>JAYESA010000005.1:141489702-142089702 GCA_036927795.1 Iris macrosiphon
TGTGACCCCGAGATCGAGGAGGAGTGCGCCGAGGAGACGCCTTTAGCGCCCTAGTTAGCTATGTGGGTTTCCTGGGTTGTTCCCAGTTATTTTGGATGATTGTACTTATTCTTTTGCTGCTGTGAGATGTTGTAGACTATTATAGACTTGGACTGTATATTTTTGGATATTGTCTTTCTCTCTTTGGTTATGTTTCTTTGTTGATATCATATCGTGCTTTTACTCTTCTCCTAGATTTTGTGATTGAGAGATTATATATATTGTGTGGTTGCCCTCCTTTTGGAGAGGATTATTCATATATATATTCCGTGGTTGCCCTCCTTTTTGGAGAGGTAATGGCAGATTTTTTCTGTGAGATATATAGATAGTTGGTTGACCTAGAACGGACCTTACAACATTCTACCGCCGATTCTGCGGCGTAGGCTGGACGTACCCACGGCTCATGCTCGATTTTCGGGTGCGGGTCGTGACACGGAGTTTGCCAAGAGCGGGGTACTGAATGAAGAGATGCGGAGACGTTCTCAGGGCACTCCATCAACATCCCACTTAAAGGCGCTTGCTTCAGAGAGTCGCGAAAGGGGTAAAAGCAGGGGTCCAGGCGGTGGCAGAGACAAAAGCAGGGGAAGATCCAAGGGATGGTACGAGGACTAGGAGTATTACCATTGTGGCAAAAAGGGCCACATCAAGCGAAACTGTTTCGCTTGAAAAAGAGAGAAAGGGAAGCAAAGTGAGAACACTACAGCGGCGGCCTCAACACATGGAGGCGACGTGATCATTGTAGGTGATGAGATAGTTATGAACCTCTCTTGCGATGACAACTCTTTGCTGGTGGACTCAGGTGCTTCAGCGCACGTATCTCACAACAGGACACTATTTGCTACACACACAATAGGTGATTGTGGAGTATTGAATATGGGCAATGGAGATGTGTCAAAGGCGGTTGCCATTGGAGATGTGCATTTGAGGACAAAGATGGGTGCAGTTCTTGTTCTCAAATATGTCCGTCATGTCCCTGATATCCGTTTCAACCTGGGGTCGGTTGGAAGGTTGGATGACGAGAGTTTCTTCAGTCTCTTCGGGAACAGCCAGTAGAAGCTTTCCAGAGGTTCGATGGTGATTGACAGAGGAAGAAAGAGGTCGGGACTTTACTATATGAAAGGGAGCGCACAAGGGGCACAAGAGGTTAACGCAACTATTGATGCGTCTACTGAGTTGTGGCACCGGCGGCTCAGCCATATCAGCGAGAAGGGGATGAGCTACTTTGTGAACAAGAAGGTGATTCCAGGGCTAAAGTCTACAAAGTTAGAGAAGTGTACGTACTATTTGGCAAAAAAGCAAAATATGGTATCTTTTCAAAGTCACCCAAGTTCAAAGAAGCCGGCGTTGTTCGAGTTGATTCACTCGGATGTCTACGGTCCTATGAAGGTAAAATTCATTGGTGGTGCTTCTTATTTTATAATATTTCTTGATGACTGTTCCAGGAAGGTTTGGGTCTATGCCTTAAAGACCAAGGATCAGGTGTTGCCCACTTTCAAGGAGTTTCAGGCCTTTGTTGAAAAGGAGACAGACAAGAAGCTGCTTTATGTTCGGTCGGACAATGCCGGCGAGTATATCGGTCCCTTTGACACTTATTGCAGAGAGTAAGGGATACGACACCAAAAGACTCCACCAAAGACACATCAGCTCAACGGTGTAGTGGAGCGGATGAATAAGGCCCTGATGGAGAGGATGTAGTGTTTGCTGTCAGAAGCAAACTTGCCGGACAGCTATTGGGGTGAGGCACTTTACACAACTGCTTATGTTTTAATGTATCTCCTAATGCTCCTTTGCAGGGTGATCTGCCTGACAAAGTATGGTACGACAAAGATCCGTCATACAATCACCTACGAGTGTTTGGTTGTAAGGCCTTTGTGCATGTACCGAAGGACGAGAGATCCAAACTTGAGCCAAAGACGAGGCGATGCGTCTTTGTCGGCTACGGTCGGGTTGAGTTTAGCTATAGACTCTTCGATCCAGTGGAAAAAAAGCTCTACAGAAGCAAGGACGTGGTATTCGTTGAGGATCAGACCATGACCAACACTCAGGATTCCGAGATGCCTTCTGAGGCTGGGGAATTGCCTGAGTTAGAGTCATTTCGCTTCGAGCATTTTCCAGAGGACATCATAGAGAATCCAGTTATAGGGGAACCAGTACATGGAGTTGCTCCCAACCTTGATCATCAGCCTGTTGATAGTGGTCAGGGTGACCCTCGGGAGGATGAGCATGCCGAGGAGGAGTTCTTGGAGGGGAAAAGGCTGTAGATATACAGCCAACACCAGTGGTTCCGTTGAGGTGGAGCGATAAAGAGCGTCGACCATCTACGAGATACTCACTGGGTGAGTATGTGCTACTGACTGACGGGGGAGAACCCAAAAGTTTCGTAGAGGCTATGGAAGACTAACACAGGCAGGAGTGGATGGAGGCCATGTAGGAGGAGATGAGTTCCTTGAAGGCCAACTCCACTTATGATCTGGTGCGGTTGCCAAAGGGCAAGAAGGCTTTGAAGAATCGATGGGTGCTCAAAGTAAAGTAGACAGATGATGCTAGTCACCCTCGATATAAAGCAAGGCTGGTAGTTAAAGACTACGATCAGCGGAAAGGCATAGATTATGATGATATATTTTCGTCAGTTGTCAAGTAGTCGTCTATTCGTGGGGTACTATCTTTGGCAGCCCGTTTCGACTTAGAGGTCGAGCAAATGAACGTGAAGACGATATTCCTCCACGGTGATCTGGAGGAGGAGTTTTACATGGAGCAGCCAGAGGGATTCTGTAAGAAGGGCAAGTCACATTTGGTCTGCCGATTGAGGATGAGCTTGTATGGTCTGAAACAGGCTCCAAGGCAGTGGTATAGGAAGTTCGAGTCGTTTATAGGGGAGCATGGCTATGCACGGATGACGTTGGATTATTGTGTTTTTATGCGGTACTTCGCCGAGGATGATTTCATCATTTTGTTGCTTTATGTTGATGACATGTTGTTGGTAGGTCGGAATGCCACAAAGATAGCAGAGTTGAAGCGCCAACTGGGAGCCCAATTCTCTATGAAGGATTTGGGCGCAGCAAAGACTATTCTTATGATGGAGATCAGCCGAGAGAGAGATTCTAAGCTGCTACAATTGTCCCAAAAGAAGTACATTCACCGAGTACTTCAGCGTTTCGGGATGGACGGGTCGAAGAAAGTGAGTAACCCCCTTGTGGCTCACTTTAAGTTCATTGAGGAGCAGTGTCCATCTACCAAGGACGAGAAGGAAGATATGGAGCGGATTCCATATGCCTCAGCCATGGAAAGTCTTATGTATGCTATGGTATGTACGAGGCCAGACATTGCTCACGCAGTTTGCACAGTTAGCAGGTACACTTCCAATCCTGAAAGGGTACATTGGAGTGGGGTTAAGTGGATTCTACGATATCTTCAGGGCACTGTCGATTTGAGACTTTCATTTGGTGGTAAAGAGCCAAACTTTGTTGGGTATACTGACGCTGATATGGCTAGAGATGTAGACACGAGGCGATCGACTTCGGGCTATGTGATGATATTTGCTGGTGGAGTAGTATCGTGGCAGTCGCGTTTGCATAAGTGTGTTGTCTTGCCGACGACAGAGGCAGAGTACATTGCGACGACGGAGGCTTGCAAGGAGTTGCTATGGATGAAGAAGTTGTTGCAGAAAATTGGGCTAAAGCAGGAGCAGTATCATTTGCTTTACGATAGTCAGAGTGTTATTCACCTTGTGAAGAACCAGACATTTCATAGACGGTCCAAGCACATTAAGACTCGATATCATTGGATATGAGATGCTGTTGAAAAGAAGGAAGCGGCGCTTGAGAAGGTTCATATAGACAACGGATCAGATATGTAAACAAAGATTCTTCCAAGAAAAAAGTTTGGGTACTGCAGGCAGATCGTCGGGATGACGATCCCCTCCACATAGTTGTGAAGAAAAAGATTTGTTGGAGTGGGTGGGGTTCCCAACCTATGTGGAGAACATCCCGGAGTACGACAAAAGTAGTCAGAGAAGCTCGGGAAGGCGACCAGAGCCATTCGAGAGGTCGAAGAAACTCGGAATGAAGGAGGAGCAACTGTTGTACATGGGGAGAGAGAATTCAGGCTTAACTCGGTCTGAACTCGGTCCGAGTTCGGTGTGGTGTTCCAGAACCTCAAAACCGAAGTCGGGCCGAACTCGGTGTGGTGTTCTAGAACCTCAAAACCGAAATCGGTCTGAGTTCGATCGATGGGCTAGACAAAAATTCAGAGGTATTTTATACACCGTTGGATCGTATCCTACTGTCCAGGATTAGCTGCAAGATTAGGGATATATATTAGATTTTTCTTAACCCTAATCACCAATCGAACACTAACATATCATCTCAAGAAAGAGGAAAAAATGAGGCAAGAGTGCCATTACAACTTTAGGAAGATGAAGGAAGGATTTGAGACTGTTTCGGAAGAGATCATTTTGAGTAATTTCTCATTGTCTTTTATCTTCGTAGTGTAATTTGTTTTCTATTCCTAAGTGTTGTGGTGATCCATGTTGGATCGGGAGGAGCTTGTAAAGGATGTATTCTCTTTATTCTATTAGTGGTGGTTCTTTAGGGTTGGACTCGATCGTCCCGTAATTTTTTCCGCAAGGATTTTCCAAGTCAAAATTCTCTATGTCTGCGTAGATTATTTTTCTGTGGTTTGGTATTTTGTTTGTGCGTTGTATTGCTCGGTTCTCTCGCAGATACTCCCTGGTTTTGGGGAATGCCTCCGCGCTTCTTTCCCAACACGTTTAACAAAGAAATAATTTGCCCAATCTTTGCGTGGTGATCTTCAACATTTTGAGCTTGTTTATTATTCTCAGTTCTTATTAGCTATTCTATAAATGTAACGTAAAAAATATTATACAAGAAGTAAAACGTTGCAAGCTTGTCTCAGTTAACATGAGAAAAAAGCAGGTCAAGAAAGTAGCCACAATGTTTGCATCACACAATTATTATTAGCATACAAACTTCACTTTATGATCACAAGGGTAGAGAAATAAGTTAAATAACCGAACACAACTAAATCAAAGTCCAATGGAAAGAGAGTATTTCCCCTTTCTCCTTCTCCAGCCCAACGAGGGGTATCACACCATCAGAACCTTGGCAGATTTACCTGGTTTTGTTTGGGTGATGTTGGAGGTGTATTGATAGACCAATGGGTATCCATCATCAATGTTTCTGTTTTTATGCCAGAAAATTTGTGTTCAGTTGTAGGAATGGTCCTACTATCAGTTTGCGGAGCGAATCATCCATTGGGGGAGGTTGCTGCTGTTGGCACGCACTGGCGAACAAGCCGCCACACTATCCTCTTCAGAGCTGCCACTTGATGGGTTGAGTCTGCATAACAAGATAAAATCATCCATTTGAATAGAATGTTAGGAGGCTTGAACTGGTGGTGTTGAATTTCAAGTTAATAACCAGGTTCATAATTTCGGAATTGGTTTCGGATACATCCTACCAAATTTGGAGTCCCGGGACGACTAAAGATTAATAAATAGTTACTCAAAAAGCTAGAAAACAATTAATTTTATGTATTACTTTATATAACATAAATTTGGATAATTTTTCTTCTTTTATAAGATTTATTTTTTCTATTAAGAATGATGGCCTTCACAATTCAATTACATTTTCATGTGTACTTTATATAAAGTACTTAAACCATGGGCGAATATTTTTATAGGTAGGAATGGGGTCCGCCGCTCGCTGAAATTTTTTATATACAGATTTTTTTTTAAATTATTCTTATTTGTTCCTTAAATTAGTATCTCTTTCTTTAAATATCTAGACTTTCTTAATTTCTAACTAATAATATTCCATGGAATGGCTAGCTCCGGCCTTGAGTCAACCTGAACGTGGATTAGAAATCTAATCACATCTAGTAAGTCTAAGATATGCAATTTAATAATTCATGTAATGATTTAAAATGATAAGGTACCCGATGTTTAAGGTGGGGAGAGGATCTCGTGAGGGCTCATTACACTGTTCTTGGCCTTGCTGCGCCCAGAGTCCCTGCTTTGCTTTCTCCTTTTCAATGAGCTGTTCTCAAACCATTTCACAGTAAAACTGAGTTCAAAATCTTACACGAAACTGGAGACATTTTATATTCTTGTAGCAAAAAGATTACAAAGCCTACCTTCCTCTCCAGCTCCTTATTTTGGTCAGACAGAGCCTTCTCCTGTATGAAATTACAAGGGTCAGATGGCGCACATGAGAATGAAGTTTTCCATTAGATCTGGTTACTTGTTCTTAGCAAGGTTTATCAAAAGATCTTACAATGACAAAAACATGTTAGCAGAAGTGTAGAATTCATTGTCAAAACATGTGACTGTAAAGAATCTCCGCATAAAATATCAAACCTATAAAGGCAGTAAGCTGCAAGGAATTTTCCTAATGATAAGCATCGACTAAATTGCTATGAACTCTACAATGTGTTGAAATGAGCGATAATAGTTTTAGATTCTACGATTTTAGAACGTTGTGTTAAAATTATGGTAGGCCAACTAGCTAGGAATAACTAATTTGGAGAGGAAGAAAAATATAGAAAGAATAATTTGGTGGAAAAGAAGATTGATAAAAAAAAGAAACTTTATAATAGCATTAAGTTAGTAATGTTTGTTGTGTACAAAATGAAAAAAAAAAAATATCCCTATTTATTGAACTCTTAGATGGATCATTCTACCCTCTTTTACAACTATAATTTTAAGATATTTCTAGAATATGGACATTTTAATATTATCAAGAACATTATAGGCATGAAACATCCTAGAATATAGATTAAGCATAAAACAAGGTCCAATGACAAAACAAAGCCCAATGGTAATGGACCAACTAGTTTGTGGGCTAAAAAACATGGACACAAATCAAGTTTATTTTCCAACACTTCTCCTTAAACTTGATTTGTAACTCCAAGTAGACTTCTTAACTTGAACAACACATCTTCTTTGAGTGACTTGGTGAAGATGTCGACGACTTGGTCTTGAGATTTCACATACTTCATTTGCACTTCCTTCGTTGCAATACACTTTTCTTATGGAAAGGTACCAAGTATCATTCTTCAAACTTTTTTCTTCTTTGTATGCTAACAATAAAGTTGAGTTCTTTTGCATTTCTTCTTCAACATAGTGAGTTCTTTAGAGCAAGTCCTTTCTCCATTAATGAACGTCTTCTAATGAGTTCTTCCTTCTCTTCCACGACCTCGACCACGATAACGAGCACAACCTCTTTAACTTCTTTGGTTAGTAAAACTTTTTTACTTTCTCCTTGAAGGTAAACTTCGTTTGAAGGACTTGCTCTAATGTCTCTTGTGTTGGCCGCGCAGCGGAAGAAGCGCTTTGCCAACCCACCTGAGATGACCAACCAATCTACGAACACCAAGCACGGATGAAGACAAGTATATGGCGGTGACTACGTCACCTGGACAAATCTCAACCTTTATAACTCAAATGAAATTACAAGATTGCAAAAACTAATGTTGAAACCCTTTGCCCTAATAGGTTCAACCCTCTCACTAGCATCCAACGGTCCAAAATATTAACATAAAAATTCCAAAACCCGAGCAGCCGACAACGAACTCGGACCGAGTTCGGTTCGAAGGCTCTTGAACACCACACCGAGTTCGGCCCGAACTCAGCCAGGGACCAAGTTCGGACCGAACTCTGTCCCCCTTCAGCAGACTTGATTCCCAACATCTTGCTACTTTTTTATTCTTTCTTCACAGGCTTGTAATGAGCCCTTGAGTTGCTCAATAGTCATGGATTCCAAGTCTTTGATTTCTTCAATAGTTATTACAATATGCTTAAATTGTCGAAGGAAAGATGGAAAGATTTTCTCCATCACTAATGTTTGTCATGCTTTCACCATTATTAACAAAGTCTAAAACTCTAGCAAAGTAGTCCAGAATAGTTTCAAACTCTTTCATATGTAAAACTCCAAATTTAGCTATTAAAGTTTGGAGGCAAACCTTTATCACCTTCTCTCCTTTAAAAGAAATTTAAAATTTCTCTCATACTTCTTTGGAGGTTGTTGCACTTGAAATCAACTAGAACATATCATCATTCACAGCTTGGTAGATAAGAAAGAGAGCTTTCTTGTCATTCTTTCATAAGGCTTTCAATATCTCATTTTGAGCTTGAGATAATGAAACCTCCTCTTGTGGCTCAACATAGCATTTTTCAACAACCTCCCATGAATCTTATGCTCCTAACAAAGCATTCATCTTTATGCTCCAAAAAGTATAGTTGCTCTTGTTGAGGACAAAAACTTGGAAGGGAGTCATCTTACTTGCCATCTTCGACCTCGAACCTCCTTTCTCTAATATCACTTTGTTGGAATTGTTGTAGACCAATTAGCTATAAAGGGTTGGGTTGGTTATGGCAGCTTTATAATTTGTGTAGCTATCCAGAGGGGGAAAAAAACATACGAGGCAACCCAATGTGGAACTAAGGGCATGTTTGGATCAATGTAAATCCAAGGAAGTGTAAAAGTGAAAGTTACACCATTGCATATGTTATGCATATGCACCTAATATGTGTTACCAATAGTGTTCGGTTAGTAGACACATTTTTGTTCCCCGTAACTGTCCAAAACTAATATGTCACGTCCCGATTTCGCCGAATCGTAGGGGCGTCCCCCGGCTTGACCGCCGTGCGGGCCTGGAGTCGCGCCCGCACAAGGCTTTATTGTTTTGCATAACGAGCACATATTCAGAGTACGCAGATAAATTAAAACACATATTTGAAACATGAAAAAGTTCTCTTTATTGATAATGAACATCTATTACAAACTCTTGAACGAGTCAGCTAATTTGCCGCACGGGCTTACAAAAGTGTTGACTCACCTGATATATAAATTTTTTTGTTTGTATAAAATCCCCCAGATCCACCGAGTAGCAAGGATGCAGAAACTCCCAACAACAAAATCCTCAAAATCTAGCAGTTGCAACGAGTTTCTTCCCAAATAGATTGCAAGGAAAAATAGCAAAAGTGAGAGGAACATGGAACTAGATTTTGTCGAAAATTCTTCATTTTCAACACGGTTGCAATGTTAGCCAAAAGTTGAATGTGAATTTTACTAGATGCATATGCATAGAAAATGAGACTTACACCTAACTTTCAACCCACCTACACCATACCAAACAAGCCCAAAAAGAAGAACAAATTATAAAATAGCTATCTATTTATACGACACGGGGCACACATATTTTAGCACTGCACACAATCCTAGGAAGGGTCAACAAATGGAATGGGTCAACAAATGACAATTTAAAAAGATAAATGTTAAGGACACTATAAGAATTACCAGGAACAACAGCTTTTTGGCAGTCATGCATATTCAGGACTGTCATTTTGACAGTTCTATTTTTTTAGGACTACCAAAATTTGGGTAGGCCATATAAATCAATATTGCCAAAATTTTGACAGTCCTAAAAGACTGGGCTGCAAGAAAAAAAAAATTGACAATCCTAAATACGCATATGACAGCTAAAAATGTGTTGTACCTAATAATTTTTGAAGTGACCTTAATAACATTTACCTTTAAAGAAGAACAAAAATGTGTCAATTTCCATTCTTCTCAACACGAATATTGGGGATAAATTTCCTAAAATATGAAGTTGTCGAGTTAATGCCACGGGAGATATGGACTTTTAAGCAAGGTTCAAAGTATCGGTATCGGAATCGGTATCGGACCATTCCTATGAGTATCGGGATCGGCGGTATTGGTAGTATCGGCAGTTTCGGATCGGAGTATCGGATTTTTGGTATCGGAAAGCAAACAACTATTAGTAAATTATTAACATTTTAGAGAATATATTTTATACATTTATGCATAATTTAAAATATTTTCAGTATTATTTCTTAGTATTTTTGATATTGAATGAAATAGTAGTCATCCTTGTCGATTGATTTATATGCGATAGATAAGTTTTCATCTTTTATATGTTTTTACATCCTTACTATGCTTTTACATCCTTTCTAATTGGTCTTTTTAATTCAAATTTTTTGGAAAAAAGACCTTTAATGTCGGTATCGGTCGGTATCGGATCGGAACATGTCAAAATGTATCGGTATCGGCCGTATCGGATCGGTATCGGCCGATACTTTAAACTATGCTTTTAAGGTCTCATTTGGTTCGTAGAATCATGATATTGTGAAAAAAAAAGTTATTATTTTTCTACATATGGATGTCAAAGAAATAGAGAAAGAAAAAAAAATTCCTAATAGAAAAAAACGGTTCCCTGAACCCAACCAAGAATTCACTTTCCTTCCAAATTTTCTTTGTATTTTCAAACACTGAAAAAAAAATTCTATGAGAAAAAAAAATCTATGAGAATTACAATTTTTCAAAGGTAAGGATAATGGAATTGATTTTCTTTCCTTTCAGCAAAGCCAAATGAGGCCCAAGTGTAACAGCCGGAAGAGGATCGACAGTTGGAGTTGTTTAATATGAACGGTTGGCATGGGAATTGCAGAGAATTTATTACCGATAAAGATTATGGCAAAACCTTAGCAAAGTCAAGAAATTGAAGAAAAAAAATCAAAATTGATGATGGTCAAAATCCGACACTCCGACAATAGTGGATGCAAGTGAGCATGTGTGGTGGGAGTACTCCTCAGTTAGCCTGGATGGAGGCGAAACGCTTTAGGAGTAGGAGTAGGAGTAGGAGTAGCAGTGGTCAGAATGACCAGAAATCGAAGTCCCAAGGATGATTAAGAGAGATGCACGTGGAGGACCAGGTGCTCGAGAATCTTCTGTCGGATGGTGTTAGATCACTTTTGGGATGGACGGATGGATGTTAACATAAGTGTTACTGATTCGGGTCGGGTTAAATAGATAGATAGCGGGTTTAAACCAATGGTCATGTTATAATCTGATATCCAGTGAATAACTGTTATGGAAACTTAGACCACATGTTGGCCGGTCGGGTTAATCCTAACGGGTCCAGTACGACCGGCTGGATTAAATTCATTAAATAGGGTTTTTTTTTTTTAAAGTTTTACAAAATAAATTTAGAAATCACAGGAACTAATTTACCAAAACCACACAAGATCCAAATGCAAACACAACCATTTTTACATGAATGGAAAAAATTACGAGACGATCGGAGTCCAACTATAAAAAAACTCCACGATTTTCCACCGATGTAGGATTGAATGAAGAAGTCTCGAATTGGCCATCGACATAAGATCCATCTGTTTAGATATCATCATATACATCTAGAAAGCCGTATGCTTTGGAAGAAACTTGTACAAAGTTCGAGACAAAGGCGCCAAGTCTATAGCCTCTTCGTTTTGAGACATTATGGAAAATTATATTCCGGGCTGGAAAGACTCAGTTGGGAAGGTGACCGGCGTCTGGTTCTCCTTCGATTTATTCTGAAAGTATTTCACCCTGAGTCTAGGTCCCCCAAGCTGGCAATTAATAGCTCATTGAACGATGATTGATGCAGTCAGTCAGTGCCCTCGATTGATCAAGATAGAAGGATAGTGAACTAGAGTATTACAACCCCTACAAGCTTTTTACCGATCCAAAACGGATCACCGCAATTACTTGAAAGATGAAAAATCTAATTACAGATTCCCGAAAAACAAGAAGACAACGAAAAAATTTACTCGGAATTGTCTCTTCTTCAATGTAGTCGTCAATCCCCTCTCTATCTCTCTCCAAAAGTTATAAAGTCATGAAAAATATCTCCCGATGATCTTCTAATTATGGATTGGGGTTAAAAATACTTATATATAGTTCCTTCAATCCCACAACAAATTTGTAATCACTGTTACCAAATTTCTTAAAATAATATTTTTAACATATTTTTCTTTTAATTTTTCTCAATAAAAATTAGCTTAATATTAGCTTTAAATGTCAATTATGGTAATTTAGAAAAAAGACATTACAAGCTTGTAATTAAATGAAATTTATGGAGAAGGGAAGGTTCTATCAACTAAGATATTTTGGACTAAAAATATATTCCAACTATCCTAACTAACTTGTATCTAGAATCTTTTCTCAAAACCTATAAATAGGATTAATTCCTAATAGCTTTTCCAAGCCACCACCACCCCCAAAATTTTACTGTTCGATCCAGTCCAATCCATTCAAAACTCAATTGAGAGATCAAACTCTCTTCTCAACTGAGTTTTTCCATCTTTCCAAAAAATCGCAACAGTTTTCTCGAGCTCGGTTGTGAGCAATGCGAGAACTACTCCTGATCTCAACGCTCCTCCATCGTGTCTCGACCATGGTCCATCGTAGGAGAACACTTCTCCGATGATCGGGACCTCGGCCTCACCTTTGCAGGAGCGACGACGGTCTCTTCTCCGGTGATGAAGCTCCGCCACCCACTGTCGATCGTCGACGACGAGATCAGTCGACAGAGCACTGCGAGCTCCACCGGTCGAAGAAGCTCCAGCGAGCTAACGTAGTTGATTCAGCAGTCGACGGCGAGTTCTCGATGGAGCTCTTGTCAGAGCAGTGTTGGAAAAAACAAGATCTTTCATGTCTTTGTGATGAAATAAAATAAAACGGAAGAGAATAAAAGTTAAAAGAGAACACACACAAGATTTACCGAGGTTCAGCTCAATTTGAGCCTACGTCCTCTGCCCGCCCCTTCTTCACCATTTTTACTATAATCAAATAAAAGATTACAAGGGTCTTCTCTCAAGTTGGTACAACTTAACTTGAGGATCACTTTCTCTCACAAACTCACTTGAGATGAATTACAAGTGTGAAGATTACAAGTTGTGTATTATTTTTCTTGTTACTTGTTGTGTTCAACCTTCACCATCTTCCCTCTATTTATATGGAGGATATGCCTCTTGGGTACATCACATTCGTTGCATAGAGAAGTCCAAAGGGAAGATTCGTTCCTTCTCCCAAGATTCGTTCATCTATCATCAATGTTACATGCAAGCTGAATACATGTAGAATATGAATAAATAGGCTACTTCAGATGGTCATAACTTCTTAAATACACCTCTAAATGACCTGGTTCAAAGCCTGGATGAAAGAGAAAACATTTCTCAACAACTTTTGTATTGAAGACCGAGCCAGATAATGAGTGCAACAACTTCGAAATAGCCTCCCAAAATTGAATCTTGTCACAGAAACTGCACCCAGAAAAATGGTTAAGTACTTGGCCGAACTCAACCATGGGTGACCGATTTCCATGGATCAAATCCATGTTTATTCATCATGGGGATGGACCCCGTTCCCATCAATCTCCCCCTCCATCCTCATGAGGAGAAAGTTCTCAAACAGTAGTTATACAGGTCTTCCTATGGCAGAAGTTATGCTTCTCTTTAGGTAGAGGCTTCGTCTTCATGTCAGACGGATTTTGTCTTGTATCAATCTTCTTAATATGCATCAAGCGATTCTCCAAAGCATCTTGGATCCAGTGATGACGTACATCTATATGCTTTATCCTTGAGTGATAGGTAGCATTTTTCTCAAGTCAATGGCACTCTGACTGTCACAATATAGAGTGTACTTCTCTTGCTTCAGAGATAACTTCTTTAGGAAATTATTCATCCATAAGAGATCTTTGCTGGCTTCTGTAGCAGCAAATATTCAGTTTCTGTGGTGGATAGAGCGATACACTTTTGTCGCTTTGATTGCTATGATACGGCTTCCCCTGCAAAGGTAAACAAGTATCCTGATGTGGACTCTCTTGTCCAAGTCACCTGCCATGTCAGAATCAGTGTAACCTTCCAAGATAGGTTTTCCATCTCCAAAACATAAAGAATATTTAGAGGTTCCTCTAAGATATCTTAGGATCCACTTTACTGCTTCCTAATGTGCTTTACCAGAATTGGCAAAAAAATGACTTACCACTCCAACTGCATATGCTATATCGGGTCTTGTACAAACCATTGAGTACATCTAACTTTCGACGGCTGAGGCAAATGGAATGCTCTTCATCTCCTCCTTCTCCTTCTCACTTGAAGGGCTTTGTTGTGCACTTAGCTTAAAATGGGCTGCTAGAGTTGTGCCGACTGGCTTAGAATTCACCATATTGAACCTCTCCAGAACACGTTCAATGTTTATTTCTTGTGATAGCCACAACTTTCTCGCACTTCTGTCCCGAGAGATCTTCATTCCCAATATATGTTGTACTGCTCCTAAGTCCTTCATATCGAAGGAGTTGCTTAACTCTTTCTTCAACCTGTTAATCTTAGACATCTTTTCCAACAACAAGCATATCATCAACATATAGAGAGAGAATAATAAAATCATTATCAGAGAACTTCTGGACATAAACACAATGATCTGCAGATGTTCTTTTGTACCCATGGTCAAGCATAAAAGAATCAAATATTTTATACCACTGTTGTCGTGCCTGCTAGAGCCCGTACAAGCTCTTCTTCAATTTGCAAACCAAATGTTCCTTGTCCTTTACCTTGAACCCTTTGGCTGCTCCATATAGATTTCTTCCGCCAAATCACCGTGAAGAAATGCAGTCTTCACATCTAGCTGCTCAACTTCAAGATCTTGGGAAGCAACAAGACCAAGAATAACGCAAATAAAAGACATCTTCACGACAGGAGAAAATATTTTTTCATAGTCAATACCTTGCTTCTGACTGAAACCTTTCACCACGATGCAAGCTTTGTACTTGACTTGGCCATTTCCTTCATTCTTGATTTTAAACACCCATTTGTTCTTCAAGGATTTTCTGTTCTTTGGTAACTCCACCAGGTCATAAGTGTGGTTCTTATGCAAAGAATACATCTCCTCTTGCATAGCTTTCTTCCACTTGGCATGATCTTCATTGATTAGATAAAAAAATTTTGGTTCACCTGCATCTGTCACCATAGTATATTCTGAAGTAGGATATCTAGTTGAGGGTTGTCGTTCCCTCTCCGACCGTCTCAACAGAGGTGTTGGTAGCTGATCAATATGAGACGGTTCTGCATATTCATGCTCCCCCTGATCAGAACCTGAAAAACCTGTAATTTCTTCTTCATGCACATCTTAAAAATCATTATTTTCTGGCATAAGAAAAGAAATAACAATAGGTGTGGAGATTGGATCTGGGACAATGTGAGTATTTTGTGGCTCTTCTTCTTTTTCAAAATCAACAAGTGTTTTATCTTCACAAAATACATCCCTGCTCCTTACAATTTTCTTGTTTATAGGATCCCACAACCTATATCCAAAATCATCATTTCCATATCCTAAGAAGATGCATGGAATGGCTTTGTCATCAAGTTTTGTTCTTTTCTCCTTAGGTACATGCACAAATGCCTTGCACCCGAATACACGCAAGTGGGAATAGGAAATATCCTTTCCACTCCAAACCCTTTCAGGAATATCTCCATCCAAAGGAACTGATGGGGACAAGTTTATCAAGTAGCAGGCTGTTCGCACTGCCTCTCCCCAAAATATTTTTGGTAATTTGGCTAAGGATAGCATACTTCTTATCCTTTCCACAATTGTGTGATTCATTCTTTCTGCAACACCATTATGTTGCGGTGTGTGTGGGACAGTCTTTTGGTGTCTAATGCCATATTTAGAACAATAATCTTCAAACATCCTTGATGTATACTCAACACCATTATCTGTGTAAATACACTTCAAGAGCTTTCCCGTTTCTCTTTCTACTTTGGTATGGAAGTGTTTGAAAACTTCAAAGACTTGATCTTTGGCTTTTATGACATATACCCACACATTTCTAGATGCATTATCTATGAAGGTCACAAAGTAGAAGGCATCACGAAAAGTTTTTACATTTATGGGTCCGCACACATCCGAATAGACTAAGTCTAATATGCTGGTTTTGTTTTTGTTATAATTTTTAACAAAAGCTACCCGGTGTTGTTTTCCAATTAAGCAATGATCACAGTGAGATAGTGTTGTACCTTGCATGGATGGAAGTAGTTTTCGCCTTGTGAGAGTTTGTAGTACTTTCTTGTTCATGTGGCCAAGCCGCTTGTGCCACAAATCCATAGAGGTTCCTTCCACTGTTCCAAGTTCATAATTCTCTAAGTGGAACTGAGTCTTGTAGAGAGTGCAACACTTCTTTCCTCACGCCAGTACAAGCGATCCTTTGGTAAACTTCCAGCATCCTTTACCAAAGCTGCTTGTGTATCCTTCTTCATCAAGCTTGCCGATGGAGAGAAGATTGAGACGAAGATCGGGCACAAATCTAACATATTTTAGAACCATCTTTGTTCCAAGGTTAGTGGTAACACAAATATTTCCAATGCCAAGAATTTGAGAAGAATTTTTGTTATCCATTTTTACCATTCCAAGGTTACCTTCACGAAGCGACATGAAGTAGTCCTTCCGGGGAGTAAGCATTGTATGAGACACCAGAATCAATTACCCATTCTGAGTCTTGGCAAGTGAGATTTGCACAGTCTTCTTCACATGCCGAGAAAAGCACGATTTCATTATCAGTGACAACTGCTGCACTTTCATTCTTTTCTTGCTTCTCATTGGTCCTTCATTCCTTTTGTTCTCGCTTGAGCTTGCGACATTCCAGTTTTATGTGTCCACTCTTCCCGAAGTGATAGCAACTAATGTCCTTCCTAGCCTTTGATTTTCCTCTCGACTTGTCTCGGTTTTGAGGCTGTCGGCTTTTGCTCCTCCCCCCATTCTCGGTGACAAGGGCATGAGAATGGGATGATCCAGATGACTTTCTTCGAATTTCTTCATTCAAAAGGCTGCTTGTAACTTGGTTCATGGGTACAACTCCGTCAGGTGCGGAGCTGCTAAGAGACACCACCAGAGTCCCCAACTATCCGGTAACGAGCTAAGCAGAAGAAGGGCTTGAAGCTCGTCGTCCAACACCATCTTCATAACTGCAAGCTGATTAACAATACTTTGAATTTCATTCAGATGTTCAGATATGGAATCACCTTCCTTGAACTTGAGATTGACAAGCTTCCGAATCAAAAAAGCTTTGTTGCCGGCGGTCTTCCTCTCGTAGAGATCTTCAAGTTTCTTCCACAAGCTGTTTGCCGAAGACTCATTCGACAGATGATGGAATACGGTGTCATCCATCCATTGTTGAATGGTGTCGATGGTCTTCCGGCCGAGCTTCTTCCATTCTTCCACCGTCATGGAATCCGGCTTGGAAGATTTTGTCATGCCCCGATCCCCCGCAGGCTAATCGGCCGTCCCCGCTAGGCGAGAATCACCGCGCCAGCGCTTCGGTGGGACGATCGCTTCGGCCCATCTGGGCGTGATGCCGCACGAGCGTGAGCCGCGCCCGTGCAAGGCCGTGTTTATTGGCTGGCGGTAAGAGGTCTAAGCCACAGAGTCGCACAGATTGTCCGAGTGCAACGAAATTATAAACGCATAGGCGATTTGGTAACAAGTTCACTGAGTCGACAATAGTGAAAGCATTGTGAATAACACAAGTATAGAAGTAACGCAAACTCTTTTATTAATATAAAAAAGTGTTATAGGCGGCGAATAGCCGAGATTATAAGTTGCTCAAGCCTCTCTCTCTCTCTCTGAAACAGTAAAAACGTGCCAAGTGGCTACATTTGTGAAATGATGTACAAGCGATGTTCCAACATTATATCTTGTATATGTGCTTCAGTTCCGGACGTAACGCTCCAAGACTCCATAGTGAACTCCATGCCTTAGCACGCACGAAGGAGGCATCCGCACTGAACGAGGTTCTCCCGCACCCTGCAAACAATCTGGTGGATTATCAGTACATGAATGCACTGGTGGGGAGACTACTCGTCCGCTCGACAAATTCAAACACGTTCAATAGGTTCCGTGCACCATCTATTAAGTTATTTTTCTAGTTTGCCTAGGATCAATTTTATGGCAAATATTGAATAGCCTAACTCATGTGACAGTGCGCCGTGCGACATAAGAGGAAACACGGCAAGACTTACCAAGTTACCATTTGACCTTTCCTGTCCAAGGCAAACCAAGTTAATTCAAACACGAGCATGTATAAACATTCAGGACAATAGCATATGCAAACACAAGTGTTTCAGTACGAGATTTCATATCGGGTGCACGAGCCTACAGGTTATCAGGTGTGTTGCATAAGATGTTCGAGTGCTCCATATGTACAAGTGAGTTATACTCATAATCGTTCAGGTGTTTCAGATGTTCTCGATGCAATGCAATGACTCGCACGCGGATTGCCGCTAAGCGAGAATGACTTATCTATATGACAATTGTCGCTGGCATAGCCATAAAGGACGAGTTATAGTAACGGGACAGAAATGATATGCGACGCAGGTAGCGAGCCCCGCCACATGCCATTTCCTCCTCCAACATTTTTGACTAATCCATATGTTCCGTCCGGATCGGATCAGTCCCGGTGCCCCGACAATCGTCCGCAAAACCCATAAACCTTGTGCACAAGTTGTCCGCGACATGCAAGTCTCTTAGGACATTCTAAATTCATGACAATAATACTTGATTATTTTCTGAACGAGTATTACTCCACGAGCTGTTGATTCATTTCTTTACTAAATATGATTCTCGTTCAGTGTTCAACTTGATTTGATGCAATCTAAGGCAATACGAGCATGAGACAATCGCATAGCATGATCTGTCTTTGCATAGTCTTCCTGAGCCATTAGATTGATTTACAAGACGAGTATCACTTTCCTAAGGTGATTGCGATATTATCTTGCTTAACTGTCCCTTGATGCAGTCCCCTAGTCGGAAAATGTCTTGGCAACCTAACGATCTCGGATACCTTCAGGTTCATATCGCACAGGACTATTCGATAGTCTTCTGGTTGACTTGATGCATGCACGATACACGATAGTGTTCTTGATTGTGGCATGGTATTTCGTGTAGCAAACATTCAATGAGGCAATGTATACAAACTACACTAATCAGGCAAGCATGCATTCATATTGAAAACTTAAGCATTCAAGTTGGCTCGGGCTCGAAAGTAAGCCGAGGAGTGAAACCGTAAAGAAACATACTGAGCGACATAATCTAGGGTCGTGCAGTGTAGGAAGTGAACAGTGCACTACTGAGTTTACATATATCGTTCTTACTCGAGGCATAACGGGGTCTAGTTGCACAAAGCAAAGGTAGCATGCGAGGGTCTGATTATAAGCAAAACTCCATTTCCATGTTCTAGCACAAGCAATACAAGTTGGGATAATTCCCTTAGCTAGGTGCGTTGTATTCTCATTAGCATGCAGGGGGTAATTCACCTAACGACTAGCATGAAACATCCATATTTTAAGTATGCTGGCTAAGCAAAGACAAGTTCACCATAGCCACCCACCTTAGCGATGATTCGCCTCGGTCGAGCGATACTCCGAGCGAGCCTCTGAAAGTCTAAGCCGAACTCCTGAAGGGGCAAGTCTGAATATCCTTTGCCTCAAACGAGTATTTTCGCCTGAGCAAAGTGGGTCGGGACGTTGCACTTTTGTCGTTTTGAATCGACGGTCCGCTTGAGCAGAACAGGGTGTTACATCATACACCACTCAGAAAAAGTCTCGTCCTCGAGACTTACTGAGCGCAGGTCGTTCGACCGCACTATCTAATATATCCCAAGCGTAGCAATCGGTACCACTAGATCCAAATTGAACACAATCCCCTATTTGATCCTTACGTCGTGTCGCGTGTATGCTAAGTCAGTTTCATTTGCGTCTTAGCGCGGGACATATTGCTTAACGCGGAGTACGTTTCAATCGATCTTGATTAACGATCTAAGGCTGAGGCAAGCTTATACAAGTCGTTATACTTGTCCATGCAGACATTCACTTGCACTAGCATCATGATCAGCATATCCCGAGTCTGGATCGTACGAATATTCGAAGTGCACCTCAAGCATGAGCACGCCAACCAACTTTAGCAATAGCGAAGTCGTAGCACTCGAGTTTCACATCTCGTTTAGTCTTAGATCGTGCACACGTTCAATGCGTCCCACAAACATATGCATTCAACCAAACTTAGAGATTGTGAAATCGGACAAGCTACTTTGCGAAGATCTCAAGGGTTCTCATTTTATGATTCACAAGGATACTTTCAATAGGGTCAATCGAATCCAAGTCATTTCCTTCCAACTCAAAATCAAATATTTGCACTACCGTTAAGCACGATCTATTTGGTTTACTGAATAACGTTCATCCGTTCGGGTCAAACATAACACACGTTATCGTTCCCAAGTCTAACCCTAAGTCTTGTTGCCCCAGTTCTATAGCTTGTTCAAGCAATGTGCTAAAGTCGGTTACTCTGGTTCATTCACTCGGCACAAGGTCGTCAGCTTAATAGCTAGGTTAGCTCACAAGGTCATAGGTACAAGTTCAAGCACACGATACATCTTGCAAATTCGTCGCACGATGCTCGTCCCAATTCCTAGGGTTAAACCATTGTTTATTTGCACGGGGTATTCTACCCAAGCTCGTTTCACTCAAAATTCTAAACATCGAGCACTGATTATCCTACTCTCAATAATACGTTCATTGTACGGAGGTTCGAGTCCATTCAGTAAAATCCATAATATATTCAAGTTGCAGGACAAGTCTAGTGATTTGCACAGTCTATCTCTCCAAACATGTTTTAATAGAATACATATCCATTCCAAGTCCACCAAGCCAAGATTTGATTCTAAACCTTAGATTATAATCCAAGTTGTCCAACCTGATTCACGTATCCGTTTACGAAATCATCAAGCGTGATTTATTTCAGATTCTAGGCCAACTTATCCATCGAAATATTTTTGATCACTTGCATTTCAAATTCATCTTATCGTGTCGAACCAAAAGTCAAGACGATCCATTGGTTGTCACGCTCCGGTCTCCAGCAAGTTCGATCACCCTCGTTGGACGTGAGATCACCACGCCAACGCTCCCACTGGATAATCGTCCTAATCCGGACATGACGCATGTACGAGCATAGAGTTACGCTCGCACAAGACAAGAACGTTTGAATGTTATGGTTATCTTCGCTATGATCAAGACACCTTATCATTTATCCAAGTTATGTCCGTTCATGCAGTGATTATTATTCGTCTAGTAAAATCATCCAACTTTAATGTTACCGTTCGATAGTTTTCATAGTCTTACTTCTAGCATTCCTCATGCAACTAGTTTCAAATATTCAAACTCAAGTTTATTACATCTTGATACGTTCCATTCATCGAGTTCGTTTGGAATAATCACCGAACATGTTCCCGTGAGTTCGATCATCCCCGCCGTACGTGAAATCACCACGTCGGCGCTCCCGTAGGCTAACCGTTCTCGTTGGGACTGATTTCGAGAGTTACCGTTTCTGAACTTGATTTCAAGATCGTTATTTCCGAACTCCAAGCCAAATCCATTATCGTACGTCTCTTTCATCGAAACACAATATTCATCTTGGGCTAACT
This sequence comes from Iris macrosiphon, assembly GCA_036927795.1. Classification (NCBI taxonomy): domain Eukaryota; kingdom Viridiplantae; phylum Streptophyta; class Magnoliopsida; order Asparagales; family Iridaceae; genus Iris; species Iris macrosiphon. The sequence continues at coordinate 141,511,069 of JAYESA010000005.1, forward strand.
TCTATTCGAGCGATGTTGTATTCAAGTTCAATTCTTTTGTCTCAAATCCGAAATCGCTCGCACAATCCTTAAGTTTCCTTAACCAAGATATTAATTTCCATTTCCATGAATCCCAATTCGATATAAGCCTTATCATTTATTCAAGACATTCTCAAATCCGTTCAATCCGACTATCGCACGAGACCTATGAATCCGTTTGAACATTTCTAAATAATCCATACACCACTCGGAATTGAGTCATCCAATCAAATCCATATTCGATAGTCATCTAAGCAACTATATTCGATTCGTATCTATCGACATGAAATACCGTTCGAGCTATTTCCCAAAATCCAAGCACGATTCTCTATATTCGCCAAGCGATAAATCCGAGAATGTTCTATCGGTTGGCATTCTAAGTCTGACTTGTCTTTTCTTGAACGATATCCAAATCTCGTTGCACCTTAGCTTGCACCAAAGGGTCTTGACGCGCGATACTTAGCACAACTTAGCCAAAAGGCTGTGTGCGAAGCTAACCGTTCGGGCGATATTCAATTTCGCACTAACCAGTTGGGCAAACATGCATAGGCATTTTGGTCTACACATAAGTCACAATTCTAGCACGAGTCTATTCCCAAAGGGACTGGCACAGGTTGGCACAAAGGCCATCGCATTTCAATTTCATACTAGCAATCACATCATTCAAAGACACATTTCGAAAGTATTTAGACTTATTGTTGGAACATTCGTTTGGGACATTGAGAGAGAGTGCACATAACCCACGAACGAGCTTTCGAAACCGAGAAAATTGAAACGAAGTTCAAAGGCGTATAGCCAAGTTCTGATACCAACCTGTCACGCCCCGATCTCCCACATGCTAATCGGCCGTCCCCGCTAGGCGAGAATCACCGCGTCAGCGCTCTGCCTGAACGTGATGTCGCATGAGCGTGAGCCGCGCTCGTGCAAGGCCGTGGTTCATTGGCTGGCGTTAAGAGGTCTAAGCCACAGAGTCGCACATATTGTCCGAGTGCAGCGGAATTATAAACGCATAGGCGATTTGGTAACAAGTTCATTGAGTCGACAATAGTGAAAGCATTGAATAACACAAGTATAGAAGTAAAGCAAATTCTTTTATAAATATAAACAAGTGTTACAGGCGGCACATAGCCGAGATTACAAGTCGCTCAAGCCTCTCTCTGAAACAGTAAAAGCGTGCCAAGTGGCTACATTTGTGAAATGATGTACAGACGATGTTCCAACATTATATCTTGTATATGTGCTTCAGTTCCGGACGCAACGCTCCAAGGCTCCAAAGTGAACTACATGCCTTAGCACGCACGAAGGAGGCATCCGCACTGAACGAGGTTCTCCCGCACCCTGCAAACAATTTGGTGGATTATCAGTACATGAATGCACTGGTGGGGAGGCTACTCGCCCGCTCGACAAATCCAAACACGTTTAATAGGTTCCGTGCACTATCTATTAAGTTATCTTTCTAGTTTTCCTAAGATCAGTTTCATGGCAAAGATTGAATAGCCTAATTCGTGTGGAAGTGCGCCGTGCGACATAAAAGGAAACACGGCGAGACTTACCAACTTACCATTTGTCATTTCCTGTCCAAGGCAAACCAAGTTAATTCAAGCACAGATTGTCTGAGTGCAGCGGAATTATAAACGCATAGGCAATTTGGTAACAAGTTCACTGAGTCGACAATATTGGAAGCATTGAATAACACAAGTACAGAAGTAAAGCAAACTGTTTTATTAATATAAATAAGTGTTACAGGCGGTGCATAGCCGAGATTACAAATCGCTCAAGCCTCTCTCTGAAACAGTAAAAGCGTGCCAAGTGGCTACATTTGTGAAATGATGTACATGCGATGTTCTCACATTATGTCTTGTATATATGCTTCAGTTCCGGATGCAACGCTCCAAGGCTCCAAAATGAACTCCACGCCTTAGCACGCACGAATGAGGCATCCGCACTGAACGAGGTTCTCCCGCACCCTACAAACAATCTGATGGATTATCAGTACATGAATGCACTAGTAGGGAGGCTACTCGCCCGCTCGACAAATCCAAACACGTTCAATAGGTTCCCTGCACCATCTATTAAATTATCTTTCTAGTTTGCCTAGGATCAGTTTCATGGCAAAGATTGAATAGCATAACTCGTGTGGCAGTGCGCCGTGCGACATTAGAGGAAACACGGCGATACTTACCAACTTACCATTTGTCCTTTCATGTCCAAGGCAAACAAAGTTAATCAAGCACGAGCATGTATAAACATTCATGGGCAATAGCATATGCAAATACAAGTGTTTCAGTACGAGGTTTCATATCGGGTGCACAAGCCTACAGGTTATCAGGTGTGTTGCATAAGATGTTCGAGTGCTCCATATGTACAAGTGAGTTATACTCATAATCGTTCAGGTGTTTCAAATGTTCTCGATGCGATGCAATGACTCGCACGCGGATTGTCGCTAAGCGAGGATGACTTATCTATATGACAATTGTCGCTGGCATAGCCATAAAGGACGAGTTATAGTCACGGGACAAAAATGATATGCGACGCAGGTAGTGAGCCCCGCCACATACCATTTCCTCCTCCAACATTCTGACTAATCCATATGTTCCGTCCGGATCGGATCAGTCCCGGTGCCCCGGCAATCGTCCGCAAAACCCATAAACATTGTGCACAAGTTGTCCGCGACATACAAGTCTCTTAGGCCATTCCAGATTCATAACAATAATCCTTGATTCTTTTCTGAACGAGTATTGCTCTACGAGCTGTTGATTTATTTTTTTACTTAATATGATTCCCGTTCAGTGTTCAACTTAACTTGATGCAATCTAAGGCAATACGAGCATGAGACAATCACATAGCATGATCTGTCTTTGCATAGTCTCCCTGAGCCGTTAGATTGATTTACAAGACGAGTATCACTTTTCTAAGGTGATTGCGATATTATCTTGCTTAATTGTCCCTTGATGCAGTCCCCTAGTCGAAAAATGCCTTGGTGACCTAACGGTCCCGGATACCTTCAGGTTCATATCGCACAGAAGGACTATTCGATAGTCTTCTGGCTGACTCGATGCATGCACGATACACGATAGTGTTCTTGATTGTGGCATGGTATTTCGTATAGCAAACATTCAATGAGACAATGTGTACAAGCTACACTAAGCAGGCAAGCATGCATTCACGGTCGTACAGTATAGGAAGTGAACAGTGCACTACTGAGTTTACATATATCGTTGTTACTCGAGGCATAACGGGGTCTAGTTGCACAAAGCAAAGGTATCGTTGCACAAAGCAAAGGTAGCATGTGAGGGTCTGATTATAAGCAAAGTTTCATTTCCATGTTCTAGCACAAGCAATACAAGTTGGGATTATTCCCTTAGCTAGGTGCGTTGTATTCTCATTAGCATGCAGAGGGTGATTCACCTAGCGAATGCATGCAGAATATGAATAGATATGCTGCTTCAGATGGTCATAACTTCTTCAATACACCTCCAAATGACTAGGTTCAAAACCTGGATGAAAGAGAAAATATTTTTCAACTACTTTTGTATTGAAGACTGAGCCAGATAATGATTGCAACAGCTTCGAAATAGCCTTCCAAAACTGAATCTTGTCATAGAAACTGCACCCAGAAAAATGGTTAAGTACTTGACCGAATCCAACCATGGGTGACCGATTTCCACGGATCAAATCCATGTTTATTCATCATGGGGATGGACCCCGTTCCCATCAAGCAGAGATTGACTCTAGTGACTCCGCGGTCGAGCCACATTCGATTCGACGAAAGATTATTCTAGAGGTCATCGATCTCGACAACGTTGAACTCCACGATGAACGAGCTCGAGCTCGAATTCTTCAATCGGTGAGTCACCTATACTTTCTCCCTTTGGCTTGACGTTCTTTTTCTTAATCTTGATCGTCAAAAGATCAATCAACATAATTGAAATATTTTTCTTTGTGTCGCACATCTCATGCTCGATGATATGCTCCAGTGAAGTATCGATAATTCGATTGGTCCAAATATATTGTCTGCGGACAGAGTTGGACACAGGATGTCGGAACGAATCGAGCGAGTCTGCAATTCTCGTGTTTACATCTGACACAGAAACAAGCTGTGCAGGTATCGTTCTTTCGGTTTGATTTTGATTTAGGGTCTGTTTGGTTCACTGTAATGTAATCGTAATGAAATTGGATTTGTAATGTAATAAAATAAAATAACAATTACATTACCATGTTTGGTTGAAACATGTAATTAAACCATACAATATAATTTCAATTGCATTCATATGTTTGGTCTACCATGTAATGTAATTAAGTTTTAAGGTAATAATGTTTTAAAAAAATACAACATAAAATTTAAAAGTAAATCAATAAAAAATGAAATACAAGAAAAAAAAATTGAATAAATAAATAAAAAAGTAAAAAATATTAATTTTGTCCTTCTGCTAAAAAAAAGACCAATAACCAAAAATAAAAATAAAATCGAAAAACACAAATAAATGGAAAAATAAAGACCGAAAAAAAGACAAAAAATGAAAAAAAAACGAATAAGAATAAAAAATTGATAAAAAAACATTCAAAATCGAAAAAGTTCAAAAACGACAAAAATTGAAAGAAAAAAAACCCGACTAAAAGCGAAAAATGACCAAAAATGAAAAAAATTCCAACACGACCCAAAACAATCAAAAAACAACAACAAAAATGACCAAAAATAAGGAAATTGTTCAAAAATGACAAAAAAAAGGATAAAAAGTACAATTGAAAACAAAAAAAACCACGAAAAACGATATAAAAAAAAGAAAACCAAAACATAAAAAAATAAAAAATGACAAAAAAGATTAAAAAAATTAAAAAAAATAAAACAACAAAAAAATAAAAAACGAAAAAAATAAAAATAAAAATGACAAAAATTAAACGATAAAAAAATGAAAAAAACAACAAAAAACGACAAAAAAACAAACTTAACAAAACTACAAAAAGATCAAAAAATATGAAAAACGACATATATATATATATATATATATATATATATATATATATATATATATAAACGAGCGAAAACAAAAAAAATAGTGCAAAAACGAAAAAAAAAATCAAAACATGATAAAAAATGACAAAAAAGTGCAAAAACGACAAAAATAATTTAAAAAGATCAAAAACGACAAAAAAAAGAGAGAACAAAATACCAAAGATTTTTTTATAAATGTGTAAAAATGACAAAAAGGCAAAAACGAGCGAAAACGATAAAAAATGATTGAAAACGACAAAAAATGACAAAACAAAAAGAAGATAAAAAATGACATAAAAGATAAAAATAATCAAAAATGACAAAAATAGCAAAAAAAGATACAAAAAAAAAGGACAAAAAAAGAAGAACAAAACAGACAAAAATCGATAAAAAAAAATGTGCAAAAACTATCTAAAACGACCAAAAATGAGCAAATGCGATAAAAAGAATGGACAAAAAATGACATAAACAATAAAAACGAACAAAATTAATAAAAAATAACAAAAAATGTTCAAAAATGATCAAATACAACAACAAAAACGTGAAAAAAAAATCAAAAACGAAAAAAAAAAATCAAAAAACGAGATAAACAGAAAAAAAAATAGACAAAAAAGTTCAAAAACCAAAAGAAACGACAAAAAAAGAGCAAAAATGACCGAATACGCTAGAAACGACAAAAAACGATAAAAAGAGCAAAATCGGCTAAAAAAAAGAAAAAATTACCGCATATCAAACAACCCCATAAGTTGTAATGTAATCGCGATTACATAGATTTTATGACGTAATTGGTTTTAGAAGAAACTGATGTAATGTAATCAAACTTGTAATCGCGATTACATTACATCTAATTTTTTATTGTCCAACCAAACATCCGAATTAGAATTACAACGTAATAATTACGGTAAACCAAACGGACTCTTAGTGTAGACTGGAGTTTATTGGTGGAGTTTAGAATTTGAATTCAAATGTGCTTTGATTTATGCTTCAAATATGATTCTTAATTTTGTCCTGTGTCGAATTCATTCCGTTCATGCAACGACTGTGTCCATGACACAGACACCGTGTTGATCTCATGTCTGCAATTTTAAACCAGACACAAGATCGATCTCTCTTTCTGTTCTTTTATTTGTTCAAATAGAATTGGAGATATTTCTATGAGCTCAGGAACGGGAATAGAGATTTAAGTTTGAAAAGATTTTCTTGATTGAATTCCAATAGGTTGGTAGAATGGGGTTAAATTAGCTGATATGGGCCACAAAAACTTAAAAAAAAAAACGACAAAAATTACTTAAAATCGATCAAAAAAATGAATATAAACGATCAAAAACGACAAAAAATGACTTAAAGCGATAAAAAAAAAAACTAAAAACGACAAAAAAATCAAAAATGACAAAATATGATAAAAACGACAAAGAACGACCAAAAAAATGAAAAAAAAAAAAGATCGAAAACAAAAAAAAAACGATCAAAAAAAGAAAAAAAAAAACATATACAAAAAAAAAAAAATTGTCCGGACAAAATAATATATCCACCTATTCTTAAGGGATAGGATTTTCATGTTTCGTGGATAAATTATTTATTCCAGTATTCGTAATTTTCAAAAATAATTTCTTTTATAGTAATAAATTATCACCCTAAATTTTTCCGAAAAAAAAAAAAAAATTACCCTATACCAAACGCTCCCTTAATGTTTTTACCAGTATATAACAGCAGGTTTCTACATGTTCATGGAGGCTTGGTTCAATTCTGTCGCAACTATAATAAAGAGTTTTAATGCGTAAAACTCTTGACACCTATGGGCTGAACTTGTGAAGATTAATCTCGAGCCAAAATTACCAATCCAAGCTCGAGCTCACAACTTGGAGTTACTTGGAAATAGGTTTGACTAAGCAATGGGCTGGATTTATTTTGCATCAATACTAGCAATAGCCTCTTCACAAGTTGAGTTTCTTTCAGAGCAAAGCTATGGTTACGACCAAACTTGGTTGTAAGTCTTTACAACCGTCGCATGACGATTGATAATTGGTTCCCTCTTTCCAGGTGGGATTGGAAAAGGTAGACCAATTACCAACCGCCACATGGTGGTTGTAAAGATTTACAACCAAGTTTGATTATAAACTTGGCTTTATTCTTTCTTTAAAGTTTAGTGCATCTTACATGCAATATAGAGAGAAAAGTTCCCTTGGGCACAAGTAGAGCTTGTTCAACAAATCACAAGTCCTCAAATAAATTTAACTTGCATCCCCATATTCAAACAAACCCAAGTAACTATCTCTCTTCTTTCCTTTTCTTTTTCTTTTGTTCTCTCTATTTCTGCCTTGCACGGACAATTAATGTGCATAAACCATAGTCACATAATTTAGCAAAAAAATAATCTCACCAAGTCTAATGACTTTTCAATTGCCAAGCACCCTAAACTGCCAAATGAAAATGCTGCAAACAAATTTACAGTTAATAGTCAAGCAGTGTATTTGTGTATATGTTCCAACATTTTAATTACGCATATTGAGTTGGTTGGTAGTTTTCGTGGAGAAGCACAAATAAGAGCAACTTGCAGTAGGACATAAAATTTCTTTTGCAACACCAAGGCCAAGCGATAAACAATGTAGATCTTTGGTCTTCAAGATATGTTCCCTGGTCATATTAAAGTACCTCAAATTGAAGATGAAAATTGGGTTTAGATATTCGAGCTTTTTCTCAACTTTTTGAAACTGACTTATGGTGCTTGCATAAACTCTCACCTTCTATAGTAATAGGACGAGAAAATGAAATACAAGGAAGCTTTCCCTGAAGTTGTAGACGCTATCCAAGACTCCTCAGTGTGCACCATAGTTAACACTCAAGCGATGATATTCATTTCCTTTAGTACTTAAAGTCTGTAAACCATATACAAGCCTTCTCCTTCCACCTAATTACTTCAATGCTAAAAGAGTACTGTAGCGACAACATCCTTTGTCTCAAACTCAAAACTCTCTGAAGCTAAATTAAATACTTTCTAGGCCTAGGCAGCCTAATACGTACGTTCAACAATATTCCAATTAGCTTTGCCCCTAAAAACTCGGTATCTTATTCCCTAGCAGCTTAGCAGGCCATGAAATTCTTCAAATTACAAACATAAGAATATGAAAGAACCTGTCTTCACTGGTTTCATTGTGTCACATAACTCACATATCACAGAGAAGTGCCCCTGCCTTCCAAATAAGGGCATGAAAAATCACTAACAGCATCTGAAAGCATATTAATTATATTTCTTGATCTTTAATTCTAAACATTGAAAGATGAACATCCTTACAATCTATATATTTGATGTTACCAAGGACTGACCATACGATATCAACACATCTTACAAAATCAAGGTTTGAAATATCGGATATTGGGAGGGTTTCGGATCCTTCCTATGAGTATCAGTATCGACGAAATTTCGAATCAGAGTATCGGGTCCTTCATTTTGAAAAGCCAAAATTAAAATATATTTTAAAAATCTGGAAAAATATTTGATACATTTAGACATAAAACAATATATTGAATGTTATTTTCTCGAATGTTTTAAATGGAATAAGTTTTCATTTGCAATAGATGCTATGGTTTATTGCTTACCTTTGGACATAGTGCAACTACAATAAATAGTTTAATATGTAATAATACTAATATGGATGAATGTTGTGAATTCTGTAGATATATAATTTCGACAAAAGGTAATTGCTACAGTTTATCGATAAGGAATCTTATCGATATCTCATCGATATATTGTTGCACAACTTAATATATTGACACTATTTTTTTCATTCTTCCATCTTTTTTGTTCAAGTTTTATTTTCATCGAATTGACGGAAAAATAGATCCCCAAAGTCGGTATCGGTATCGATAGCGGCCGGTATCAAATAGAAACATGCCAAACGCATATCGGTATCAGCCGATACGTATGTACAAAATATATATAAGAACATATGATATTTACACTAAAAATAGTGATATGAGAGAAATTATGAGACTTGCCTTTCTCTGAAGGTCAGATATCGAATCAAGCAATAGTTGGTTCTGCATGAATATGAAGTTACTGTAAGAACATCTGAAAAATAGAAGTACTTCAAAGTATTAACGAAGTAAAGGTATTGTTCCCAGGAAAGATGAGAAGGAAAATAAATGTAGACTTGCAACTCGGTTGGAAAGAGTGAGAAGGTAGCTTTACCTTCCTTGATCTTATATTCTTCAAAGCATGTTCAAGCTGCTGTTCCAGTTGTTGCAGTTCTTTCACGCTTAACATGTCAAGTTGTTCTCCCATGAGATGCCTGAAAGTACTCCTCTTAGCCCATCATATTCCTCCACGTTTAGTATGATACATACTGATTGTGTATGATCGGTGGATTCATTACCTTTGGCTACTCTGTAAAGCTTCAACCTTGGCCTTGAGCCTACCGTACTCATTATAGCAGCTTTCCTGCATTAAATCATTCTTAATGGACTTGATAATAAGAAAACTTCTGATCTGAAGTAATAGGAATCCAAGGAAATTTTACAAGATTTAGCCTTCTGCTCTTTGTGAAAGAGAGCCATAATTAAGCTGCATAGCATTTCAAAATGCCCAGTGGATTGAGCAATACTCAGCTTCTGAGGATGCTCATACCTGTGATTCGTGTTCAATTGCCACAACTGCTTTTTCAGCATAAGAATATCGCTCATAGCGTTCAAGGATGCTTTCCATTCTGTATAAAGGAAAGCCTGATTAGAGCCTTTCTGTTTACTGACATGATTAATTTGAGAAAAGATCAATCCAGTGATTCATCATAAGAACTATATTCATCTGCATCAGGAATGTTTTATTAAGCAACCAGATGAACTCATAGACTTCTCTTGTGGCAACTGGGAAAACAGATAAGAGGAAAACGATGCTTAATGAAAAAACTTAACTCGAAATTTAATATTCATGCAGGTAAAATGCTACTGAGTTGCAAATTTATAGTTTAAGCTAAATTCTTCCCTTGAACCCTCTAACATAGTTCTTTGATCTCTTAAACAAACTCTTTAGAGACAAATATATCATACTGTAGCTGCCTTTATGTACAAAGAGGATATTGTTTACGTACAAAGTATCTTATTAATAATAGTATCTTTAAGAACCTTCTGGTTGCACAAGAAGTTTCATGGTGGGAGAAACCAAAGGAGCAATTGCTTTATGATGTAAAATGAAAATTGATTCAAACTTAAGACTGCCCTTCACAATAGAAAGTATTGAGAACAAAGGACTAACTATAATAGTCCATCTTAGAAGGGTATTAAGTGTAAAATGACCAAGGGGTACTTATACCCTCTTTATTAGAAATAAATCTAATTTTATTTTGGTCCAATATCTTTTTGGTATCAGGGCTAGCCTAACCCTACTTCACCATAGCAGCCGCCACCACTTTCACCTGCCGTCCACCCTCACCGCCGCCATCCACCCTCCTTTCCCGCCGCCATCAATGCCACCTCCTCCCTACTGACTGACGTTCCCGATCCTCTTCCCCCTCTGTCGCCGCCAACGCAGCGAGTCCTTCGGTTCGTCGTCAGACTAAGCAGCCTCGAGTCGCAGCCATGCACGGGACTTGAGCAGTGGCTCTCGGGGACGCCGCTGTCGTTGAAGGAGGAACGGTAAACGAGGAGAGATCTGCAATCGAAGCTGGAGGGCACCACCGAAACTCGCGTGCCCTAGATCTACCACCGCCGGGCTGATGGAAGAGGAGCAGACGATGGAGACGATCAACGAAAAAATAACGACCAAGGAAATGAAGGCTTTGGTGGACGATCTCTTGTCCAGGAGGCTAACCGAGACTAGCCTCCGTGCTGCACAGGCAGATGTGGATCATTCACCATACAAAATAAAAAAGATGAAGAAATTGGAAGTGAAGTTGGAGGGTACTACCAATTACTTGAAGTTGTCGCGTCAAGCTATGCGGACCATGAAGTCAAAGGGCTTGGTGGGCTATGTGAATGGCCAAACCAAGGCATCTGAAGATCACTTCTCACGAGAGTTTGTTGTGTGAAAAATCATCAACAATGTGGTAGCTGGATGGTTGGCAGCCTCATTGACCGACCAAGTGTCAGACTACGTAGAAGCAATGGAGGGTGCTGGTGACATTTGGATGACGCTGAGAGACATGTACTCGGGGTTGGGCAACCCCATGAGGGTCTTCCAACTGCATATGAGGTTCTTCCTACTGCATGATGAACTTGACAAGGTGGTCCAAGAAGATCACACAATCTCTGAGTATGTGGCTATGCTAAAGAAGTATTAGTCAGATCTCGATCACTATGATCCCATTGATGTGGAGGATGAACAAATGGAACCGACATTTATGAAACATTATCAGAAGTTCATGGAGTATATCTCGCGACAGAGGATGATGAAGTTCCTAAAGGGGCTCAATCCAGCATTCTAGTATAGGAGGAATGTTTTACTTGCACAACCTAGGCTGTCATCACTGGAGGAGGTCATAGCTGTTATAGCACAATAAGAGGCACGGCTTAAGCTGCTGCCAAGCACCACTAGTTCTCCAGGGGTGAAATCAGCTTTAGCAGTTCTTAACCCGAACCCCTTCGGGGGAAAGGATGTTATAACTGTGGAGACCCTGAACACTTTGTCAGATTCTGTACGAAACCTCTGAGAGGCCAGTCCAGCGGCCACGGACGCAACCGTGGAGGGCGTAGGGGTGGCATAGGAAGCTATGCCAGTGGTAGGGGTGATTATTCTGAAGGGCACAAGGTAAATTTGGCAGAAGGAGAAAATAAGAGTCAGTCATCCAATGTGATCCTTAGAGAGAGAAATGCTAGAGATGTGGAAGAGGATGAAGCTTAGAACCAGCGACAGTCGAGCCAACACCGCTGGGACATCGACTCCAACTACCTCCGGGGATAACATCACCTACCATGCCTATACAAGCACAGGTATACCTGATCATGCCCTTGCATCTACCCACAGACCAGGACGACTAAATTGGATAGTTGACTCTGGGACATCCCGCCATGTCACGGGGACCCATAATGAGTTCCAGGATTACACTCACCTGGCAATAACTGAAAGTATTCAGACTGTTGATGGTACTGCTAGACCAATTGTGGGTACATGCACGGTTAAATGCACCCCTTCTATGACTCTTACTGATGTCTTGCATGTTCCATCTTTTCTTGTTAATCTACTGTCCATTAGTGCCATTGTTCTTCAACTGAATTGCGTTGTTTTCTTTGACATTCCTAAGGTAATTTTTCAGGTGAAAAAAACGGAAAGACGGTTGGGGACTGACACTTGGCATAAAGGGCTATGGTACTTGGACAGGGGTGGACTGGATGCAATACTAGTATCACTGGTGGATGAAGCACAGCCAGAGGAGCCGCGAAGGACTGTGGAAGTAGAACTACTACTCCAACATCAGCGCATGGAACACTCTTCATTTAGTCTACTGAGTCGGATGTATCAGAAGGCTGATAAACAAAAGTTAGTTTGTAATGCTTGCGAACTAAGAAAACATACCAGAAGCTCTTATGTAAGTTCTGGAAATAGAAGTTCGTCCTCTTTTGATATGATACACTCTGATGTATGGGGACATTGTCCTACAACTGCTGTTAATGGCGTTAAGTGGTTTGTCACCTTTATTAATTGCTATACTCGTGTCACCTGAGTGTACCTAATGAAAAGTAGAGTGATGTATTTGCATGCTTTCAAGATTTTTATCGCAAGGTCACAACGCAATACAGTGCTAATGTGAAGATTGAGGTCTGATAATGGGACAGAATACACCAACAAGGCTCTTGAAGAGTACTTATCAACCCATGGGATACATCATCAGACTTCATGCGCCTACACACCAGCATAGAATGGCGTGACGGAGCGGAAGAATAGGCACATGTTGGAAGTGGCTCGGTCGATGATGTTTGCTATGAATGTTCCTAAACACTTGTGGGGGCATGCCGTGTTGACGGCTGCATATCTCATCAACATGATGTCCTCTCAGGTGTTATGATGGAAGACACCATTTGAGATACTTACAGGTGAGAACAAGTACATTGTTCCCCCAAAGGTGTTTGGATGTGTATGCTTTGTGAAGGATAACAGACCTACTGTGGAAAAGTTGGACCCTCAGGCAGTAAAGTGTCTTTGTCGGCTATTGAAGGACTCAGAAGGGATATTCTTGCTGAAGTCATGTGGAGCGAAGGCTCTTTGTGAGCATGAACGTTACATTCAGAGAGATGGAACCATATTACCACAATAATTTCGGTGAAGGCTCCGCATTTGATGACACACCTAACACAGGAGGTGTTAGAAGTGAGGGAAAGATGGGCCCGAGCGTGATTATTGGGTCAGTTCCATACCGGATGATGGAAGTTGGTCCAAGAGAACAAGTAGGAGAGAGCGAGAGTGAGGAAAGTGATGATGATGCACACAATCAGAAGAAAGAAAATGATACTCCAGTGAAGGGGGAGGAACAGTATGCTCCAGTGCAGGGGTGGAACAACCTTCAGAACAACCTACAGCTCAAGGAGAGCTCCAGGTTAATAGGAGAAGAAAACAGCGATCCACTACTACTGTGCCTAATGTCCCTCGCCTAACCCTGCCCCAACTCCTGAAGATGCACCCGCACTGGATCCCTCTTATTCCGATGGTATGGTCCCTCTTTCACTATCTCATATTCCCTTAAGGAGATCTTCTTGCAGCAATGCGGGAAGATCCCCTAATCGTTATGGTTATGAACATGACATGCCCATTTCTTATCCTACTCTAATATATCCCCTACTTATGGAGCATTCATTGCATCGTTAGACACCACCTATTTGGTTAAGTGTTGGCAGGAAGCGAAAGAAGATTCCAGATGGAAAGCTGCAATGTTGGAAGAACTTGAGGCACTCGAAAGAAACGGGACATGGAAACTTGTTCCATTACCTAAAGGAAAGAGAACAATTGGATGCAAATGGGTCTTCACAGTAAAGGAGATGCAAGAAGGGAAGGTGGAGCGATACAAGACAAGATTGGTTGCAAAAGAATTCACTCAATCCTATGGCATCGACTATGATGAGACATTTGCTCCGGTAGCAAAGATGAGCATTGTGAGAACCCTAGTTTCCCTTGCAGCAAACCATGGGTGGCAGCTTCATCAATTGGATGTGAAGAATGTCTTTCTTCATGAAGATCTGCAAGAGGAAGTATACATGGAGACGTCCCCGGGATTTTGCACGAAGCAGTCGACAGAAAAGATGTGCAAGCTGAAAAAATAACTATATGGACTCAAACAATCTCCTCGGACCTGGTTTGAGAGATTCATGAAGGCTGTCACAGGCATGGGGTACAGCCAGACCAATGCAGATCACACGGTCTTCTTCCGGCATACGAGAGGCCACGTCACCATACTTGCAGTATATGTAGATGATAAAGTGATAACAGGTAATAAGGAGGAGGAGATCACCCAGCTGAAGTCAAAACTTGCCAAGGAATTTGAAGTGAAGGACTTGGGAATGATAAGGTATTTTCTCGGGATCAATGTGGCTCGAGGAAGAGATGGGATCGTCCTCTCTCAGATGAAGTATGTACTAGACTTGCTCACAAAGACGGGTATGCTGGGGTGTCGATCGATAGTCACTCCAATCGATCAAAGGTATAAGTTGGTACAGAGGCAGGAGAGTCTCTTGATCGTAAGAGATATCAGAGACTAGTAGGCCGATTGATTTATCTAGACCACACTCATCCTGATATCTCATTTGCTGTGAGTTAGTGAGTATTTACATGCATTATCCAAGGAAGGGCCACATTGATATAGTTTTTCACATTCTGAGATATCTGAAGTGGGCCACTGGAAGAGGGCTATGGTTCAAGAACAACGGACACCTGGATGTTAAGGGATACTGTGATGCAGATTAGACAAGCTACATGGACGACAGAAGGTCTACCTTAGGGTAATGTATCTTTGTAGGGGGTAACAGTCTCCTGGAGAAGCAAGAAACTGTCCGTGGTATCATGATCGACCGCTGAAGCAGAGTATAGAGCTATTGCTCTATGAGTGTCAGAGTTGATGTGGGTAAAAGCACTGTTGACAGAATTGAAGTTAGACTAAAGAGCACCATTGCGCATTCTGAGTGACAGTCAAGCTGCACTAAGTATAGCTAACAATCCAGTTCAGCATGACAAAACGAAGCATATCGAGATCGGTCGGTTCTTCACCAAAAAGAAGTTAGAGAACGGAATATTGAAGCTCGATCATGTTCGCTCAGAAAAATAAGTCACAGATTGTCTTACTAAAGGTCTTAAGTTCCTTGAGTCTTTCTGAACTATGTAACAAGATGGGGATGATTGATATCTATCGCCCATCTTGAGGGAGAGTGTTGAAAACCAAGGACAGACTATAATAGTCCATCTTAGAAGAGTGTTAAGTGTAAAAGGATCAAGGGATATTTATACTCTCTTTATCAGAAATAAACTGATTTTACTTTGGTCCAATATCTTTTGAAAGACATCTGCTGAGGCTTCCTTGATAATCCCCACAAGGAATTCACAACTGGAGAATTTGGTTACCCAGATGAGGCCACAACTGGGAGGCAAGCCTTTGAAAGGAATTATTTTCATCACTTTCACTCACCTAACAGGAGCAGAAAAACCAAAAAATGAAAAAGGGATAAATACAAAAAAAATTGAAAAAAAGTGAAAATGGATATAAAAAACAAAACCAAAAATCTTAAACCAAAAAAAAAAATACCAAAAAAAATCATTCTTAAAAAATTGAAAAAGATAAAAGAAACTGAAAAAACATTCTAAAACATGAAAAAGAATAAAATAACAAAAAACATTCTTAGGAAAAATTAAAAATATGAAAAATACAAAAATACAAAAATAATTCTTAATAAACTGAAAAAAAATAAAACTGAAAAAAAAATTCTAAAAATGAAAAAGGTTAAAAAAAACTGGAAAAAATATAAAAAGGGAAAAAAACCCAAAAATCTTTAAAACAAAAAACAAATAATTTATTACAAAAATGAAAATAAACAAGAAAAAGAAATTTAAAAAGGCGATAGAAAAACAACAAAATCAACAAAATTAATTTGTTTACCTCGAAAAAATGCCCACTTATTCTTAAGAGATAAGATTCCCATATTTTGTAGCCAAATATATTCGCAATTTCCAGAAATAATTTTTTATAGACTAAACCAAACAGAAAAATATGTTTTTTTACCTTAAATTTGTTCGAAAATTAAAAAAATAGGTTTTTCACCTTAAGAATAGGTTTTTTTTTGCCCAGGTAAATAAAAATTAGCTATTGTTTTTTGTTTTTCGTTTTTCGTAGTCATTTAAAAAAAACTTTCTTTTTTTCATTTTTTTTAAGAATTTTTGTTTTGTTTTACTATTTTTTACACTACAAAATATTGCATATCAGCGACACGTCCATATCCGTCAATGTCACCGCTAAATAGCTTTAGTGACTAACAGGCGACGGACATTGGACAGATTGAATACGTCAGCAAACGACACATCGCTATCATAAAGTCGTCGCCAGGTAGTCGAACTTTCGACTAACTACTTGACGACGACCAAATTAGCGACGAAATCCTGTCATATATGCGACATCTTTGTCGACTAACCTTTCGAAGGATACGTTCAACTAGTAAGCGACGGATAAGCGACTAAGTAGCGACAATATATAACATCCTATTGGCAATGACTAGGCGACGATACAAGTTTCTGATACCTGAGATTGTTGTTTGATACTCGGTGACGACTTCGTGTGTCACCTATGAGCCGCGTAGTCGTCACCGTCCGTCACTCAACGACGACTTCGTGTGTCATCTATAGGCCGCGTAGCCGTTGTCGTCCGTCGCTCACATAGGAATTCTTAGGTGAGCGATGCCTTTATGCGTCGTCTATGAGCCGCATAGCCATCGTCGTATGCGATCGGGCCGCCGCTTAGCCGTCGCTAATCTATACAAAATTTTAAAAATATTTAAAATCACAACAGATACAAATAGGAATGTCTAGTCAAAACCATCATAGCATATAAACCACCCTGCGCAACCCGCCAAGGAATTCCTATCCCATCGGATCTTAAACGGCAAAAAATGCACGCTATAAACCCAAAAACACAATAATAGTACAATGGAAGTAATTAAACATAATAAATAAATAAAAGTATACAAACCAACCCAAATAGAGTCAGCAAACACATATAAATCCGTAATATAGTACAACAATATCCTCTACAAATCTCCAATACACAAAAATATCCATGAAGTCAACAAATAAAGTATCTCACATACCTTCCACAATATACAAAAAATATCAAATGCTCACTGATCTGGTGATGCCTAGTCCCGTAGACGAGTCAAAGATGTCCGGAAAAAATGAGATAACTACGTCAGCCGGTAGTGAACTCAATACCTCATATAAAAGTGAACTCAAAAGACTCGTCAACACACTCGTAGATATAGTACGGGCAACATGAGGAGCAGAGGCAACAGGAACACAAGGGACAGGATAGACGACACGAGCAACATCGGACGTCGAGGTGGCATGAATGGTTGGGGCAGCATTGGTAGCAGGTGTAGTTATTTGGGTCATGTTAGCCTACATGGTGCTGATAAATTCCTGCATAAGTGTCATGTTGGCCTGCATGGTGGTCATCGCCATAATCATCTGTGCCATCTACAATGAGATGTCATCCTAAAACAGAGTAGAAGAAGGCGTCGTAGGTGGAGGTCTCGAGAGGACCTATATTTGTGTCGCCAAAGAGCCGAAACTGTAATATGCATCCGCCATTCTCTCTCCCACCAATGGCCTTTATCCAAAGGTCGTTAGTTTGAGCGGGCTTGGATGTAGGAGTAGGCTTGGCAACACTCACGACCACCTTATCCTGAGTGGCTCGAATAACTGTCTCAATCTGTAAAGGCTGGAACGCAACCTGTACACATGTTAATATCCTAATATGTGTTTTCGTACTACCCTAGGTTGTTTCAAATATTCTAAGTTAGAACAACAGTCATGTTCGCCTTCTCGTCCAAAATACAAGCATCCAACCTCACCCTTCATTCCTTCATTCCTATATAAATGGACCCAAACAAACCCCTCTTTTCTTCTTTAGATCGACCCAGCAACTGATCTACTCACAAAGTAGCAAAGACTATAGAGAGCAGTGGTAGTTGCTTTTCTATTTTTTCTTCAAACATGGTTCCAATTTTCATGTATCAAGACATGAACACACAACTTTACTTGTTGGAATGATAATTCATTTATCTTTACTGAGCCATTAGGAGTCCAACAAAGTCTAGGAGTTCCAACAAAGTACTAAAATATTACACTATCGAGAATCTAAAAAGATATGCAAAACAAAGGTACGAAGAAACATTTGAGCAGAATTATTATCTCCTATATTTATCAAAGAAAAATCCTACTAGTGACAAAAAAGCGTAATCACTGAACAACCAGTGTTGTAAAAATTGGAAAAAGCAACACAATAGGATTAACCAACTATGGCTGCAGAGGCTCTGCCTCGCCGGAGTTGGAGATATTACCGAGAGAGGAGCTGAGGAGCATGCCGACAGAGGAAGGAGAGGGCACAGGCATGGAGAGGGCACGTCCGGAGCATAGAGGGCACAACCGGAGCTAAGGAGTACGCAGACAGAGGAGCGGAGAGCACAGGCACGGAGAGAGCACGACCGGAGCGAAGACGAGATCAGAGGGGAGGCGAGAAAGAGACGAGAGAGAGTGAGAAATCATGGAATCTTATAAAAAAAAAGTAGGGCACAGAATTGGACGACGACTAGGCGACTCCACCAGCCATCGCCAAGTACAATCTAATTAAGCAACGAAAAGGTGTCGCTAGATCGTTGCATAATGTTTTCGGGGTGTTATATTTACTATCCAAGATATCTATCATTGGTCGCCAGATCGATGTTTGTATGTCGCTAATAAGCGACGGTTTGCGTCCGTCGTCGATAGTGCTTCACTTATAAGAAGCATTTTAGTAGTGTTAATCTTTTTTTCAATTTTTTAGACTGTTTTTCATTTTTCAATTTTTTACTATTCTTTCAAATTTTTAAGAATGAATTGTTTTGGATTTTTTTAATTTTTAATTTATTTTTTGTTTTTTAAATTTTTTTTCAGTTTTTTCTTTTTCCATTTTTTAGAGCGTCTTTTTTTTAAATGATTTTTTTTTTGTATTTTTAGTATTTTTCACTTTTTCAATTTTTAAGAATTTTTTTTTGTTTTTTTAAAAAAAGTTTGTCAATCGCCGATTTCGGATTGGAGTATTTTTTGTATCGGAAAGCAAATAATTATTAATAAAATATTAATATTTTAGAAAATATATATTATACATTTAGACATAATTTTTAGCATTTTCAATATTTTTTTAATAGTTTTGAAATTGAATGAAATAATAGTCACCCTTACATATTGGTTTACATGTGATGGATAAAAAAATTTCTTTTACATGTTTTACAACCTTACTATGTTTACTCTTGTTGATTGCTCTTTTTCGTTCATCTTTTTTGCCGAATTAACCGGAAAAGAAACTCCCAATATCGGTATCGACCAGTATCGATATCAGTCGATATCGAATCAAGACATGCCAAATCGTATAGATAGCGGTTATATCGGATCGATATCGGCCAATACTGCAAACTATGTTATTAACCCATGATTTTTCAACATCTACTATCCATAACCTCTTGCATCACATGTATAGATAACCTATACATAGGACCATAAAGATATAACCCACATCATCATTACGCTCTCATTACCTAACCTTAAGCATCCCTAACCCCTCAAAATTAACTCACTCACATGTTATAACACTCCACAAACACACCAGCCCATCATTACAATAATAATTGCCTAATTGGGAACTGCATTCCTTTTCTCATCCTGAATCCAAGTTCATTTATGCCTTGCCCTAGCTGGATCTAGCATTTCCTTTGACAAGGATCAATTATATTGCATATATGTAGTAGACTATACAAATTTAAACGCCCCAATATGTGAAAATGTCAAAATGGGTGGTGCCAGTGACACATGCTGTCCAGTTCCATATCGGCCTCATCTGTAGTGTTTCCCATGATTATTTCCAAACATACACACAGCACAAGCAACTTTTTCTACTAAACAGTAACAACATTATATTGCCAAAACAGTAACAACATTATATTGCCAACAGGATAATCACAACCACAGTAGATCAGCAGTTCCATCCCTTGAAAATGAATGAATGTAACCCTAAACGGTTTTCTTACCAAAATAATAACTGTTCATCCATCCACTTTTCACACTGTAGATTGGAGAACGTGCAGAGAAGAGAAGAGAACTACTGGTTAAGAAGTTCCAACACTGCTGATTATATATATAACCAGATCACAATAGCCAGCCAATTAACCACCAATCCAATCACCAGGAGATCAAAAACACACACAAAAAATCCAGTAAAATTAGACAAATGCAATCAACTCATCCAGACCATACTGATCAAAAGAAACTTTATATATATATATATATATATATATATATAAACATTGACTCGACGAATCTTGATAAAGGCACCACAAAATACAATCAGGACAGCCCAAATTTTTTTTTTAAATAATTATAAGTTTACCACTCCCAAAAATTACTTACCGGACTGCCCACTCCCGATTGATCTTTTGGTAGTGCCTTTATCAATGGCCCGAGGGGAGGGGGAGGGTGGACAACACTAGTAAGAGGGAGGAGGAGGAGGAGGAGGAGGAGGAGGAGGGAGGTGGACAGCACTACTAAAATTTGGAGGGTCTAAGTAAAAAAAAATTCTAACTAGACTAACACCAGTACTGGACTACCTCCGAATCATTTTGGTAGTACCTTTATCAATGGCCCTTTTTCTTTTACATACAACATATCAAACTAACAAAATGTTAATTATAACGAAGTATAGCTAATTAAAGAAAAAGATTGTATATGAACGAGAAAACGAAAATAAGTCTGAGAATAAATAATAATCAAGATTAGAAAATTTTAATAAAGCGAGCATATATGCACCTGGAATCGGTGGAGTACTCGGAGAGCCTCCCTTTAGTAGAAAAGATGATGAGCGCGACATCCACATCGCACAGCACCGATATTTCGTTAGCCTTCTTGAGCAGCCCTGCCCTCCGCTTGGAGAAGGTCACCTGGCGGTTTATGGTGTTCTCTATCCTCTTAAGCTGCACTCTCCCTCTCCCCATCTTCTTCCCAAAAATAGAAAACAACTCCAGTTGTTTCTGTAAATATAAAGATATAAAATGAGGCTGTTAGATCCGTAGCCATTGGCGGTTTCCAAATACCACGCGGTTTCATCCGATGCGTTGTCGATTTCTCATTGGCTGCCTTGTCCGTAGTGGGACGGGATTGGCAGGAGGGGCTTCGGTCCTTTTCCTTTTAAGACGATTTCCTATTTCTACACTACGGAGTCTAATTTTTGGTGGATTTGATTGTTTTTTCCCCAATTCCGTGCTTCTTTTACTTCAGGCGGCGGTCTACGAATAAGGACAGATGGAACAGCCCTGGTGTTGTGATTATTTACGGAGTATGACACTGGAGCAATGTGGTATCGAGAGTTCGGATATAGCGGGTCAAAAATAACCAAGTAAATTTTAATAAAAAATATTAAAATAATTAGCATAAATTAGTCATAAAATATTCTAATGACATTGCATTACATCATAAGCAATACTAATTATTTACAATAATCTCCTACAAGATTTTATATTTTGCAAATATTGCAAAATTCTCCTTTTTAACTTTTGCTAAAATATTTTTCAATGCATGTCACCAAACAATCATTCATAAACTCATCTTCAATTCGACTACGAAGTGTATTATTGATATCGTCAAAAATGCTCTTGTCGACCACTCCATACTGAAGGAAACAGTGAGAGAGAGAGAGAGAGAGAGAGAGAGAGGCGAAGAGATTTTGGTTATTAGATCACACAAGAAAAGCCCCATTTATAAGGTAGCTATATATAAGAACTAAGTAGTAACCGTCCATAATGGGAAAACGTAGTTTAGATCCCATCTTTATTAGGTAGGATATATACCTATCTGAGTATCGTCTCAAAGTATTAGTAATCGTATAAGGATACACAACTATGAACTATTATCGTATATTGTATTTTTTTCAGTTTTTGTTATTTCGATATCGCAATCAAGGATAATAGATTTTCATGAAACGAGTCCTTGATTATGGTGCCACGATGACAATGCTGGATTTGGTTGTTGACAGTTTTACTGGTTCTCGAAATTATCTCGTTTTGTGTACATCAAGGATTGTACGAAAGTCTCGTGCGATACTTTAGTTTTCAAGTAAAATCTAATTATAAACATGCAACGTGTAAACCCACAAACTTTCCGAGACTTGTAAATACCTATGGCATGGCGATATACTCCAACTAGAATTGGGACCCTGAAAATTTAAAAAAAAAAAAATCTATTTTTTCATCCCTAGCAGTATATTGGACAGTATATACTATCTACTATACTGCCTAGTATACTATTTTTCTGTCGTAAGTGGGAATAAGGGTTGTGTATGTCACTTTTGACCATTGGATAGAATTGATCCTAGAATGTTTATGTAAGTGTTTTAACACTTCCACTCATTCATTTATTTCTCTCTTTTGGTTTTCTCTTGAGAACCAAGAAAAAAAAATCATATTTTACTCTCTATTATACACCCTCCTCCACTTCCCACGAGCTCACGAGTATCGAATGAGCGAGGCTGGTGCTTTTGAGCTCGCCTGGTGGAGGATATTAACATGAACGCACATCCTAGGCACTACATCGGTCGCATTGTCCGCTAGTAGGCAATTACACCTTGCTCTCGATATTGAACATTAATTTTGATATGATTTTCGTATGAATTATTAGAATTTTGTATTGATTTTGATTTCGATTGTTATTGTTTGCAATTATGAGTACTCGATGTATCAAGCCCATTGTCCTTGACGGAAATCGAGTCAATCGAGTGTCAATCGAGTTTCGATCATTTATTAAATTTTTTGGTTTTGTCGAAAACTCGTTTTATCGTAACGAATAGTCTTGGATCTTTCTATGCGACATCTACAAATGATATCGAGCACATTATACTTTTTAGATTTTGTTTTAGTTATGAATCGGTCGACCGACAGACAATTTTGCACGAATCGATATAAGTTCATGTCCAATACTGCCCCTACATAGTACAAATAGTATACTTCCAAATATATTGTTTGTACAGTATTTTATATATATTTGCTCTGTCACGAATAGTATACTAGACAATATACAACCCAATATACTGGCCAGTATACTGTCTGTTGAATTTTTATATATAAATACTTTATGTCCAGAACAACATAATATCAGTGCAGTAAAGGCTATGTTATCCCTATTTTCTGATTGTCGTGCCTTGAAAATTGACACGCAGTATCCTGTAGCAGTAGTCGAGAAGGTGTAGTTCCGGGATTGTAAGCGAGTTTCCCAACATATTTTTAGAGGAGTTTCCAGGCATTTAGTCAGATCGAGAATTGAGTTATGCATAGATTTGATTCCAAGGATAGTGTTGGTATCGGAGAGAGTCTACAGGATATCAATCATAGTTTGTGGAGCGGTACTAGTTGATTGAGAGATTATGGACTAAGAAATTCATTCATCCTAGTAGATCGCCTTGGAGAGCCCTGATGCATCTTGTAAAAAAGAAGGATAGCACATCACATTTATGCGTTGACTATCGTCAGCTAAACACGATGAGCATTAAGAATAAGTATTCCTTGTCCAGGATAAATGACTTATTCGATCAACTTAGTAGGACAGGTGTATTTTTAAGATAGATCTATGATCGATGTATCATCATGTTAGAGTCAAATAGTAGAACATACTAAAGACTGCGTTCAAATCAAGATATGGTCATTGAGAGTTTCTTGTTATGCCTTTTAGAACGATCAATGCGCCAGCTATATTCATATATGTGATGAACCACATTTTCATGCCTCGCCTAGACTACTTTGTAATGGTGTTTATTAATGATATCTTGGTTTATATTCGGAGTGAGGCCGAGCACGAGCAGCATTCTCGCGTAGTTCTTTAAATTCTCTGATAGCAACAGCTATACACGGAGTTCAACAAGTGCACTTTTTGGCTAGATCGTATATCTTTTTAGGACATATTATTGCTAGACGTAGACTAGAGGTAGGGCCCAATAAGGTGGAAGCAATTGAGAGTTGGCCAATACCTACTATAATTGCAGACGTGTGCAGTTATCTTTGATTAGTAGGGTACTACAGGCGGTTTATTGTAGACTTTTCTATGATCTTTGTACCCTTGACATGATCGACATATAAGGATGTGTGGTTTGAGTGGTCAGATAATTGTTAGTTCTTCTCCGAGAAGCCTAAGAGGAGTTTGATCTTTACTCTGATTCCGGTACTCCCGGTGGGACCATGTGGGTTCACCATTTATTGTGATGTGTCAAGTAAAGAACTTGGATATGCCCTTATGCAGTATGACAGAGATATAGTTTATGCATCTCAACAGCTTCGAGACCATGAGAGTCACTATCTGATACATGATTTGGAGTTAGCCATAGTTGTATTTGCACTCAAGCTCTAGAGGCATTATTTATATGGGAGATCGAGTGGAGATTTTTACTGATCACAAAGGCTTAAGATATGTGTTTACACAGAGATATCTCAACATGCAGTAGAGAAGATAGCTGGAGTTACTGATGGTCTATGATCTGGACCTTCAGTATAATCTAGGGAAGGCCAATGTCATTGCAGACACATTGAGAAGGAGAGCAAGAGCCTTTTTTACAGAGCATCATCAAATCTTAAAGGACCTTCAGGAGATGGATATAGAGGTGGTGCTACCATATTAGACAATATTGATAGCATATCTATAGGTTCATTCTATAATTGTTGAGAGATTTGAATAGTGCAGTCAAGAGATGCCAGACTTCAATGACTCAAAGTAGAGTATCAGGCAGAGCACATAGCATAGTTGAGTATTCTCAAGTATATGATTCACTTATAGATTCTCGTATTTCTCTCACCCAGGAGGCACACAAAAATACAGAGATATTTATCATCATTTCGAATTGAATAGAATGAAGAGCAAGATACCACAATTTGTCTCTAAGTGCTTGGTGTGTCAATAGGTCAAGGTTAAGCATCTGAGACCGAGCATGCTTCTTCAGCCACTGTCGATTTCAGAGGGAAAGTGGAAATATAATGCCATGGATTTCATAACCGATATTTTCTAGATCCTCGGCTGACAGAAATATTGTTTGGGTGATAGTAGACCAACTCACAAAGCTTGCTCACTCCCAACCATTCAGAGTGGGTCAGTACAGAGCAATTGGTCAAGATATACATGAGATAGATAGTGGGTCAGTACACTGTGGAAGTACTATCTATCTCATATAGCAGACTTACGAGATGTTTAATTTCATATAGCATGTTTAATTTGGAGCAGGCAAGATACATTGCCAAGTTTTCAAATTCATATAGCATGTTTAATTTGATTTACTTATTTTATGATCTATATTTGTTTTCATAGATTCACATGATTCTAGTCGTAGATATTATTTTTTTTATACTTGATTAGAGACACATGGCATATACTATGCATTAGTTTGGTTAGCGATGGAATATACGTACCCACGTGAGAGATGCGCGAGAACGATTATAAACACATGGACTATTTTCTTCTATATTTTCGTTATTCGTAACCATGTGGCCTCTAAGGTCGGGTTATATGTTTTAATTATGACTATGTGGCCTCTAAGGTCGGGTTATTGTTATTTGTTTTGTGAGCCTGTGGCCTCTAAGGTCGGATGAGTGTTCTCTTATCCGTGGTTTACTTGAGAGCTATGGTATTTGTGTTCCTTCGTATCTACAGTTCATGTGTAGTTAGTTGTTCTCTTTCGTATGTGACTATTCCATAGGTTATGCCTTAGTTATTTTCTGTCTGTACCCGTCTATTTTAGAAGCTATATTTTGATATACTTTGTATGCTTTTATTGTATCTTATTACATCCCTCTGAGGACCTGGATCCAGATTTTGTTCCCAGGAGTAGACGATCATGACTATTCGTAGGAGTACAACCCAGGACTTGCTACTTCATTCTCTTCCGAGGAGTTATTTCCTTCTAGT
Organism: Iris macrosiphon; assembly: GCA_036927795.1. Lineage (NCBI taxonomy): Eukaryota > Viridiplantae > Streptophyta > Magnoliopsida > Asparagales > Iridaceae > Iris > Iris macrosiphon. Next base: position 141,537,222 of record JAYESA010000005.1, read on the forward strand.
CTATTTGGTTCATAGTTGAGTTACTACTTTTCCTTTCGTCTATTTATTTTAGTAAATGGATTATGTTTTCCTCTCTTAGTTTGGTCGTGGATTTGTCTCTACGCGACTGTAATTTTGGATTATTCAGACTTGATCATTTTGATCTAGTTTATTTATTGACTTGTGTTGTGGATGAGATTAGTTGTCTGTGACTGTGACTGTGACATATATATATATATATATATATATATATATATATATATATATATATATAACTTGTGAATTGTTATTTATAATACAGTGTACATATGTGTTATGGTTTTCATATATTGAAGTTGTCATATACATACGACTGGCATGCTCGCGTATACCTGATCCTACGTATTTGGGACTAGACCGTGACATTTTTTTGTGGTGGCACATGCAAGTCGAGAATATATTGCTTCGATTACATTATTGTACCGAGAAAGCTTGCGAATAGGATTAGATTATAGGATCTCATCCATTTATTTAAACCACCTCCTTTGATTTCGTTTCAAATTCTCATTTGGCTGTTTGAATTGCATCTTGTTTGATCCTTTCACAACGTCAATCTTATTTTTTCTTCCGTGCTCAATAGAGGTTAGGAATGTGACTTGTACTAGGTATATATGCTTCATTAGTCAATTACACTATTAGTTGAGTTCTTGTAAGTTGGGTAGTGTAGATGAGTTTAAGGGATAAAAGAATAGTGTATAAACGATAAGAAAAAAAAGTGCTAGAATGGCTCACCATAACCTTTTAGAAAGAAATGCTAGTTGACAATGAAGTGTTAATGACTATAGTGAATTGTTATGAATATGGGTTAGTTTTAATTTCGAGAACGAAATTCTTGTAAATTTGGTAGAATGTCAACTCCCTAATTTTTAATTTTTAATTTTTAATTTTTAGTATTTTTATTAAATTATTGAATTTCTTTTGGCTATTTTGTTGGTTAATTAGAAAATAAATTATTTGATTTAATTACTTATACAAATACTTATTTAGAGTTATTTTCATACTATTTTAGATTTTTTTGGATTTTTTTATACTTTTTGGTTAATTAAAACCTAGAAAACTTAATTTTCTAGGGCTTCCATGATTTACTATGAGACCATACTTACAATTTTGTTACCAAACATTTATTTTAGGGTTAAAATTCTTAAATATATTTTCTTTAATTTATTTGAAATTTATTTGGATTTATTTGGTTTTAAAATAGGCTAATAACTAATTTTTTAGGACTTCTGAAATTTACTGTAGAATCCCATGACCATAAAATGGCCCAAAGTATTTTTTTTAGGATTTATAATATTATTTTATATTTTCTAGAATTTTTTGATATTTGTAAATATTTACTTGGAGTTAATTAGGTTAAAACTGATTAAAGAATAAATTTCTGCAATAAAAAATTGTATTACCCAGTCAGCAGCTTTGTCGGCGTACAATCAGCGCCTGTGGGTCCCTGACGTCAGCCCCTCTCTCTCTCTCTCTCTCTCTCTCTCTCTCTCTCTATATATATATATATATATATATATATATATATATATATGGGTGTGATTAATTCTAGGATTTTTATTCCTGCCGAATTAAGAGGAGAGAGAGAGAGAGAGAGAGTGAGTTTTGTGGAGGTTCCCATCTAGGGTTTTTCGATCTTCTAGAAGTCATATCTCATAGCTCTGGATTCCAAATGGTTTCTTGTGTTGAAACCGTCTCGATGTATAATTTATGAATATCTAATTTATTTTTATAAATTCTGAACCTAAATTTCAAAAAAATTGTGGAGTACCAGTTGTCCGAAATCTAACACGTTTTGGTGTTTTCGAGATTTCGGGAGATCCCGAACTCGAAATCGCAATCCGTTTGAAGTTTCGAAAAGCTGACATTAAAAAATATAACATATTTTTCTCATAATTAAATAAGCTAGTTTATTATTCTGAAAATTTTGTGCAACCTAGAAGTTACTAGAAAACCATCAAAAACTGTCATCTGTGAGCCATATGGACGATAATTCTTTACCGGTTCGAGATTTAGTAAAATCGTCGATTCCATCGTTATGTAGCGCTAAAATCTACAGAATTTTATACATAAATATTGGTTTTGTGTTGGTTGACTTTTTGGTCAACAGAATGTCTCGATTTGCGTGCCACAGATTCCAAATTCGTAAAATTTTAAACCAAAATCTAGAATTAGCCTTAAAATTAGAATATAATTAAATTAATTAGTATTTTAGGTATTTTATTCAGAATTAAAATAGATTAGACTAGAAAATATATCCAACCACTTTTGTAGATCTAACTTGTTTAATTTATGTAACGGATAGATCGGACGACGTCTTGAGTTGCGACTTGATCCTTTTTCGGAACCGACAAGAAACCTTGCCAAGTTTTCAATTTCATATAGTATGTTGAATTTAATTTACTTATTTTATGATATATATTTATTTCCATAGATTCACATGATTCTAGTCGTAGATATTATTTTTTGTTATACTTAATTAGAGACACTTGCCATATACAATGCATTAGTTTGGTTAGCGATGGATTATATATACCCACGTGAGAGTTGTGCTAGAACGATTATAAACACATGGACTATTTTTTTCTCTTTTTTCGTTATTCGTAACCATGTGGCCTCTAAGGTCGAGTTATATGTTTTAATTGTGACCTTGCGGCCTCTAAGTTCGGATTATTTGATCACCCTGTGGCCTCTAAGGTCGGGTGAGTGTTCTCTTATCCGTGTTTTACTTGCTAGTTATGGTATTTGTGTTCCTTCGTATCTGCTATTCATGTGTAGTTAGTTGTTCTCTTTCGTATGTGACTATTGTATAGGTTATGCCTTAGTTATTTTCTGTCTGCACCTGTCTATTTTAGAAGTAGCTATATTTTGACTATATTTTGATATACTTGACATGCTTTTATTGTATCTTATTACGTCCCTCTGAGGACCTGGATCCGGATTTTGTTCTCAGGAGTAGACGATCATGACTATTTGCAGGAGTACGGCCCAGGACTTGCTACTTCATTCTTTTCTGAGGAGCTATTTCCTTCGAGTCTATTTGGTTCATAGTTGAGTTACTACTTTTCCTTTCGTCTATTTATTTTAGTAAATGGATTATGTTTACGTATCTTAGTTTGGTAGTGGATTTGTCTCCACCCGACTGTAATTTTAGATTATTCAGACTTGATCATTTTGATCTATTTGATCTAATTTATTTATTGACTTATGCTGTAGATGTGATTAGTTGCATGTGACTGTGACATATATATATATATATATATATATATAGCAAATGGCGTCTAGCCTAGTGGTTAAGACCGGTGCAGGTGCAGGTGTGATTTCGGGCCAGGAGTCTGTAACACAATTACCTCTTCCTATATATATATATATATATATATATATATATATATATATATATATACCACTTGTGAATTGTTATTTATAATACAGTGTACGTATGTGTTATGGTTTTCATATATTGGAGTTGCCATATACATACGGCTGTCATGTTCGCGTATATCTTGTCCTATGTATTTGGGACTGGGACGTCCGAATGACACCCGATAAACCCGGAACGAACCTTCCAAACTCACCTCTTTAATAATTTTGCGGAATATTTTACCAAAATATCACCCTTTATTGCTGTTTGTATGTTTGTATAGTATTGTGAGGAATATTTTGGCAAAAAAAAAATTCACCAACCATTTTAATATAAAGAGGGAATATTTTTACCAAAATACCTCCAAATCCTAATCGTTTTTGAACTTTAATAAGGAATATTTTGATTATTTTATTAAAAAATGATCAATGACCAAAATAGCCTTATAACAACTATATTCTAAGATTATTAGTGGTCATTTAGCACCCGAAAATTTCTATAAAGAGGACATAATTTATCTAATTTTTTTACAACAAAATTTATTTTCTCTCTTTTAATACTTACAAGTAATCCAGTAAAGTAGAAACTTTCTAAAAACTGAAATGCAACAAAAATCACAAAAGTTCGCAAAAGTTAAAGAAATTTGGAAACCTCAACTTGATCAAAACCAACACCAAGCTATAACAATTATACATCCAGCTTTGAAAAAAAACAAGTTATAGTTTAAGTAATTTTTTGGTTATTACAAAATTAGTTAATTTTTATAATAAATTTGATTAGGAATTACAATTTAAAAAAAAAGTATGGATCATAATGATGCTGCTGGGTTTCCCTATCAATGTATTTCAAAATAGTGTTATGATTATGTTAATAATTTTAATGCTAATTATTATGCTAATAATCATGTAGAAAAAGAAATGCCAGTGACACAAATGTCACCTCCAGAAGTTAGAAATTTTAATACTAATATTTCAACTAGGAGATAATTGATGTTGTGAGAATTTTATACTAAACTATTTCACCGATAATGAGGAAATAGAAGTATTAGATCCGGAAGACCAAAAGTCAATACCTAGAGCTACATAATGCAAGAAATATAAACAAATCTTTAAATAAAAAAATGGCGGCACAAGAACTTTGAAGAGACACTGAAAGTTGTTGTGGTAAAAACATCGTTAATGTTAGACAAACACAGTTAAACACTGGTTCTCAAGGATCATCAATAAAAACCTTTACTTATTCTGTACGAAATAAATTATTTGTGAAGAACAACATTTTTACATTTGGTGAAAGTGAATCATATTATAACTATGCAAGTAGTACACTAAACCTTATTTTACTAAAGTTTTTAAATCTACAACAAGACAGAAGTTGTTAAACAATTTGAAAAAAGGTAATTTTGAAAAAAAAATTGTAAATATTAATAAATTTTCTTTAACTTCTGAAATATAGACTATAAACAAAAGTATTCTTTTCTTTGTATCACGACACATTATTTAGATGCGAAATAAATTTAAAATAAATAAATTCTATGTCTAAGACAATTAAAATTTTTATATACTGGATTTGTCATTAGTGGAGCTATATTACAAGTTTTATGTGAATATGATATTCATAATAAAAAAAAATTCTTTTGATAATGCTAGTTAAAATACTTCTTGTATCAATATTATAAAATTTTAATTTTGTTAGGAATGCGATTTGACCCGAATTGGAGTTGGCCACAGACACGAACATGGAAGCGATGCTAACCCACCTGAAGATAACGAACTAACGTCTAACAAAAGCACCAAGACAGATCAAATACAGTATTTTCGGTGACTTTATCACATGAATAAATCATAATCTATATAACTTCCAACAAAATACAAGATTAAATAAAAATATTGAACCCTTTGTCCCCAAGTTCAACTACTCACCAAACTCAAGAAGAAGAAAAAGAGATACAACTGAAATCACTCACCCAATCCCGTGATGAACTTCCTGAACAAATAAGACAACTCTCTGAACATATCTTATTTTCAACTGTCTCGAATGGCGAGCCCTAAGAACAAAGTACGAACTTTCTCTTAGATTTTCTATGAACTTGTACCCTTTAATCTCCCATATTGAGCTTCTCATGCCAACCACCTTCAACACATATATATAGGTTGAAAAAACTTTATTTAAGGTATAAAAATTCCTAAAATAATCCAACACTAATCCTGACCGTCCAAATTTGATCACACGAATATTGGATGCTAATTTGGGGGAGGTCGCACATGTGATGTTCCTAAATCCAAACTGGACCCAACAATTTTTTGCCTGTAATAGAAGGACGACGAAAAAACAGACTCAACACTTAAGAAATGAAGGTGCCGAAATTAACAAACTAGACGTTCAGTCTTTTACTATGAACGATCCTATTTGAGGAGGAGATGAACAATGAACTGTCAGAAGACCAAAGATTTGGAAATCAAATTGTAAATAAAATATATAGTTTTATTTTTTCAATTTACCAAAAACAATGTTCTATAAAATTTCTGAAATTAATAAATTTTATTTATTTACATTAATTTTTTGTGAGCCCAAAAAAAATTAAAGTTAAAATATATTTTTTAAGGCCAAAGGCTATTGGTCCATTTCCTACGGGCAAACCCGCAACCAATCTTAGTCCGGTCCGACAAAACTCGGGCACAGTCTATCGCATTCTAACTCATTGCGCGCTAACAAATTAAATCGATCGTATGTGAAGCAAGCATATATGTGGTAGAATACAAATTTAAAGTCCCCAATATGTGAAATTGTCAAAATGGGTGATGCTTTAGTGACACATGCTGTCCAGTTCCATATCAGCCCTCATCCGTAAGAACCTCTCTCCAACACAATTGTCTGTAGTGTTTCCCATGATTAATTTCCAAACATAACACACAACACAAGCAACTTTTGCTACAATTATTGGAGCCCCATGGTGCTCTAAACTGTAACAACCTTCTATTGCCAACACGATAATCTCAAGCGACAGTAGTCGTTCAGCAGTTGACATCCCTTGAAATGAATGAATGTAACCCTAAAACGGTTTCCGTACCAAATAATAACTGTTCATCGGTCCAGTTTTCACGTTGTAGACGCATACAAAATAAAGAAAGTGTGGACAAGAGAAGCGAACTAATTGTTAAGAAGTTCACCAGTGCTGATTATATATATAACCATAGCACAATAGCCAGCTAATTAACCACCAATCCAATCACCAGGAGAACAAAAACACAAAAAATTCCAGTAAAATTAGAGAAAATGCAATCAACTCATCCAGATCGATCAAAAGAAACTATATATATATATATATATCACCACTGACTCGATTTCGACTCGACAATTCTCTAAGAATAGTACTGGACATGCATGCATCAAAAGAATGTTAATTATAACGAACTAGCAAATAATTTCAAAAAAGATTGTATATGGACGAGAAAATGAAAATAACTCTGAGAACAAATAAATAATAAAGATTGGAAATTTGAATTAAGAGAGCATATATGCACCTGGAATCGGTGGAGTACTCGGAGAGCCTCCCTTTAGTGGAAAAGATGATGAGCGCGACATCCACATCGCACAGCACCGATATTTCGTTAGCCTTCTTGAGCAGCCCTGCCCTCCGCTTGGAGAAGGTCACCTGGCGGTTTATGGTGTTCTCTATCCTCTTAAGCTGCACTCTCCCTCTCCCCATCTTTTTTTTTTCCTCCCAAAATTAGAAAAGAATAACTTCTTTCTGTAAATGGAAAGATATAGAGGAGGCTGTTAGATCCGTAGCCATGGGCGGTTTTCAAAAACCATGGCGGTTTTATCCAATGCGTTTTCGATTTCTGATTGGTTGGGGGGACTTGTGTCTCTTTCTCTTAAGACGCGGCTTTTTAAACTCCTATTTCTAATTTTGGGAGTCATTTTGTACGGACGAGGTAGTGTGACCGATGGAACAGCCCTGGTGGTGTGATTTTTTACGGAGTATTACACTGGAGCGTGCCTTGGACAACAACTTGGGTCCCCACTTTTTATGTTGGATTATTTAGTTTTAGGATATATATTTTTACAATATTTAAATTTTACTTTTAGATTTTCATATTATGTATAAAAGACCCAGTGTTTATTTGGACTGAACATTAGATCTCGTTAGATTTTCATAATATTTAAAATTTGTGCTTAGTTTTATAGCATAGCATAATATTCGACATTTGTGTTTATTTCTCTATTTTGGACGGTCAGTCAAAGTCAATCATCATGACGAGATCTATAATCTATTTTGAACAATATGGAGACCTAAACGCAAAATTTGAATATATATATATATATATATATATATATATATATAAAACTAAATAACACATTTATGTTTTAGGGGGTGCCAAAATCTTTTTTTTTCTAAATTGGTTTATTACTTTTGATTCTTTTTTCACCAATAATTTGGTTTTTTTGATTTATTTATAGATAGAACCTTGCTAGAAACAAATGTAGGGTGAAACCTAACCTTGATAAAGTAATAAGTTTACCTCTAATATTGGTTGTAGTAATTCATACATTTTAGTAATTTGGTTCATAACCTTATTTGAATGATACGATCCACATAAAAATTAAGTACGTATTGTTATTCAGCCGTAATATAAAATAGAGATATAACAAGAAATGTGCCATGAGAACTAAATGGTACTTGTGTATATGTATTTGTTTTAGATCGTAGGCATCTAATATCATTATTGGCATAGTAGATTGTAGTTTCTTACCTTCGGTACACGATTCTCCTACAAATGGTGGAAAATGGCTACTAGAGCAACCTTCTTGTCGGTCGTTCAATACTGAAGGAAAAAGTGTAGGAGAAGGGAGAGCAAGGCGGATAGATTTTGGTTATTAGATCACACAAGAAAAGCCCCCCTTATAAGCTAGATATATATATAGGAACAAAGTAGTTACCTTCCCTAATGGAAAATTTTAGTTTAGAACCCATCGTTATTAAGTAGGCTCAGTATCAGTATTCGTATACGGATACATGAGTATTATCGTATATTATATTTTTTTGGTTTTCATGATTTTGGTATCGTAGTCAAGGATAATAAATTTTTGCAAGGTGAGTCCTTGATTATAGTATCATGCCATGATATGAAAGTACTGAATTTGGTTGTTGATGGTTTTACTAATTTTTTAGATTTTTTTTGTTTCACGTGCATCGAGGATCGTACGAAAAGTATCGTGCAATACTCTAGTTTTCAAGAAAATTTATTATAGGCTTATGCAACTTAATATTTTTCTGATTTTATTGATAACCGTGACAACTGTCACCCTCACTTTTTCAAATAGGGATAATTTAGTAATTTGACATAGTTATTTTATTTTAGAGATTATATTTAATTAAAGTGCTATATATATTTATTTCTGTTTTGTATTAATTATTTATATTTAGTGGGCTAGCCTATTATTTACACTTGACACTAGTGAACCCAATAAGACTTGTCATGATAACTAGTGAGCCCAACATGGACTACGTCCATTAGACCCATTCCCTCTAGTTAATTGGGAGGATTATACTAATTTGTATTAGTGTAAATTTTTTTCAAAATAGCCATCCTTAATTATTCTTCATAATTTATCATGTAGGGGCATTATGGACAATTATTGGTGACTTAGAGAGGGGGAAAGGGGGCAGACCACATAAGAGGGGTCTTCTCTCTCTCTCTCTCTCTCTCTCTCTCTCTCTCTCTCTCTCTCTCTCCTCTCCATTTGTTCATTCAATTTAGATCCACAAATTCCTAGATCCCCAATTTACTTCATCCCTCCATCAATTTCTCTCAATTCATTCACATTCTCTCTCATTCTCATCACTCAAGGAGTATTGGAGCTTGGAATTGCAAGAAGCACTAGGAGAAGTAGCTTTGGCAAGGAGATCGTGTCCGAATATTGTTCGTGTGAACAGTTCATTGGAAATCCATCTTCCAATAGGTATAATTTTGATTTCACCTTCATTGTAGGTTCTAAATCATGCATTTGACCATTAGGAACCCTCCCATGGTATATGGCTACCTATAGGAACAAGTTCTAAGCTAATTGAATATGTATTATAATTTCTACATGGTATTTTATGTCTATTTTGCAGGAATTAGGAGATTGACACATCAAGTGTGTGTCATGACGTTAATTTAGTTATATTGGACTTAGATCGGGGTTAGGATACTAGCTACGTGTCCACAGTTGGATACATGTAGGCCGTATCATGATACATCGTGGTACGTGTAGGTAGATTTAGGAATTTTGAGCCAATAGGAGTACTTTTTTATAATTACATGATAATTAGATATTATATATGTTTATATATCATAATTTATATATTAAGAGGGTTTCATGTGTTTTAGAGGTTAGTATCATGGTGGTATTGGAGTAGGAATATAGTATCTTGGTGCACCATGATGTAGTGTGATACTAGTGCATGTTAGGTGTTTGATAATTGGTATCAAGTGTTAATATGGGTATCATAAGGATATTTGGTACTGTTTTGGTGTATGTTTGTGTTGGGGTTGAGGAGAGTGTGCTTGGTGTGATTTTGGGGAGTGTGTGTGTGTAGAATACAAGTGTGGGGAACTCTTTTGCTACATTCAGCATCTTTGCAGTGCTTTTTAGTGCTTTTCAGCATAAGCAGCATTTATAGCAACAACAGCATAAGCAGCAACATAAGCAGCAGTAACAACAACATAAGCAGCAGCTTATAGCAGCAGCAACATAAGCATAAGCAACAACAACTGTTAGAAATTAGTGATACACAATTGTGTCCTAGTGTATGTGTAGGTTTAATGTGTGTTAGAGTGGGGTATTTGAGTGTGTTGGTATTTGTGTCAAGTGTGCTTTAATGAGAATGTATTCTAGAGGGTATGCATAGTTAAGTGGTATCTTGATATCAAGTACCAAGGTTTAATGAGGAGTATTAGAGTGTCAAGATATTGATAGGTGTTAGTGTAACGTCCCAGTCTCAAAATACGTAGGACTAGAAATACATAACAGGCTAGCTACACATTCGACCAGACTTTGGTCCGACTCGAATATGTATAAGCTGTATTATAATGGTCACTATCTAAATAATCCAGTAAATATAAATATTTATGCCTCAATCCACAATGAATATAATACAATAAGAATGAGCTATACGTGCTAAAGTCGGCTGCCCAGTAGCACACAAGCTCGAATAGACTTGAGAAAGAAATATGAGTCTATAAAAACTAGACTACACCAGCAGATAATCAATAATATAAATAAATAGCATAACTCTGATAGAAATGATATAAGTACCTGGTACCAATGCCCACATGGAAAAGTAACCCAAATCAGCAACTCTAGGCAGGCTCCACAACGGTCTATGCTGCAAAACTGGCAAGGGATCAGGTCCTCAGAGGGACGTAACAAGGTATAAGAAACATGCCAAAGTAAAACAGTATAATGCCACATAATCAAGGGTAAACTACTGTAACCATCTAAGTGATATGCACATGAGAACATCACTCGTACTCAGGCTGAAACCACTATACAGGCTCTGTATCGGGGAGCCCATAGCAGCAAGTAATATCTCGTAGGGACAGTAAACGTGCCAAAGATCTGGGACAGAGTCTAAGGTACCTCCAGTAACATACTATATATATATATATAATCATCCTGTAGTATGTTGTGTCTTTCCCCACCCAATGTAACCTTAAGTCTCATGTCCACGATGTCTCATGTCCATAACACGCCAGATCAGGACCTCTAACTTGTACAACAAGTCATAATGATATATGTATATATATAATATGCAAGTCTCATATCACGAGTCCTATAATCCTATACAGAATCACCATGAATATCTCAAGAATGATTATGTCACATAAAATAGTGTCAAGTGTCCTACGGTCTGACGTGTAAGGATATAAGCACGTAAAATGGGATTGTGGTATTAACTCTTTAAGTGACGTTACTCGACTTCGCGTACGACGTTGACACCCAAATCTTGTTCGGACACTAAGCAATGTCTCACGGCCCTAGGGTAAACACACACATCAACCATATCAAATAACTATAATAACTAAATAAGATAATTAAGACAAGAAAATATGATACATCATGGCAAGGTACACTTGCCTGCTGTCTGTGGCTGCGATGCTGTCTGTTTGACATCCTCTGCTGGAAGAGTAGTAGATCCAAGATGCCCTGTTAAATATATTCTAATCAATAACCATACACGCTAACTACTCTAGGACAATACGAAAGATCATTGCACAACCTCAACTTTCAGTTGACGTTCTCGTCCAACAATCCAATAGTTGCGTAGCATTGAACAACGTGCCAAGATACACGTGCCATGCCACTCTCAAAATATGTTATGAGGGTTTCTTACATCGACATACCACACGTACTTATAGGAACTTACATGTGTTTGGCTACACGTAGTCCTATATGTACGTAGGAACGTATCGATGTCGGAAAACTTACACTATTACTATCATATTCATCTAACATTCATGAAACCTCTTAATCATGTATTTTAACATCATTTATTACTGAATTAATTATAATTAATATTCTAAAATTATTTCTAAATAATCAAAAATACTCAAATATCGGCATTGTATGCCATTATTTGCTTCGGACAACAACTAGTCATTCTAACCAACTTTGGCACGTAGCCTTGACATACAACCTACATGTTGGCTTCCAAATATGATTAAATAAGAAATTAATACATTAAAAATTCTAAAATTAATATACATTAATTTTTAGAATTTATTTACTTAAGTAAAATATAACAACTATCAAAGAACTATAACTAGTCTTGATGCGATGTGTCTGTGTCAAGGTTGTTCATTGGTTTGGGATAGTTTTTGTACGTAAAAATATAGATCTAATACATGGAACTAATTATAAACATCATCTATCATTAAATAAATTTATATAAGATTTTATTCATGAAAAATAGGAAAAGAAACAAAGTTGGAAAACTTACGCGATTGCGATTATGGCGGGGACCTTTTTCGCGACTACGGCCAAACGAACTCCAAACCTTATGAAACTTGACGAGGCCTTGGAGACTTCAAGTATGATGTAAATATAGGCTTTTTAGGATTTTTTTGTTGTTGTGGAGGGGTCTGAACTACTGATGCAACCAGCAGCCAATATTTGGCCAAAAAGGAGTTTGGTTGGGGTTTTGTGGAGTTGTGGTCTGTGGGGAAGGAGAGAGGAAGAGAAAAAAAAGTAGAATAGGGAGAGAACGTGAGGAAGGAGTTTTTTTTATGAGGGAGAGAAAAAGGGGGGACAAACCTAATAGTTAGGTTTAAGTGTTGGGGAGTTGATAAATATATGTAGTTTAAATAGGTAGGTGGTTATGATTTGATTTAATATTTAGAAATATGTGGATAAAATTATGTGGAGTCTTAATATGGTAAGGGGATAAAATTTAAATTAGAGAATTGTCACAAAAATATCCACTTAGGATTGTGTTTGATCCAAAGATAGGAATATGCAACAAACTAGGGTTTCCTAATTTAGAAATGTGGGATTTAAATCTTTAATTGATTTGTTCAGATTTTGTGGATATATTTTATTGTGGGATGTGTTGTGGAATAAAAAAAAAGTGTGGGATTTATTTGTTAGGATTGGGATTTGGTTGGTTATGATCTTGGGTAGTTAGGTAGTTAGGCCAACTATGATGACACCTATGGCACTTTATATAAATAGAAATTATATAAATAGAAATAAATTAATTTAAATATTTTATATATATATATATATATATATATATATATATATATATATATATATATATATATACATGGGGGTATTTGGGTGCACTACATGCCTACATGTGTTTGGGTTTGGTTTGGGTCAAGTTCTAGTCAAAAGGAAGCAGTTTTATAGTAACCGTGGTTCTAGATGTTTGTCAATATTTTTGGAGCATGGGAAAGATTAAACAAATATAACATCCATGACCCAAATATATTAGGTACAATCAAGATTAGTAATATAAATTTTTTTGGAAGAAAAAATGTTGTGCATTGCTCCAAATATCCAAGCCATGGCAAAGTGTCATATATAATTTTTTTTATAAATTAATACTTTAAAATATTAAATTAAATAAAATAAATTAAAAAGTACCAATTTATCCCTATTCCAAATGAGGGGGCTTACAGTTAGTGAGTAAGTAGTATGTTGAGTGAATGTTAGTGTTGTGATATTTAGGTATTAAGTGTGTATGTAGTAGTATGTTCCATTATGTGTGTTAGTTAAGCTATTTATATTAAGGTATTCAAGATACTTAGTTATGAGTTATACTAAGGTATCAGATAGTTATCATGATACGACATAAGATACTAGGATACGGGGATAAGGTAGTGGCTCAAATCCAAGGTATTAACTCATAGCTAAGGCATTGACCCATAACCAAGGTATTTGACCATAGTTAAGATATATGAGATACGACTAAGGTATTTCATTAGGATACTAAGAAAATTATCTATAGACCAAGGTATTAGTAGGTATAGTAGGTAATAGTGTATATTATAGTATAATAAGCTAAAAAACTACTAGAATGACCTAGAAACCTAGAGATAACCTAGTAACACCTAGTTTTAACTAGTATGGCTCTATAAACCAACTTAGAAGGTAGTGTTGAACCCAAATTGGGGTAATGACCTAGTTTGACCGAATTGACCTAGTTTGAAATAGTTTGACCTAGTTTGACTAGTATGACCTAATTTTGACCTAGAAATAACATAGAAACCACATTTTAGCCTATTTAAGTATGTTTATCACTCTAATATACCAATTGACATGGCATTTCATATATATGTCAGTATGACACCAGTTCGGATATCGTTTTCCATTCTTTGTTCAGGACCACATGCGAGTACATCTCTCTGTTAGTTTTTAGTCATGATAGTATATATATCACATATTCTAGAACTGTTTACTTGATTCAGACACAGTGGCTACACGGACTAGTACTATATGGATCCCGTCAGGAGATGTTATCCCTTACCGTGTTCAGTGGATACTCCTTCACATGTATTTTATCGTATGTATTGGGTATTGATTATCATGTACTTCGGTTCACACACTGCTCATGTTTAGTATGCTTATATTCGTGTTCGTAACGTGTCGTGATTGGATCCATAAGTATTGGTTGGAGATGGGGGTGTATGAGTTGGTTATGTGATCAAACTAGTGTATTCGTGTACATATCAATTACATATCACACGTGTAATCGAGTTACCATATTATATTTGTATTCAACCTAACCCGATCACATAATGAGCTTGTACTCTAAAGCACATTAGCAAGTTTTATCTATTTCCTTTACCTTCAGTTATTTCTTATTGCCTGTTCTTCCTTTCCAGTACATTATCTGTTTACTTTGGTTCATTTATATTTCCTAATTGCTAGTTAATCTTATATTCTTTTCTATTACTTGTCATATATGTTCTACCATGTATTTGGAACTGCTTTCAGAGTTTTGTACTTCGCTCTAATCCTGATTGGATATATTTTTCAGATGATTGGCTTGAGGAAAAGTATCCCACTTACTACAGACCCCAGGACGACGAACCATTAGAGGATACTCCCCTAGAGCAGGAGAACCTAGTGCCAGTGACTGAGGATGCTTAGACTTATATTGTTAGACATTGTATTACTCTTATTTTAGACTCTTTGTATGCATTATTATTTTGGGAGTTGCTTTGTGCCTAGACTTATATTGTGGACTTGTGGATGTATTTATGACTCTTGTACTTCTTTCCTTTATTCCATATCGTGCTATTTCTTCCCCTAGTTTGATATTGTGATTGAGTATTGGTTTCATTATCATATACAATATTGTTCCTCCATTTGGAGTTGAGATAGCATAACGGGTACCTTATATATTTGGTATGAGATGTTAGATAGTATTGTTGACCCAAACAGTATTCTACCGCCGATGCTGTGGCGTTGGCTGAGCGTTGTTCACCTACTCGTATCCCCATTCCGGGTGTGGGTCATGACACATTTTTAGTGGTGGTCCATGCAGGTCAAGAGATCACAAGTGGTACGATTTTGTAGTGGTGCTCAGACTTAAAGTACTGCTACGAGCCTGCTTTATGATATAGGATATAGGCTGAGAGTATACTCAATCACAACTAGGAAATATTTCCAAAATGTCTATTTTGCTATCCTTATCAATTTGAATGATTGCTTTACTTGAATAATTCTGTCATTCTTTGATGATATCGTATCATACTCAAATATTGATTCCTTTGTGTCAATCTATCTTTAGGATGCTGTCGACGATGCAATTCTAGTGCTCAGGTACAGTAACAGCGAGATCGGTCACTTCGTTGCCTCAGAGGAAGGCACCAGCAGAAACTGCTTCATCAGCTCCAGCTCAGAGGGCCATTTTACCGGTCCAGGTGGGCGTTACTGCAGCAGCTTTCGGGGGTGCTCTACCTCCACTCCAGGGGATCGTGCCTACAACTTCTTAGAGGACGGTGCCTACAACTTAAAAGGAGCTACCACCACCACCACTAGCTCCTGACCCAGTACAGGTATTTGCGCTCTTTCAGTAGATGATGAAGGCATAGAGGGCCCAGGCGGAGGCCCAACAATGTTAGTCTGAGGTCATTAGGAAGGATATTGAAAATGCCTACCAGCTTGCACTCGCCGCAATTAAAATAGTTATCTCAGTCTAGCCACAGGTAGCTCCACCTCAGCCCGCCCCGCAAAAGCTGAGGCCGAGGACTATCATTGACTTCAAGAGGATGGGGCCAAAGGACTTTAAGGGCGTTGAGGGGACTATTTATGCAAATGACTGGATCGAAGTTATAGAGAGGAACCTGCGACTATCACAGATTCTAGAGAGCTTGCAGGTGAAGGCAGTAGGGAGCATGATGTATGACATTACTTTGACATATTTTAGGACCAACCCGAGGATCTCAACACCTGGACTTACTTGGGAATCTTTCAAGGAGCTTTTTAAGGATAAGTTCTTTCCAGATGTAGCTCTAACTTATCTAGAGAGCCAGTTTTAGTACCTCATCCAGGGTAGCATGACGATGGATGAGTATGCAGTAGAGTACTGTAGATTGGGTCACTTTGTGTAGGGCATAATCCCCGAGAAAAGGCCTAGAAGTTCGGAAAGGGTCTGAACAGGGAGATCAATCTCATACTAGCGGATATTGTACCACTACATTTGAGGTGATCCTGGTGCAGGCACAGTAGGCGGAGGATAATTTAGAGCTTGGCTCCAAGAGGATGAGGGATCCTTCAGGAGCTTGCAGTAGTGCGGGCCCAACAAAGCGGCCTCACTTTCAGCAGCAGCATCAAAGGCACTTCCAACAACTAAGGCAGCAATTTGTCTTACCAGCTAGAGTGCTAGCACAATAGGCACACTAGATTCAGGCCAACTCAGCCGGCTATTCCTTGCCCATTTTGCAAGAAGCCAGGACATGGATGAGATGCGTGCAGGATGAGATTAGGCCAGTGTTTGTTCTACGGATCAGGAGACCACCAGTTGAGGACTTGTCCTAGGGATCCGGCTCGTCCAGCTCAGGGTGGGGCCCAAGCATAGAGAGAACCCACGAGACCACCAGTGGAACAGCAGAGATGACCTCCATTGCCGACACAACAATAGAGGTTCATACAGCACCAGAAGCAATAGAGAGGTGCGCAGAAGGGGCAAGCTTTCGCCTTGACCGTCGAGGAGGAGGAGCCAGTTGGTGATGTTATTTCAGGTTTAGTCTATCTTGATTATTTTCTAGCTCATGCTTTTTTTGATTCTGGTGCTTCCCATAGCTTTGTATCTGTATCTTTTGCTTTAAAGCATCATCTTGAGACTGAACCATTGGCGATGACTTACAAGATCACGACCATGGGTGGCATTATCCTGGACAATGATGTTTGCAAGGATCAAAGAGTTTCTTTGGGAGGTCGAGAGTTGAGCGCGTGTCTACTCGTAATGCCACTTCCGAACTACGACATAGTACTCAGGATGAATTAGTTGAGTAGGCACCATACTAGTATCGATTATCGTGGAGGTAGTATTTTATTTCAGATGCCAGGAGATCCAGAGTTTGAGTTCACCAGAGGAGCAGCAGAGTAGAGAAAGGGAGACTTCTGTGGAGTTATGGTAGAAGAGCATGAGCTGCCACATCTGTTGATTGCAAAATTTATAGATGTCTTTCCGGAGGAGTTGCCGGGGTTGCCACCAGACAGAGATATGGAGTTCTCTATATATTTGTTGGCAAGTGAGGAGCCAAAATCATAGCATGTCTACAGTATAAACAACAACGAACTGGCGGAGTTGAAGAAGCAGGTGGATGAGTTACAGGAAAAGGGCTTCATCCGCTCCAGTTTATCACTGTGGGGTGCTCCAATATTATTTGTACCAAAGAAGGATGGGTCGGTATGTATGTGTATTGACTACATGGCTCTTAACAACCTCACTATCAAGAATAAATACCCGTTGTCGTAGATTGGCGATCTGTTTGATTAATTGAGCAGAGTGAAGGTATTCTCCAAGATAGACTTGAGGTTCGGGTACCACCAAGTAAAAGTGAAGAAGAAAGACATTCTGAAGATAGCTTTCAGGACTCGGTATGGACAGTTTGAGTTCTTGGTGATGCCGTTTGGGTTGACCAATGCCCCAACGGTATTCATGAACCTGATGAATAAGGTGTTTCATTAGTACCTGGATCAGTTTTTTATGGTTTTTATTATAATATATTGATATATTTGAAGACCCTGGAGGATCATGAGAAGCACATGAGGATAGTTCTGGAGATTCTCAGAAAGAAGAAGCTTTATAGCCAGCTTTCGAAGTATGAGTTCTTCCTTGATAAGGTTAAATTTCTCGGATATGTGATTACGGGAGACGGGATCTCAGTGGACCCGAAGAAGATTTCAACAATTGAGTCGTGGTCTACCCCAAGTTCAATGGCAGAGACTAGGAGCTTTCTTGGATTGGAAGGCTATTATCGGAGATTTGTTCAGGATTTCTCCAAGATTGTAGAGCCGATGACTAGGATGACCAGGAAAGATGTGGAGTTCGTCTGGACTGAGGAGTATCAAGCCACCTTTGAGGAGCTGAAGAAGAGGTTGACTACAACTCCAGTGTTGACGTTGCCATCGGGGACATAAGGATTTTCTATATATAGTAATGCTTCAGGTAAGGGTTTGTAATATGTGTTACAGCAGAACGGGAAGGTGATTGCATATGCTTTCTGGCAATTACGCCCTCATGAAAAGAATTACCCTACCCATGACTTGGAGTTGGCAGTAGTCATCTTTGCTCTGAAGCTATGGAAATACTAGTTGTATGGAGAGCATGTGGAGATCTTTACAGACCATAAGAGCTTGAAGTATATTTTTACACAAAAATAGTTTAACATGAGGCAGCGGCGATGGTTTCAGTTGATGAAGGACTTCGATATTTTTTGCAGTACCATCCAGGAAAGATCAACATAGTCGCCGATGCCTTGAGTCGATATCCATTGACTATGTATTTGACGAGGGACAGACATTTATTGGCCGATCTTAATAGCTTGGGTATTGAGGTACTAGTTTCTGGAGCTGCAGCACAAATGTGGAGACTTCATGTACAGTCATAGTTGATGGACCGGATCAGAGCCACAAAGTTCAAGGATGAGTCTCTGAGGAGCATCAGAGCACATATCCGGATGGGATTGGAAGAGGACTTCAGTATTGCGGAGAATGGATCATTGCGGCACGGTACCATATTGTATGTACCGAGTGGAGCGTTGCATGAGGAGGTTCTTTAGGAGTTGCATCGATCTTAGTACTCTATGCATCTAGGTGCCAACAAGATGTATAGAGACATGAGAGATCATGTTTGATGGAATGGTATAAAGCGAGAGGTGGAGATCTTCATATCCAGATGCTTGGTATGTTAACAGGTAAAGGCAGAGAGGTAGAGGCCAGGAGGATTACTTCAGCCTTTACTCATTCCAGAGTGGAAGTAGGGGCATGTGACGATGGATTTTGTTTTAGTTCTTCAACGTTCTCCAGGAGGTAAAGACGCGATTTGGGTCATCGTTGACAGGTTGACCAAGTCGGCCCACTTTTTGCCATTTAAAGTTGGTAGGTCTATGAAGAAGCTTGCAAAAATGTATGTACAATATATAATCAGATTGCATAGAGTTTCTATGAGCATAGTCTCAGATTGGGATAGTCGCTTCACATCCCACTTCTGGAGGAGTTTGTAGGCTAGCTTGGGCACCCAGTTCAAGTTTAGTACCGTATATCACCCTCAGACAGACGAGCAGTCGGAGAGGACTATCCAGACTCTCGAGGATATGCTACACACTTGTGTTTTGGATTTTAGAGGCTCTTAGGAGGATAACCTTCACTTGGTAGAGTTTGCTTACAATAACAGCTACCACGCCAGTATCGATTTGAGGCGCTGTATAGACAGAGATGCCACACTCCGTTATCTTGGGATGATGTTGGTAAAAGAGCCTTATTAGGACCGAAGATGGTTGTGGATGCAGCTGAGAAGGTAAAGTTTATCAGGGATAGACTTCAGGTGGTGTAGGACAGACAGCGACATTGGGCCGATAACCATTGAAGACCTTTGGAGTTTAAGGCATAGATTTTGATTGCATCATTTGTGATTTCTTATTTTAGATAGAGTGATAAGGCTGTATTTTGTGCTAGGTGGGTGATTTGGTGTTCTTGAGGATTTCTCTGATATAGGGCACGATTTACTTTGGTGGAGTGCACAACGTGTTTCACGAGTCGCAGCTGAGACGGTAGGTGGCAGATCCTAGCCATGTATTGGATCACTCGGAGATCGAGGTGGGTCAGACTCTCATCTACCCCGAGCAGCCTGTGGAGATTTTGGATCGTAGGAAGAAGGTGATGCGAAACCAGACATTCCTTTGGTACTCGTCGCGTGAAGGCATCACTCTCCAGGGGAGTCTACCGGGGAGTGAGAGGCCGAGATGCGCGAGCGATATCCTTATCTGTTTGAGCCGTGAGGTATAATTCTTTCTTGCTTGCTGTAATTTTTTTGTAGCTAGTTTCTTACTTAATTTCAAGGACAAATTATTTCTAAGGTGGGTAGGATTGTCACCCTCACTTTTTCAGATAGGAATAATTTAGTAATTTGGCATAGTTATTTTATTTTAGAGATTATATTTAATTAAAGTGCTATATATATTTATTTGTGTTTTGTATTAATTACTTATAGTTAGTGGGCTAGCCTATTATTTACACTTGACACTAGTGAACCCAATAATACTTGTCATGACAACTAGTGAGCCCAACATGAACTAGGTCATTAGACCCATTCCCTCTAATTAATTAGGAGGATTAGACTAATTTGCATTAGTATAAAAACTTTTTAAAATAGCCATCCTTAATTATTCTTTATAATTCATTATGTAGGGGCATTATGGATAATTGTTGGTGACTTGGAGATAGGGAAAAGGGGGCCGGCCACATAAGATGGGTCTTCTCTCTCTCTCCTATCTATTTGTTCATTCAATTTAGATCCATAAATTCCTAGATCCCCAATTCACTTCATCCCTCCATCAATCCCTCTCAATTCATTCATATTTTCTCTCATTCTCATCACTCAAGGAACATTGGAGCTTGGAATTGCAAGGAGCACTAGGAGAAGGAGCTTTCGCAAGGAGATCGTATTCGAATCGTGTCTGTGAGAATAATGCATTAGGAATCCATCTCCCAATAGGTGTAGTTCTTATTTTACCTTCATTGTAGGTTCCAAATCATGCATTTGACCATTAAGAACTCTCTCATAGCATAGGGCTACCTATAGGAACAAGTTCTAGGCTAATTGAAAGTGTATTATAATTTATACATGGTATTTTGTGTCTATTTTGGGGGAATTACGAGATTGACACATCAAGTATGTTTCATGACGCTAATTTAGTTATATAGGACTTAGATCGGGTTGGGATACTAGCTACGTGTCCACAATTGGGTACGTGTAGGCCGTTTCATGATACATCGTGGTACGTATCGGTAGATTTGGGGATTTTGAGCCAATAGGTGTAATTTCTTATAATTATATGATAATTAGATATTATATATGTTTATACATCATAATTTATATATATTAAGAGGGTTTAATGTGTTTTAGAGGTTAGTATCATGGTGGTGTTGGAGTAGGAATAGAGTATCTTGGTACACCATAATGTAGTATGATACTAGTTCATGTTAGGTGTTTGAAAATTAGTATCAAGTATTAATGTGGGTATCATGAGGATATTTGGTACTGTTTTGTTATGTGTTTGTGTTGGGGTTGAGAAGAGTGTGCTTGGTGTGATTTTGGGGAGTGTGTGTGTGTGTATAATACAAATAGGTGGAACTATTTTGCTATATTCAGCAGTTTTCAGTACCTTTCAGTGCTTTTCAGCATAAGCAACATTTATAGCAACAGAAGCATAAGTAGCAGCAACAACATAAGCAGCAATAACAACAGCTTAAGCAACAGCTTATAGTAGTAGCAGCATAAGCATAAGCAGTAACATAAGCAGCAACAACGGCTGTTAGAAGTTAGTGATGCACAATTGTGTCCCAGTATATATATAGGGTTAGTGTGTGTTAGAGTGGGGTATTTGAGTGTGTTGGTATTTGTGTCAAGCGTGATTTAGTGAGAATGTATTCTAGAGGGTATGCATAATTAAGTGGTATCTTGATATCAAGATATCAAGTACCAAGATTGAGTGAGGGGTATTAGAATGTCAAGATATTGATAGGTATTAGTGAGTAAGTAGTGTGTTGAGTGAAGGTTAATGTTGTGATATTTGGGTATTAAGTATGTGTGTGGTACCATGTTCTATTGTGTGTGTTAGTAAAATTATTTATATTAAGGTATTCAAGATACTTAGTTATGGGTTATACTAAGGTATCAGGTAGTTATTAAGATACGACATAAGATACTAGGATACGGGGATACGGTATTGGCTCAAAGCTAAGGTATTAACTCATAGCTAAGGCATTGACCCATAACCAAGATATTTGGCCATAGTTAAGGTATATGAGATATGACTAAGGTATTTGATTAGGATACTAAGAAAATTATCTATAGGCCAAGGTATTAGTAGGTATAATAGGCAATAGTGTATATTATAGTATAATAAGCTAGAAACCTACCGGAATGACCTAGAAACCTAGAGATAACCTAGTAACACATAGTTTTAACTAGTATGACTCTATAAACCCACTTAGAAGCTAGTTATGAACCCAAATTGGGGTAATGACTTAGTTTGATCGAATTGACCTAGTTTGATATAGTTTGACTAGTATGACCTAGTTTTCACCTAGAAATGACATAAAAACCACATTTTAGCCTATTTAAGTATGTTTATCACTCTAATATACCAATTGACATAGGATTTTATATATAGGTCAATGTGACACCAGTTCAGACACCGTTTTGCATTCTTTGCTCGGGACCACAGGCGAGTACATCTCTCTTTTAATTTTTAGTCATGATAGTGTATATATCACATATTCTAGAACTGTTTACTTGATTCCGATACCGTGGCTACACGGACTGGTACTATATAGATCCTTTCACGAGATGTTATCCCCTACCGTGTTTATTGGGTACTTTTTCATATGTATTTTATCGTGTGTATTGGGTATTGATTATCATGTACTTCTGTTCACATACTGTTCATGTTTAGTGTGCTTATATTCGTGTTCATAATGCGTCGTGATTTGATCCATAAGTATTGATTGGGGATGGGGGAGTAGGAGTTGGTTATGTGATCAAGCTAGTATATTTGTGTACATGTCTATTACGTATCATACACGTAATCGAGTTACCATATTATATTCGTGTTCAACCTAACTCGATCATATAACGAGCTTGTACTCTAAAGCATATTAGCTAATTTTATCTATTTTCTTTACCTGCAGTTATTTCTTATTGCCTGTTCTTCCTTTCCAGTACATTATCTGTTTACTTTGGTTCATTTACATTTCCTAGTTGCTAGTTCATCTTGTATTCTTTTCTATTACTTGTCATATATGTTCTACCATGTATTTGAAACTGCTTCCAGAGTTTTGTACTTTGCTCCAATTTTGATTGGATATATTTTTCAGATGATTGGCTTGAGGAGCTGTATCCGACTTACTACGTGCCGCAGAACGGCGGACCATTAGAGGATACTCCCCTAGAGCAGTAGAACCTAGTGCCAGTGACTGAGGAGGCTTAGACTTATATTATTAGACATTGTATTATTCTTATTTTTGACTCTTGGCATGTATTATTATTTTGGGAGTTGCTTTTTGCCTAGACTTATATTGTGGACTTGTGGATGTATTTGTGACTCTTGTACTTATTTTTTTTTATTCCATATCGTGCATTTTCTTCCCCTAGTTTGATATTGTAATTGAGTATTGGTTTCATTATCATATACAATACTGTTCCTCCATTTGGAGTTGGGATAGCATGGTAGGTACCTTATTTATTTGGTATGAGATGTTAGATAGTATTGTTGACCCAAACAGTATTCTACCGACAATGCTGCGGCATAGGATGGGCGTTGTTCACGTACTTGTATCCCCATTCTGGGTGCGGGTCATGACAATAATCCATATATTTTTAGAGACTCGTAGAGACCCATGGCACGGTGATGTACCCCAACTTGGGCTTGTATATTATACCAAAACCCTAAAAATTTAGAAATTCCTCATTTTACTACCTGATAGTATACTGCCTAGTATATTATTTTCTTGTTGTGAGTGGGAATATGTATTGTGCATGTTACTTTGGACTGTTGGATTTTCATCCAACGACTGAGATTGAACCTAGAATGTTTATATAAGTGTTTAACTCTTTTGTTCCTTTATTTATTTATTTATTTCTCTATCTCTCTTTTTATCCTGGTTTTTGCTTGAGAGCCAAGGAAAAGAATTCATATTCTTCTCTCTTTCACACACCCTCCTCTACTTCTCATAGGCTCATGAGTATCGAGGAAGCGAGGCTTGTGATTTTGAGGCGGCCTATTGGAGGACATTAACACGAGCACGCATCCTAGGCCCCATATTGGTTGTATTGTCCGACTGTAGGTAAGTATACCTTACTCTCAATATTGAACATTGATTTTGGTTTAACTTTGATATGTTTTTCACGTGAACTCTTATAATTTCTCTTTGATTTTGATTGTCTAGCAACCGGGAGTACTTGTGTATCAAGATTGCTGATGGGACTCGAATCGATCGAGTATTAGTCAAGTTTAGATCCTTTTTATTGAATTTCTTTGTTTTTATCAATGACCCATTTAATCGCAACAAATAGTCTTGGATCTTTTTCACGACATCTATAATTGATATCGAGCATGTCATACTTTAATAAATGTTCTATGCATCTATAATGCTGTCATGCCCCAGTCCAAAAAATATACGGGACTAAGCCATGTTGCAATGGCCAACTACGTATTGAGTAGACTCCAGTCCAACCTAAATATGTATAAGTTGTACTATGTAAATATAACTATAATAATATTACTACGTCTCAATCCACAAGTACACAAAATATCAATAATGAACTAGATATGCTAAAGTCAGCCGCTAATAACACACAAGCTCGAATAAACTCGAGAAAGAAATAAACTCTATAAAACTAGGTTATAACAACAGATGAGTAAACAACGAGAATAAGTAAATATAACTATAGAAGAAATGATACAAGTACCTAGTTCCAATACTTGCATAACAAGATAATAAACATCAGCAACTCCAAAAGGACTCCCATGACAGTCTATACTGCAAATCTAAAAAGGGACCAGGTCCTCAGGGGACATAACAAGGTACATATAAATATACTAGTAGTAAAATAGTATACTAGGTACAATTATACTCAGAGGGGTAATTCTAAAGTAACTGTATAAGTGATATGCACTTGAGAACAACAATCGTACGTCAGGCTGCCATGGTATAAACCTGAAGATCTCAATAGATAGTTCAACAACTAAAATAAAACCTACATGCCCCTGTCAAGGATCTTATTGCAACTAATGCCACTACCATATTTCTAAATGAGGGTATTTTGGTTATTTAGTATAATTATTATTTAATAATTAATATTTGTTTACATTATGCTAATTATTAATTGTATTTGTGCTATTTAATTTTTTGTAAGTGGGCTAGCCTATGTTATTGGACTTGTCCTAGTGGAACCATTAGTTAGTCATGATAATATTTTAGCCCAACATGAGACCAAGCCTATTAGACCCTCTTCATTAGTTAATTAAGAAGATTAGTCTAATTTGCATTAGATTAGAACCTTTCCAAAATAGTCCTTCTTAATCATTCCTCATAATTAGATAGAGAGGGGTACATTAGACATTTGTTGTTGCTTAGAGAAGGGGAAAGAGGGGGCCGACCATATGAAGCTCTCCATTCTCTCTCTCTTTTCTTCATTAGTTCATTCTAATTAGATCTCCAATTATGTTCTTTCCCAAATGGACTCATTCCTCCACAAATTTTAACCCAATTCATACATATTCTCTCTCAATTTTATTATCAAAGAAGCATTGGAACTTGGATTATAAGGAGCACTTGAAGGAAAAGGAATTGGCAAGGAGATCGTGTCCTAATTGTGTCCATTGAGCATTTTATTGGAAATCTATCTCCCAATTGGTAAATTCTGAATCTACCCCTTAAATTAGATTCTAATTCATGTATTTAACCATTAGGAATCATCCCTTGGCTTAGGACTACCCATAGGATCAAGAATTATGTCCATATGACTTATATTATAAAAGTTACATGGTAATTTGTATCCAATTGGGGAGAATTACGAGATTGACACATCAAGTGTGTGTCATGAGACAAATTAGATCTAAATAGACTTAGATCAGGGTTGTAGGACTAGGTACGTATCCATAATTTATCACGAGTAGAGCGTATCATAGTATTTTATGATACAGTATGATACGGGGCTCATTTTGGGTGATTTATGTTAATTCTCTTCAATCTTATTATAACAAGTTGCATTAGTTATATATAGGTGTATTTGATATGTAGGAATAATTATTGTGGTGTATTGGAGGTTTTGACATCTCTATTGGATGTGTATCATAGAGTATCCTATATGTGCATGCCAAGTACTTAATTTAATGACTCTTTGTTTGGGTTGTGTACACTCATATCATTTTGTATGTATATGTATATATTAGTAAATATACATATAACTATTGTTTGTGGTATTAAATGAAAGAATGAAAGTGTATTTCAATGACGGGGTTTATACGAAACCCGCGCCCTTTGGTTTACAAACAAACTTGTACAATTTAATCCTATACGAGGATGTGGGAGTACAATTTATTTAATCTGGGTATAAATTGCTATAGGTGTCTGATCTACAGTCGATCACTTTAGCCCTTGGACCACACGATGTTGAAGAAGTGCCGTGGAAGACAGGTAGCAGCTTCGAAGGTTGCAGAAGAGGGTGGATGCACGATGCCAAAGTCGTCGATCCCTGCTCTTTGCCTGAGCTCCGGACTATCTCTTTCTCTCTCTCTCTCTTGACCTCCGGTTCGATCTTTCTGGGAAGTTCGACCTTGTTCGATCTTCAGGTTTTAATTTTTTCGACCTTGTTCGATCTTCAAGTTTGAAGTTTTTCGACCTTGTTCGATCTTCAAGTTTGAAGTTTTTCGACCCTGTTCCCCATTGATAGGGGTCTCTATTTATAGAGTTTTGGTGATAGTGACCACTCTGTCGGTGTAAAAATCGAGGAGTGGAAAGTACATCACCCTTTTACACAACGGTTAAAATAACCAATGCCTGCGTATAGATGACCTTTTGAGTGAGCATGTGACGCGTGTCCAACTAAGGGGACAAAACGCGTATATCTGCTGCGAAGATCACGGCGTAGAAGCCACGTAGGTAGGTATCCCTTGTGTAGAAGAGGTTGGCATAGAAGCCAAATGACTGTCACCCTGGCGTAGAAGCCGAATAGGCATAGAAGTCGGATAGGCATAGAAGCCGAGTAGGCGTAGAAGCCGAACAGGCGTAGAAGCCGAGTAGGCGTAAAAGTCGAATGGTCGTAGAGACTGAGTGGGCGTTTGAAGCCGAATGAGCACAGATCTTGAATGGGTGTAGAAGCCGCTGCGTACCGTGCCAGAGTGCTGATGTGGACGTCTTTAGCCGGAATTACGGCTTTTGAAGATATAATCAAATCTCTTGCAGAGATTTGCCACCATCTTGTGCATTAAATACGGAGACGTGTTTTGAAGGTCTGCAGTCCTTCTGTGTAACTGTCGTAGAGACGTGCCTCTAGAGAAACTGTCACCGCTCTGTGCAATTTAGACGTAGAGACGTGCCTCGAGCCCCGTACGAAGTGCAGCTTTTGACGTGGCAGGCGGTTTGTCTACTACGGAGCGTAAAACAGCTCATGTTTGCCTGTGTAAAATAAGGCAGCGTATCCCCTTCTACGCAAAAGAGCAGTTTATGCTGAGGGGATGTCAGTAAACGACGGTTCGGCGATATCTTAACCAAATCCTCTGCATTAAATACAGAGATCTGCCATCATACTGTGGTGCGCGTCCCGAGGGGTCTGTCCTCGTTTCCAGTCGTCGTCTGGGTAGCCGTGCAGCACTTTTTGTCTGGAGTCAGAGGTCAGGTTCACTGCGTGACTTGACAGGTTTATTTCGGGGAAGACGAAGCATTCCTCTTACGCTTTAACGCTGCTTTGAGAGCGGATGAGTTTTACGCCATGGAGGCGATAAAGAACCCTGTTTACGCTGGAGCGGCCTGGACGTACTGTACTTACGCGGATGGTCCTTTGAGCTTGTACTTCACGTTGTGTTTAGCGGAGAAAGCTCTGCTTGTACGCTTGATGGCTCTGAAGGCCTCTGTTTACGCTGCTCTGCATCAGTATGCTGCGTAGCTCCTCCCAGCGTATTTTTCATGCTTCTACAACTATACTTATATATATATAATTTCTATTATAGGTGATGTATACTCTATGAGTGGACTAGTTGTGTGTGAGGAATCTAATTAGTGTGTGTGTGTGTGTGTGTGTGTGTGTGTGTGTGTGCAGTTATGCACCGGACTGTGTGTGTTGTTTGTGAGTGTGTAGAGGTGGGATACACAATTATGTACCTGTGTATAGCCAAATGAGGGGGGAATTTACTGTACTTAGTAGTTCTCTTGTGTGTTTTGTGTGTATTGGTGGTGATGGTATAAGTATTGAGTAGTAGGGAACAATGCTAGGTCTGTTTCAGACCTAGGGAGGGTTAGATTAGCATCAGTATATAAAAGGAGCTCGGGTATAGTTTAGTGTTTAGTTCATTAGACAAGGATCAAGATGTGAGGGGTCAGGATCCAGTCAAGAGAAGGAGCAGCTGTAGTATGAAGGATAAGCAGCAACAGTAACAACAAGGTAAGGGGAATTGGGTTTTGGCCAATAAAGTAGCATCAATACAAAACAAATTGAGTTGCTGTGAAGTGAAGGAGTAGCTGCAGTGATATAAGCACTGCAGTGCATAGCAAGGTAGAAAGGAACACTTGAGTTGCAGCATTGGAGGCTAAGTAGCAGCAGTTAACTGCTATAGAGAGCAGCAATTAGTAGGTAAGTGGGTCAGAAGTTGAAGCTAGTGATAGAGTGAGTGTTAGTATACTAGTGCATCAGTTAGTTTATGTTAGATATAGTTAGTAATGTTAAGGTAGCAGTAAGGGATACACTGAAGGATGTATCAGGGTGAACACTAATGGGAGTTATCTGATACATAATAATATCAATTAAGGGTGACTGATAGTATAGGCAATTTAGTGATGTGAGGGTAAGGGCACTGTGTTCAACACAGTGTTGATATAGTATATGTTAACTAAAGTTATTAGTTAAGTTAGTTCTCTCATGAGTGTACATAAGTATAAGGTATTAGTTATAACTAGTCATTATAGGTATTAACTAAGGTATCACTCATACACTAAGGTAATGACCTAGTATGACTATTCTACGCTATTGTTGGCTAGTTAGTGACTAATATAGACTAACTAACTAACTAACTAGTATTGGACCTAGAAACAATTCGTTTGATGAAGGTTGATCCAGTTTGACCTAGTTTTAGCTAGAATGACCTAGAAACGGCCTAGAATATCATATTTAAGGTATTTTAGCTCATTTCTCACTTTATTACACCAATTAACTTGATATTCATATTGAAGTATGTGTGACACCAGTTCGGATTCCAAGATATACTATTTGTTCAGGACCACAGACGAGTACATTCTCTGATAGTTTTCTTATTTGATAGCCTCTATGTTTCATGTATTTAGTATTGATATATTTGATTCTTGGCACGATGGTTTCAAAGATTGGTGCACGTGGATCTTGGTCATAAGATATTATTATCGCGGTTAATCAGTGATCGTCGTATCGTGTTTCATGATTACTCAGTGATTATCATGATATCTTAGTGATTATATAGACCGTGATCACAGTACATGATATTATAGACCGTGTAGTGTGATATACGTGTTATAACGTGTCATGATTGGATCCGTGTACTAGTCGGGGGTTGGAAAAGTATTAGTGGATATGTAATCATACCTTATAGCCCATAATTTAGTATAGCCCATGATAGTTAGCAGATTATGTCACTCACGCATGATCACGCTAGCTCACCTTTTATATATAGCTCGTGTTATGCCCAAGCCGATCACATCATCTTACTAATATTTTAAGGCACTTTTATTTATATTGATTCCTTTACTCCGGTTCATTATACTATTGTTCCTCACTATATTGTTCTCAATTCTTGCCATTATTTATCGTGATGATCTTTCCTGTGATATATGCTAGTTCAGTTATTCTATCATTTATCTTCTTTTCTTTTACTGTTTTATAGTTTATGTCAATTATTAGAACTGCTATTTGGGTTATACTTCGCTCAAATCCTGACTGGATATATTTTTTAGATGATTCATTAGAGGACTGGTGTCCTACGCACTATGGACCACAAGATGGCGAGCCAGTCGAGTTATCACCCTAGAGCCTGTTGAGTTAGCACCAGCAGTGGATGAGGCATAGTTAGTTTATTCATGATATTTTTATATATTAGTTAGACTTTGGTATTGTATTATTATTGATGTCTTGTATTGAGATTAGACTTGGACTTGTGATGTATTTGTGACTTATTTTTTCTTCTTCTATTCCATATCATGCCTTATCATCCTCTAGTTTGATATTGTAATTGAGTATCGATTACCATTACCATATTATCATATTGTCCTCCATTTAGAGTTGAGATAGCATGACATGTACCTTATATATATATATTGTGTGAGGTATAGATAGTATTGTTGACCTAGACAACGTTCTACCACCGATACTATGGCATAGGCTGGACATACCCACGTAGTCGTGCCCTTACATCGGGTGCGGGTCTTGACAACTAATGAAAACCTGAAGCTCTGTAATAAGGCAGCAGAAACATGAGGAAAGTAGCCTAATGCACAGTGTATGGTCTCCACTCCCATGTGACCACATATTTTGTGTCCATGATACGCTAGGCCAGGACCTCTAACTAGTACATCGAGTCACAATAAGTAATTATTGTATTGCACAACAAGTCACGAGTCCTAACACCAAACATAAAATTTGGTCGTTATTAAAATTACGAGTACGAAATATGTCACATGAAATATCGTGTCAAGTGTCCTAAAGTCTGACGTGCAAAAATATAAGCAGAACTATAGAATCAGGAATGACAACTCTAATATCGATACCCGACTCCGCTGGCGGACATCGGCAACCGAATCTGACTCGGACGCTAAGTATCAACTAACGGTCCTATGGTAACGATACTATACACAAGAACTAAATATAATAATATAATATATAACCAACATGAACTGTAATACGTCATGGCAAATTATACTTGCCTGTTTTTTATTACTGCGAAGAAGCCTGTCCAACGTCCACGTTCGAAGATGATGCGGATCCCAAATACCCTAAAGAATAAATTTAAATTAAAAATGACTCGAATACTATTTACATGATGTTAATTAGGAAATTGTCACATGAACATCATCAACAAGTTCTTGGTATTCGTACCGACTATACTACACATGTGTAGCATTGAACTCAACTTGCAAATAGTTTTATCCTATGCCTTGCATAAACACGTCATGAGAGTCATGGATATCCACATATGTATATAATAATAATAATAATAATAAGTTTCTATATCCATACACATATCTATATACACATTTTCTCATGAACGAAGATTAAAACTTATCTACGACTAGTACATCAAACAAACAATTATTAGAGCCTCTAAAACATGCATCTAATCATTAAAAATAAGTTTGAAATATCATATTAATTTTTGGACATTTATTCAAAATCACAAAAAACAAAAAACTCGAAACTAAAATCTATTTCTAGATTTAAAAATCTACGCATAAACTAGGCTATTAACAAGCTTCAATTCATAGGCTTTGCACAAGATTAATAGGATTAGCATGACATAGAGATGTGTTTTCAACTCTTTACATCATTGATACTCGCAATATTAATCATGAAATAAAGATAGAGGATTGAAAGTGATAGAGAGCAATACATAGTTTGATTACGATGGGTGTTCACGACGCATTTTCGACCTCTAGGAGATTCGAATGACTTCCAAACCACTTAGGGCTCGAAGAGGGATGTCCTGGCCTTGAGGGGGAGGTGTTTTCAGCCTGAGGAGGGGCTTTACATTAGTGCATATCCTTGTGCATAGCAGCACAACAGGCGACTTGCTTGGGTGCTCTCGGCCAGCCTTGGTGTGTTGTCGGGCTAGGGGGCTTCTGGGGAAGAAAATATGATAAAGAAAGATGAAGAAGATGGAGAATGAGGTAAGGAGAAGATGAGGAAGGCAGGGATATGCTTTTCACATTGGAAGGAGGGAGAGGGGTCGGCTTATAGGGTTTTAGAGGAGTTATATATAGATAGTTGATAGAAATTTATACATACATGGAGGGATAGATTTATTAGATATTTAAAACCTATGGCTAGGATTAATGAGGGCTTAAAATAACATATAAGGGCTGCCATATAAGCATAGGGGTCTACTATTTGAATTCTATATGATTTAAATGGATTACAAAGATGGAAAGTGCATAAGATTATATACTAAATTGGAAAAGTGCTGAATTTAAATTTCACGAGAGTGAATAATAAGATTTTGTGTGTGAAAACAGGTTTTTGGTGTATTATAGAATGGGAGATAGGTGTGGGGCATTGTGTATGAGTCATAGAAGTTTGTTCAAGGGTTTGGGCTAGGTGTTTGGGCTCAGTTGAGTGTGATTTAATCATATGTGTCGCATAAGGCAACAAATTTAGTCAATGTGTTTAATAATGCATTGGCAGCATGTAGGGGGCTCAAATAAGTGGCAAAAATATCATGTGTATAGTAGGTCCAGTTAGGCTCAAGAATGCCAAATTTTTTGGAAGTATTGAATTAGTGTTCTATATTAAAATCGTCCGCAACGAAAAAGGGTATAAGTGTCATTTTGCGTAAAAATATGTCACGAAAGTTGTGCGACTAAAACGAAGCCTGGGATGGTAAGTTTGTGAGTGACTATCATGACATGAGCATAATTTAGCTTGACTAAGTCAAGGATGCAAAATTTGTTAGAAGAAAAACGCTAGTGTAGTGCTCAAGATATCAAAGCACGCTAAAGGGTATCAAAGTATACTAATATTTTAAGAGAATTTAATTGCTTACAAATAACCTAATTAATACCAAATTACTCTGAAATTCCAAGAATAACCCTATACTAAATCTAGAGGGCTTACAAACGCTCAACTTAATTTGTTTCAATTCTAAGTTGTTTATGTGATCGAAAGTCTCTTGACCTTTCTTAATGCTCTATTGGTTATTCCATGTAATAAGTCTATATATGTTGTGATGCTATGTGTGTATTTGTTGATTAGTAATGATATTAAAAAACATCAAGAGATAATTTATTGTAACGGAGTAACATGATAATCGGTAAAGGATATCTTATGTGTGGGGATCATGAAAGGATAATATATATGCTCTAAACAGTTGTTAGTAGTGGAATTATATGTCAGGAATAAGTGTTACATAAATTTCAGTGAATGGGATCAATGAAAATCTTAATTTGATTCATGTGTACCGGCATGGTTATGTTTTAGACTTTAAGAAAGTGAATTTGGTTGTTAAACTGGCACTACTAAAATACAGAAAGCGACGACTTGTAGACTATGACCCATATCCGTCGCCAGTGAGTGATGGCCCAACGTCGGCTGGACGACCAACATCAACCATTTGTGAATTAAATAATTATTCGTCGTTAGGTTGTCGCCAGGTCATTACCAGTTTGCGCAGTCAACTACAAAACCAACGTGGGAAAACTTGGCGACGGTTCTACGATGCTGATTTTCTGTAAGGAGATGAATAAGGGCATCGCGGATCCGTTGTCTAATATTATGTCATAGTTTAAATAATAGTTTAGACTTGGCGATGATTCTATGAAGTCGATTCTTTACTTGGTGATGGATATGGACACCACGGATCTGTCGCCCGCCCAGTACTGTGCCCTAGTTAAATGAATAGGCGGCCTATTAAAATTTTTATTTCGATCGACCCTCTCTCTCTCTCCTCTCTCACTTGACCCTCTCTCTTATATCTCTCTCCGGCGTTCCCCTCTCTGACGTTCCTCTCTCTGGCGTTCCTCTCTCCTCCGGCCTATGCTCCCCTCTCCGGTGTTCCTTTCCTGGCGTTTCCCTCTTCGGCTATTCCTCTTTTCATCGTGCTTTTCGGCTGCTCCCTTCTTCTCCTGTACTCCACTGTAAGTGCCCAACACATCCTTCCTCCTCTCTTGAAACGTTGCTGCACAGCTATTGTAGGCAGTAGCGAAATACGGGTTCAACCCCTGAACCTGAGCCCCTATTACTCCACTCGTAGACATTCATACTCTACCTTTAGACCCAGAGTGAATAGGGGAGGGGAACACAATGCATGTTATATATAGGAAATATTGCTTCATTATGTCTGAAACATTGCCTTATTGGACAGATTATCGACTGAGCAAAAAATTGGACTGAGTATCGGATTGTAACTTAGTTTGGCAAATAATTGACTGTATGTGCTTGTTTGGCAAAATATCAAACCCATAGATAACGCAACATCATAGTCCATGCATCCATTTGACTGGCGAGGCAGAGACCATGCAACCATAGATAACATTGACTGTTCCCCTCCCCCCCGCCCCTAGGCAATGATGATACCACAATCCATTACTATATTTTATAGTGTGAGATGATGTCCTCGCATTTACATTATATGGGTTCATATTAATCAATTATATATTTTCGATACTACATTTGATAAGAACATATATTATATTGATGAACAAAACTTAGATGATCAACACTAATGTACGCTAGAATAAATTTTGGGTAGTGTTCTGAGCCATCAATATCCTTCTTTATTTATATCCATCTCCATAATTGACAATGATGATGTATAGATCCAACACTCTTTTCTAGTGTATACTTCTACCTGTACAATTTTACTAAACGGTTACCTATTTAATAAGTCATTGACGAAAATTTAATTTTGCAAGAATGAGACAAGTAGGTCTTCATGCTAGAGAAAATAATAATATTATCGTACGAGTTGGTATTTTAGGAAGACAAAATTAATTCAATATTATTTGTGTTGATAAATATTTTTTTTCTTAATTTTGTACAACTTTTGTTGTGTATTAGTAATTTAAGGATATGTGAATCCTCTGATACATCGTGTATGAAAGGATCCACAAATCCTTATATTATTGATACGCCACCGAAGTTCTACAAAATTAAGAAGAAAAACTACATTTACCACCACAAATACATTGAGTTGGTTTCGTCTTTCTAGAATATCAACTCGTATGATAATATTCCTATTTTCTTTGTCCTGACGATCTCCGTGTCTCCTTTTTCTAAGAACAAAATTTTGCCAACTTCTTGTTAAATATATATCTTTTTGTTAAAATTATGCTTGTAGAAGTTTGTTTATTATTATAAGACATTCATATAACGAGGTTTAAAAATCGCACTTGTAAGTAATTAGAACGTGAAAATGTAACCTAAAGTATTTGCATTGATACTATGCGAAATGACATTAAATGTTGATGTTGCTCTACTTTTTGCTCTGGTAGAATACACAAAGTACTAATTATATTGCATTTAGAATGTCCATCTAATACTGTATGTATATGTAATTGCTTTTGTATATTTTATCTTATAATACAAAATTATCCATATCCCCCAAGCAATGGATCATTACATGGTTGATTGTACATGGATGTACATATGGCAACATGAGAGCATGATTAGTCTGAGTGATGATATTAAGGCATGCATTAAAGTATTTCTCAAGTATGCCATGAGCAAACCGGATTACTTGGCTGGCCCAAAAATCAAGTGTCTATGTGCTCATTGTTGGAATAGACGTTACGAAGAAGTGACGATTGTGAGAAAGCATCTGTCCCTAAAGGGTTTTGTACGTAATTATGACCTATAGGCATCGCAAGTCAAAAATAAGGCTCATATAGAGGCTTCGATATGTGAAGCATATATTATCAAGGAGGTCTCAAACTTCTGGTTAATTTATTTTGACACTGATGTACATACAAGTCAAAATAAAGTTCCAAGGAATGACGAAGACGTAGGAGATGCACGATACAATGGAGACTTATCGATATAAAATATGAGGGGCAAGCCTATTGGAGCTAGTAAGAAATGGTGGTTGGATGTCGATGAGTTGGAAGTACCTCATCGATATGTATTATTAAATTGTGGCATACAAGAAGTGAGAGAGTTGGAGATGTAAGTGACTAGACTTTGACACTTTTCTCTAATACTATCAATAAAATATACTAACACATATTTTTTTCTCTCTTAATGTATTTAGAGATAAATTTAAAATTAGGAAACCTAATATCAATGATGAGGAACTTCAAAGAGAGTTCGACTGTAACTTTACATCATAGTTTAAAAAATATCTAATCAACTAAGATAACATGTTAAATATACTGCCATTGTGATTTCTATGTGTTTACAGGTTTTCTTGCCTGAAACTACAATCATAAATGAGAGCCTTCATTATTTGGTATTGGGACCGATTAAGGAAGCAATGACTTAGCCAGTCTATGTTATTAATTACTTCAAGTTTAAAGCAACTCAAAATCCTACAAATACTAATTTTTTTGCTGACGGCTTGATATAAAGGATTCTGGTATTTGTATAAGATGGACCATCTATGATGATGTGCTAGACTTTTACTATTATTGTATACTTCGAGATATTGTAGAATTGTAATATCCTGCCCCATATGACATGAATATTATGATGTTCAAATATGATTGGTTTGGCACAATACCAAATCAAGGATGAAAAATTAATAAAAAGTTTGGATTTATCAATATAAACCATCAAAGGGGATATAGAGGGCCCGACTCATTTGTGATAGCAAGTCAAGCTGTTAAAGTCTACTATACAAGTTACCTATGGCGTCGTAGAGATCGATTTGACTAGTGGACGGTATATAAGACTAAAGCTAGAAATACGTTCAATGTTGAAAATCTACCATACCAAGAGGATCATGTCGAAGAGCCTCAATGTTTGGGACAACAGTCAGAAGAAGACGCCATGGTTAACATGGATGTTGAAGCTATTATCGAGGAAAATAGAGAGGAGGAAGATACAAGACTTAGCTCACAACCAGATAGTTAGCCTTGTTAACGACCGAAAAGATGTCTCTGAAGAAGAAGAAGAAGAAGAGAAAAAATAAGAAGAACTTGATGATGATGATGATGATGATGATGATGATGATGACGACGACGATGATGATGAGGATGCAGATGAAGTATATAACGATCAAGATGATGATTATGTTACCTATATTGTCTACATGCTGTATCTAGAGATGGAATTTGATTTTGTTGCTAATTTTGGAAGCAACTTTTATTTTTTAGCTGCTTAGTCTATGATACATGTTGCTATATTTGATGATTAAATTTTTTGTTCAGTTTTTATAGCTGTTTGGAATATACTTCTAACTCTTTTATATGTATATTACGTTGCTTAGTTCTATTTATTATATGTCTGTTATACCTACTTTTATATCTGTGAATCATGATCATAGATGGCAGGTGGTCATGGTCATGATCATAATGGTCGTAGTTGTTGTAGTGCACCACTTCGCGATGACACTATGTACAAGAGATATCGGTTTGATGGCTCGAGAGAAAGCCTTCACAAAGAGTTACCTTATCGAAATAGAAAATGATTGATCTTGATGAGTGGGCAGAACTTCATTCTCTGATTCTTTCACACCTAATAAAGAATCTGGTTTTATAATGCTTGTTGCTAAGAAGACTAATATTCATAAAGAAGAATGATAGAATCTGACACTATTTGCTTAACTGGAGAACTTGTATGCTTATCAAATAAAATAACCATGACATACTATTCAAGATAAGAATATTGTTTGCTAAGTTATACGGTCACTGCACTGCTATCAAATGAACTGCTGCCATGCTAATAAGAAGAGTAAAAGTATGCTTGGATATGTTCCTATATCGTATGCAAAATCAAGAGTAGAACTACATGCTTAGTTACAAGAGATAGAAGAACTGTTGCCATGCTTGCGTTAATATAAGATAACTTATATGTTTCATTTATCGTACTGCCAAGATAAAACTATATAAATAACTTATAATATGGAAAATAGATTGATATGCTAAGAGATGACGGCTTATCCGCATAGAGAAGGGATGGCATCTTATCCGCACAGAAAAAGAGACTAATAGTGCACCCTGAGGATCGGTCCTACCGGATCTTGAGGGGTATAGCTATTAGAAAAGAAAGAGCTATTGACCATATCGATCGATTGAATAGAAGTGAATATATGGAAATTATTACTTGTTTCATGATTGTTGTATCGTAGAGTTTATTTGATAGAGATTGATTTTTGCATTGGTCTGGAAAATTTGTGCACAAGGATAATCCCACGACCAGTTCCTGGGGCACTAGGTATCGTTCTCCCTAGGGGGGATAAGAGGAACACCCTGAGGCAAAGAAATCCTCGCGATCAGGGGGTGTTCATGTCTATTAGTTACCTGGATCATGCGTCACAACAGCTAGTATGAGCGTATACTAGTGTAGTGCTGAATCATAATAATACCGCTACTAATCATGAGGAGTAAAGCTTATGGTCCATCTTGCAGTTAGGGCACATGCTAGGCTAGCCTTCTTGTATACCTAACACTTGATGCAGAGATGGTCAGGGAACCACACTTATATATGTTTATGCCATATTGTTCTAACGCTTGTCTGCTGCAGGGATAACCGTTCGACCGTGGGTAAGAATTACTAAATAAGTGATGATTCATGTTCCTTATCGTAATTGCTACTTAGACTTATCTATTTTACAAGAATTACTATTACCCCTTTGAAATGAGATGAATAGTCCACTAGATGCTTCTAATTTCCTTATAGTAAATGAATATGGTCATGAAATATGTTGCACACTTCAAGATAGAGTAAATCATTATCGTGTGTAAAACCCCTTCCTAGAAAATTGTATATACCTTTTAATTATTAATTATTAATTAAATTATAGTAATTAGGTCTAAATAGGGAAAATATATTTTAATAATTTTTTATTTTAGGTGTTCGGGCACTTAGATGACTTATGGGACCATCAGGAATTTTTCGGAATTTATTCCATGTAGGAGACCCCTTGAGCAGTTGCTAGCCCAACGGTGTGCATTATTCTAATCCATGAATTTTCTTATGAGTATATATATAATATATATGTATACACAAAAATATATATGTATATATATTTAGAAGGAAAGAAAAAGGAAAGAAAGAAAAAGAAATAAAAAAAAGGACTTAACTAATAATAATAATAATCATAATAACAAAACAACTAATAATACTACTATTTCCACTCCTTAGGAATTTTGTGGGAACCATTCAGCACTTAGCAAAAGTTGCTAAGTTTTCAACCCCTTTTGGCTGTAGCATATTCCCAGGGACCCGCCCCTTTAGTAACTTGTTAGCTCCAGACCCCACTCCTATTTGCAACGAGCACAGTAAACCCAATTCCTCTCCCCCTTGAACGCGGCCCGCCTCTACATGTTCCTTCTTCCTATCATATATATATATATATATATATATATATATATATATATATATATATATATATATATATATATTTATCTCTCAAAAATCCTAACCTAAATTCTTAGACCTCCTCTTCCCATCTAGAGCCGTCACCGCAGCCAGAGAAGCCCCGCCAAGCCATCCAAACCATCCCGATGACTCTGACCTCGCGCACTGCAGATTCCCACACGAGGCACCTTCGCTCCAGAATTGTTTTCCGTCGACTCGTTCGACCAAACTCTGTTCCGTCTTCACCGGTATGCTCACCCCTTAACCCTTTTCCATAGTTATTTTATAGCCAACCTCGGAAAACGTGTACCCCTAGGCGAAAAATAACGTCCAAAGTGGGCACGAGCAGACCCAATTCTGGGATCGCAGAAAACTGCGGTGACCACCTATATTGTCGAGTTCGTATCTCCCACCACAGAGATCCGAATTCGGTGATTCTTTTTGATACCTGTAGAACACTTGACCTAGTTTATTTTCTGTTAAATAACCCTATGCTATTAGTTGCTGTGGACATAGTTATATTTGTCACAAAACTGCGCGCACCCACTTTTTCTAGGTTTCCAAAAGTTGGAAAACGGAGCGCGCCCCGCCAAACGGGACCGCCCCGCAGAGTACCAAGTGTACCGAATGGTGCACGCAGCATAACCGGACAAGTGAAAATTCGTGGAGACTGATTCGGACGCGTGTGCGCGCCGGAATCAGGCCGTATCCGCGGACACACACCGTGTCGTAACTTTTGTGGAACTCGTGCGTATTTTGTGCACGCTTGTCAGATTGCGACAAAACTTACACCACTGGACTCGTGGTAACGCGCTGGTCCTGTGACCCAATTTTCACGTAATTCTGAGACGATTGACCAAATTACCAATTGGCGGGCCCCATAGTTGACTTTTTGGACAAAATTTTGTTCGGCCCATCGGAATCCATATTTGGACATACCGTTGGGTTCGTATTGACATTTAGAGTTGTTTGACCTATAGTTTGTCCCATTTAGAGACTGTTACCCTCGGCACGCTTTTCGGTGCAAAGTGGGCCACACGTGGACCCCACTTTTGCCCAAAATTACAGTTTTGCCCCTGTGTCCGAATTGGACGAAAGGGATGTACTTTTTAGCTATTTTGCTCATTTCAAAAATGTTGGAGATGTTTATTTCAGCATCCGGAGATGTTTGTTTGGAGTCCTTAGTTCCAGGTTCCGTGTCCTTGACATTTGGGCGCGTACACTTTACAGATTTCTTGCCAGGCAAGTATACCTTGCCATTGTACTGTATTTACATTCCATATGAGGCATGCATGTTTATTTTCTGTTTATTTAGTTCATTTATTTTAACTGCTATATAAACTGCGCGTCCAAGGAAACTTGGGTGCAACGACGGTGTCGTCGTACTATGTTTTTATTTATGTATATGCATTAGACCTACTTTATGAGACTACCCCATCTTCATGAGGCATTTATATTTCATTGACCATGACACTATTCTTACACGAGTGTGAGTCACATGTAGGATACAGACTTGCGTACTCGGCTGGCCACCGGTACGTATAGGTCGTGCGACGGATAGGAATAACTGCCAATAGAAACTTTGCATGCTAGTAGACCTGGCGGTTATTAGAAGTTTATCGTGTCATGGACATGACATGCTTAGAGCATTGTGTGGGGAGAACAACAAGTAAGGCATTTGGGCTCCTTTACACTTTTCCTTCTGTACCCCGGAAGCTCCGCTGGAGATACGGGCGGTGATGACCCCTATACTACTTGGCGGGCCTCTGCCGTTCAAAAGACGACATGCCTTTGAGGCCCCTGGTTCTCCGAGAGAGTCATGCCAATCCCAGTTTTCAGCCAGATAGCTCACTTGGTGGAAAGTTGTTCTCAAACTGCATTCACATAGATGGTTAGGCGACCCCAATGGATGTTTACATTTCAGTACTTTATTGGCATGTGCTTTTTGTATCTTGTTACGTCCCTCTAAGGACCTGGTCCCTTCCAGATATAGGTGAGCAGGAGTACCCGCAGGAGTATGGACCTGGACCTGACGCTACCTATCAGTCAGAGGCGATCTTACCTTCTGATTATATGTGATTCATTGCAGCTGTTTAGAGATTTTAGTTGCTATTCTTTTCGAGACATTTATTCTTATATTAGAGTTTATTCTCTTCTCTCTTTAGTAGTTTATTATGGTCGATTTGCAGTGGATTTGTTTCCACCCGACTATCACACTTTGAGATTACTATTTGAGACTGCTTCCTTGATATTCAGTTATTGATTTCCATTATTCTATTATTTGTGCTGTGGATGAGATATAGAAATGCGTGTGACTTGTTGTGATATATATTACCACTGTGGATTAGATATTTATGTACAGCGTATGTGTGTATATGATTTTCATATATTAGAGTTCGTATACATACGGCTGGCGTGTTACGTATTCCTAGTCCTACGTATATTGGGACTAGGGCGTGACATATTTTTGTGGTGGCCCATGCAGGTCAAGAATATATTATCTCGGTTACGTAACTGTACCGAACAAGCCTGCATATAGGAATAGAGTATAAGGATCTCATCCACGCTTGATTGAAATTCATCCTTCCTATTTAATACTTGCATCCTGTTTGATTTCTGTACTTTTTCTAATCGTTTCGTACATCAACTGCAGAGAGATGGATATGCAAAATGGATGTACTGCCGCCAATGGCGACACAACTTCTGGAGTCAATGGTCAGACTCAAGAAGGGACCCCAACGATTCCTAGGCTTCCGGGACCAGATGGACAGACTCACACCCAGTTCCATCTGATCTTCCCGCTTCACCTATTGGGAACCTTCCACCTGTCCCAGTACCGCAAGATGGCCAAGCGCAGATGTTCTAATTCTTTCAGATGATGATACAGGAACAGAGGCAGCAGGCAGCCGAGCAGAGGCAGCAGGCAGCCGAGCAGAGGTAAGAATTTTTGGCAGCACTGGAGAGGATGGCTGCACATGCTACTGTACCAGCCCAAGCACTAGCTCCAGTACCTCGAGCTAGGGTTGGATCAGTAAAGGATTTTGTTCAGATAGGCCCAAGGCAGTACAAGGGTACTGAGAGCCCGAAGGAGACTACCAACTGGATCACTCACACGCAGAAGCTATTGGAGGCATCGTAGTTACCCACGGACCTATGGATGACGGGTGTACGGACGCTTCTAGATGGTAATGCTCATCACTGGTGGGAATCAATGGAGCGCCAGTTGGGTACTTACCAGACTTGGGAGCAGTTCTTGGAGTACTTTGACGGAAAGTACTTACCGGACACTGTCAGGGACACCTTGTATGATCAGTTTCTTCACTTGGAGCAGGGGAACCGAACCGTGGATGAGTATGATGCCGAGTTTAGTCGACTCAGCAAATATGGCGCTGCTTTGATACCAAATGACTTGGCTTAGGCTAAATTTTTTTATCGAGGACTGACCCAGGAGCTGCAACATTATACAAGCTCGCAGTCCCGAGTCTCTTACGCTGAACTACCGACAGAGGCCAGATTTCAGGAAACCATTAGCAGAGGAAAAGGAGGTCAGCTGAGGACACAACAAGGATCAGCAAGGATACAGCAAGGACCGGCAAGGACACAGCAGGGAGGACCCATCCAACGTCCCTTGACACAGCAGCATCAGCAACACAGAGCCGGACCGTACCAGATTTCGGAGAAACCCTAATGTAATTATTGTGGGAAAATCGGACATATTTTAAGGGATTGTCGAGGCCGCTTGGGACAGTGTTTACGATGTGGTTTCGGACAGCATTTGGCAAGGGACTGTCCAAAATAGCAGACAGTGACACTACCACTGCCAGCACAGAGACTAGCGCTTCCAGCACCGAAGCCATCCCAGCAGATGACCGGACCGGGAGCACCTCGACCCCCAGCAGCAGGAGGATTTCAGAGAGGACCACCGCTACCCACTCAGGAGGAGCAGTATATGAGGACCGGACATGGACAATCGCAGAGGAACGGGCGAGCTTTTGCATTGGAGGTAGATGACATGGATCATGAGGTGGATGTCATAGCAGGTATTACCCTTGCTTTTACTTTTCCTGCTGTGACATTATTTGATACGGGAGCCACCCACTCATTCATATCATCTAGTTTTATTGCCAAACACCACATTGCTTCTTCACCATTATCTAGTTGTGTTAGAATTCTTATCGGAGGAGGAGTCGTACCAGTT
The DNA here is from genome assembly GCA_036927795.1 of Iris macrosiphon. NCBI lineage: Eukaryota > Viridiplantae > Streptophyta > Magnoliopsida > Asparagales > Iridaceae > Iris > Iris macrosiphon. Next base: position 141,580,992 of record JAYESA010000005.1, read on the forward strand.
AGTCGAGTTTGTAGATCGGGTCCTATAGTGATTCGTGGCAGAGAGATGAATGCCCAACTCTTAGTCCTTCCTATGTCATCTTTTGATATTGTGCTTGGAATGGACTGGCTAAGCAAGTGCCATGCTTTCTTCGATTGCTTTGGAGGAAGCATTCTTTTTAAGGTACCAGGCCAGCCTGAACTTGAGTTTGTCCGAGGATCCACAGAAATTCTTGATGGTATACAACTCGTAATGGACGATGTTGTCTATCACCCTATTATTTCAGAATTTCTAGACGTCTTTCCAGAGGATTTGCCAGGACTACCCCCAGACAGAGACGTAGAGTTTTTAATTGAACTAGCACCCGGAGCAGCACCTATAGCATCGCATGTTTACAGACTGGCGAAGAAGGAGATGGACGAGCTGAAGGCACAATTAAAAGAGCTAGAGGAGAAAGGTTTCATCCGACCGAGTGTATCACCCTGGGGAGCACCAGTGTTGTTTGTACCCAAGAAGGATGGGTCAGTGCGTATGTGCATTGACTACAGAGCCTTGAATGCAGTGACAGTGAAGAAAAAATATCCATTGCCACACATTGATGACCTGTTTGATCAACTCAGTAGAGCTAAGGTATTCTCGAAGATAGATTTGAGATCGGGATATCACCAAGTGAAGGTACGAAAGCAGGATATTCCGAAGACCACATTCAGAACAAGATATGGACACTACGAGTTTTTGGTCATGCCATTTGGATTGACCAATGCTCCAGCGATCTTCATGGACTTGATGAATCGAGTCTTCCGCCAGTACTTGGACCAGTTCGTGGTCATCTTCATAGATGATATACTTGTCTATTCGAAGAGCTACAAGGAACACGAGGAGCACCTGCGGATTGTTCTAGAGACTTTGAGGAGAGAGCAGTTATATGCTAAACTCAGCAAACGTGAGTTCTTCTTGGACAGAGTTTCATTTCTTGGACATGTTGTTACAGGATATGGCATTTCTGTTGATCCAGAGAAGATCTCAGCAGTTGAGACATGGCCTGTTCCTAAATCAGCAGCAGAGGTGAGGAGTTTCCTTGGACTTGCGGGATATTACCGACGGTTCGTGGAAAACTTCTCAAGGATAGCGACACCTATGACTCGCTTGACTTGTAAGGATCAAGAATTTATATGGACTGACGAGTGTCAAGCAGCCTTTGAAGAGTTGAAGAAGCGACTGACTACAGCACCATTATTGACGATTCTGTCAGGATCAGGAGGTTATGTAATCTACAGTGACGCATCAGGAAAAGGCTTAGGATGCGTATTGATGCAGCATGTCAAGGTGATTGCATATGCATCTAGGCAGTTACGAGTACATGAGAAGAATTATCGGACTCATGACTTGGAACTTGCAGCCGTTGTATTTGCTCTGAAGCTATGGAGACATTACTTATATGGGGAACGAGTGAAGATCTATACAGACCACAAAAGCCTCAAGTACGTCTTCACGCAAAAGGAGTTAAATATGAGGCAACATCGATGGCTCGAGTTGATGAAAGATTTTGAGATAGAGCTACATTATCATCCAGGCAAGGCTAACGTAGTAGCAGACGCGTTAAGCCGGAAGCCAGCAGCTTACTTCTTGACAGCACAGAGGGAACTATTGGAGGACTTGCAAGAGCTTGGCATTGAAGTGATACTACCCGGAGCAGATGGGACACTAGCCAACTTGCAAGTATAATCATCATTGGTAGAGAGGATTAAGGCAGCTTTGCCTACAGATGCCAGATTCAGGAGACTAAAGGAAAGGACAAAGGCCGGAGAGCATACCGGATTGCGCATTCACGAGGATGGGACATTACGATATGGTGATCGTCTTTATGTTCCAAATGGAGAGATTCGATAGGAGCTGATGGTAGAGGCTCATAGTTCGATTTATTCTATTCATCCTGGAGGTACCAAGATGTATCGTGACTTACGACAACACTTCTGGTGGCATGGAATAAAGAGAGAGATAGCTCGCTTTGTAGCTAAATGTCTGGTATGTCAACAAGTGAAGGCGGAGCACCAGAGGAAAGCAGGATTATTGCAACCACTTCTGATTCCAGAGTGGAAGTGGGAGCACATCACTATGGACTTCGTCACGGGTTTTCCCAAGAGTCCAAGTGGGAGAGATGCAGTGTGGGTAATAGTGGACCGGCTTACCAAGTCAGCCCATTTTATACCTTTTAGAGTGGGTCAGTCTACAGAAGCTTTAGCTGACTTATATATGAGGCAGATCGTGAGATTGCACGGCATACCAGTCAGCATTGTATTAGACAGAGATTCACGCTTCACATCACACTTTTGGAGGAGCATGCAGGAGAGTCTTGGTACTCGTCTGAAGTTCAGTACATCTTACCACCCGCAGACAGATGGGCAGTCGGAGCATACTATTCAGACATTGAAAGATATATTGAGGGCTTGCATGTTAGATTTTGGAGGATCATGGGAGGACCAGCTATATCTTGTAGAGTTTTCTTACAACAATAGCTATCAAGCGAGTATTCAGATGGCTCCGTTTGAAGCATTATATGGAAGAAAATGTAGGTCTCCTGTGTGTTGGAGTGACGTGGGAGAACGTCAGATTTTGGGACCCTAGTTGGTGGTCAACACCGTAGAGATAGTCAAGAAGATTCAGGGACACTTGCGAGCAGCGCAAGACAGGAAGAAGCAGTGGGGAGACCTTCATCGTCGTCCATTGGAGTTCAAAGAGGGCGATCACGTCTTCTTGAGGATATCACCGACCAGAGGCACCATCCGATTCGGAGGGCACGGCAAGTTGAGTCCAAGGTATATTGGACCATTTGAGGTGCTCGAGAGAGTTGGAGGGGTGGCATATCGACTTGCGCTACTACCTTCACTGGAGGGAGTACATGACGTATTCCATGTGTCGCAGCTCAGGCGATATGTAGCAGACAGCAGTAATATTCTCGACCATTCGGAGATCACCATTGCGCCGAGCTTGTCTTACCAAGAGCAACCCGTGGGAATCCTTGATCGTCGAGAGAAAGTGTTGAGGAACCAGTCTATTCCCTTGGTTCGCGTAGCATGGAGGCATGGCGCGCCAGGAGAATCAACTTGGGAGCGCGAGGACGACATGCGCAAGCGTTTTTCGAACCTATTCGTAGTCCAAGGTATGAATTTACATTGTTAATTTATATCTTATACCATCTTTGCATTCTATCGTGGCTTAATTTTAATTTTGAGGACGAAATTTTTACAAGTTGGGTAGAATGTAAAACCCCCTTCCTAGAAAATCGTATATACCTTTTAATTATTAATTATTAATTAAATTGTAGTAATTAGATCTAAATAGGGGAAATAGATTTTAATAATTTTTTATTTTAGGTGTTCGGGCACTTAGATGACTTATGGGACCATCAGAAATTTTTCGGAATTTATTCCATGTAGGAGACCCCTTGAGCAGTTGCTAGCCCAACGATGTGCATTATTCTAATCCATGAATTTTTTTATGAGTATATATATAATATATATGTATACACAAAAATATATATGTATATATATTTAGAAGGAAAGGAAAAGGAAAGAAAGAAAAAGAAAAAAAAAGGACTTAACTAATAATAATAATAATCATAATAACAAAACAACTAATAATATTACTATTTCCACTCCTTAGGAATTTTGTGGGAACCATTCAGCACTTAGCAAAATTTGCTAAGTTTTCAACCCCTTTTGGCCGTAACATATTCCCAGGGACCCGCCCCTTTAGTAACTTGTTAGCTCCAGACCCCTCTCCTATTTGCAACGAGCATAGTAAACCCAATTCCTCTCCCCCTTGAACGCGGCCCGCCACTACATGTTCCTTCTTCCTATCATATATATATATATATATATATATATATATATATATATATATATATATATATATATATATCTCAAAAACCCTAACCTAAATTTCTAGACCTCCTCTTCCCATCTAGAGCCGTCACCGCAGCCAGAGAAGCCCCGCCAAGCCATCCAAACCATCCCGAGGACTCCGACCTCGCGCACTGCAGATTCCCACACGAGGCACCTTCGCTCCGGAATTGTTTTTCGTCGACTCGCTCGACCAAACTCCGTTCCGTCTTCACCGGTACGCTCACCCCTTAACCCTCTTCCATAGTTGTTTTATAGCTAACCTCGGAAAACGTGTACCCCTAGACGAAAAACAGCGTCCAAAGTGGGCACGAGCAGACCCAATTCTGGGATCGCAAAAAACTGCGGTGACCACCTATATTGCCGAGTTCGTATCTCCCACCACAGAGATCCGAATTCGGTTATTATTTTTGATACCTGTAGAACACTTGACCTAGTTTATTTTCTGTTAAATAATCCTATGCTATTAGTTGCTGTGGGCATAGTTATATTCGTCACAAAACTGCGCGCACCCACTTTTTCCAGGTTTCCAAAAGTTGGAAAACAGAGCGCGCCCCGCCAAACGGGACCGCCCTGCCGAGTACCAAGTGTACCGAATGGTGCACGCAGCGTAACCGGATACGTGAAAATTTGTGGGGACTGATTTGGACGCGTGTGCGCGCCGGAATCAGGCCGTATCCGCGGGCACACACCGTGTCGCAACTTTTGTGGAACTCGCACGTATTTTGTGCACGTTTGTCAGATTGCGACTAAACTTGCGCCACTGGACTCGTGGTAATGCGCTGGTCCTGTGACCCAATTTTCACGCAATTCTGAGATGGTTGACCAAATCGCCAATTGGCGGGCACCACAGTTGACTTTTTGGACAAAATTTTGTTCGGCCCATCGGAATCCACATTTGGACATACCGTTGGGTTTGTATTGACATTTAGAGTTGTTTGACCTATAGTTTGTCCCATTTAGAGACTGTTACCCTCGGCACACTTTTTGGTGCAAAGTGGACCACACGTGGACCCCACTTTTACTCGAAATTATCGTTTTGCCCCTGTGTCCGAATTAGACGAAAGGGATGTGCTTTTTAGCTATTTTGCTTATTCCAGAAATGTTGGTGATGTTTATTTTAGCATCCGGAGACGTTTGTTCGGAGTCCTTAGTTCCAGGTTCCGTGTCCTTGATATTTGGGCGCGTACACTTTACAGATTTCTTGCCAGGCAAGTATACCTTGACATTGTACTGTATTTACATTCCATATGAGGCATGCATGTTTATTTTCTGTTTATTTAGTTTATTTATTTTAACTGCTATATAAACTGCGCGTCCAAGGAAACTTGGGTGCAACGACGGTGTCGTCGTACTATATTTTTATTTATGTATATGCATTAGACCTACTTTATGAGACTACCCCATCTTCATGAGGCATTTATGTTTCATTGGCCATGAAACAATTCTTACACGAGTGTGAGTCACATGTAGGACACGGACTTGCGTACTCGGCTGGCCACCGGTACGTATAGGTCGTGCGACGGATAAGGATAACTGCCAATAGAAACTTTGCATGCTAGTAGACCTAGCGGTTATTAGAAGTTTATCGTGTCATGGACATGACATGCTTAGAGCATTGGGTGGGGAGAACAACAAGTAAGGCATTTGGGCTCCTTTACACTTTTCCTTCTGTACCCCGGAAGCTCCGCTGGAGATACGGGCGGTGATGACCCCTATACTACTTGGCGGGCCTCTGCCGTTCAAAAGACGACATACCTTTGAGGCCCCTGGTTCTCCGAGAGAGTCATGCCAATCGCAGTTTTTAGCCAGATAGCCCACTTGGTGGAAAGTTGTTCTCAAACTACATTCACATAGATGGTTCGGTGACCCCAATGGATGTTTACATTTCAGTACTTTATTGGCATGTGCTTTTTGTATCTTGTTACGTCCCTCTGAGGACCTGGTCCCTTCCAGATATAGGTGAGCAGGAGTACCCGCAGGAGTATGGACCTGGACCTGACGCTACCTATCAGTCGGAGGCGATCTTACCTTCTGATTATATGTGATTCATTGCAGCTATTTAGAGATTTTAGTTGCTATTCTTTTCGAGACATTTATTCTTATATTAGAGTTTATTCTCTTCTCTCTTTAGTAGTTTATTATGGTCGATTTGCAGTGGATTTGTTTCCACCTGACTATCACACTTTGAGATTACTATTTGAGACTGCTTCCTTGATATTCAGTATTTGATTTCCATTATTCTATTATTTGTGCTGTGGATGAGATATAGAACTGCGTGTGACTTGTTGTGACATATATTACCCCTGTGGATTGGATATTCATGTACAGCGTACGTGTGTATATGGTTACCATATATTGGAGTTCGTATACATACGGCTGGCGTGTTACGTATTCCTAGTCCTACGTATTTTGGGACTGGGGCGTGACATCGTGCATGAATTGTCCCTATGGTATGCTTGAATGAATTGAATATGAAATATGGTTTTTCAAAAATATTTTCAAAAATAAAGTAAAATGACTCTGATCCCGTACAACATGAAATAAACATAGGTAAAACTAGCAAGATCACTAATAATTTAATATTTTCTCACATAATTACTTAGTGATGGTTTCAGAGGGTATTGCTTTTTGTTCCTTACCAGTGTTTCCCCAAAGTACTGACTCCCACCAGTTTGTCCGCAGGTGCTGGATTATTTGAAGCGATAGCAGATCCTTATCCTCATGAGCCAAAAATCAAGTGATTTCTTGAGATGCATTGAAATATTTTAAGATATTTTTGTATAAAGTGATGTACTGTATGGAACAATGTCATTGTATACTGTATAGCTTAAGAGAGATATGTAAGCTAATTGGCAATGTACTAAAGGCCTTATAATTATTTCAGATATCAATAAAGAGATTATTTTCTTATACCATTATGTTCATTCACTTTTCTGCAATATTGTGTCGCTGCTTCTAACTCTGATTAGCTTATTTTGTTATTGTATTAGTCCTGGGCTTATGCAAGCACAACTTAGGCTTGCACGACATCACACTTAGAGGTGATTTTTAATCCTCCGGGATCGGTACGTGACATAATGGTACCAGAGCAACTCGATCCTCTAGCTATACCTCATTCTGCTGCAGTTCAAAGATGTCTTCTTGATCAAATTCCTTGCCACTCGATATCATTTATATGATGAGTGTTCCATATAATAAGTTCATAAATATTTTTAAAGATGTCGAGAAAAGTTTTCTTGATTGTTTTATTGATTCATAGATATATTATGGATCACAAGAGTTTTATTGATTGATGATGGCTAGGGATAAGGACTATCACTGCCATGGATATCGTAAGTTTCTCCTTAAGTTTTGATAAAGAAACTTTTTGGTGGTTAATTATGTAGTGTCCTACTCCGCGATGACACTATGTACAAGATATATCGGTTTGTTGGCTCGAGAGGAAGCCTTCACAAAAGTTCTCTTATCAAAACAGAAGATGATTGATCTTGGTGAGTGGACAGAATTTCATTATCTAATTCTTTCACTCATAATAAAGAATCTGATTTTATAATGCTTTGCTAAGAAGGCTAATGTTCATAAAGTAGAATGATAGTACCTGACACTATTTGCTTAACTGGAGAACTTGTATGCTGGTCAAATGAAAGAACCATGACATTCTAATATTGATAAGAATATTGTTTGCTAAGTTATACGGTCACTGCTATCAAACGAACTGTTGCCATGCTAATAAGAAGAGTAAAAATATGCTTGGATATGTCCCTATATCGTATGCAAATCAAGAGTAGAACTACATGCTTAGTTACAAGAGATAGAAGAACTGTTGCCATGCTTGCGTTAATATAAGATAACTTATATGTTTTATTTATCGTACTGCCAAGATAGAACTATATAAATAACTCATAATATGGAAAATAGATTGATATGCTAAGAGATGACGGCTTATCCGCATAAAGAAGGGATGGCAGCTTGTCCGCACAGAGAAAAGTGACTAATAGTGCACCCTGAGGATCGGTCCTACCAGATTTTTGGGGGTGTGGCTATTAGAAGAGAAAGAGATATTAACCATATTAATCAATTGAACAGAAGTAAATAGATGGAAATGTTACTTGTTGTATGATTGTTGTATCGTAGAGTTTATTTGATAGAGATTGCATTTTTGTATTGGTCTGGACAACTTGTGCACAAGGATAATCCGACGACCTATTCTTGGGGCACTAGGAATCATCCGCCCTGGGGGGATCAAAGGAACACCCTGAGGCAAAGAAGTCCTCGCAATGGGGTGTTCATGTCTATTAGTTACCTAGATCATGCGTCACAACTGCTAGTATGAGCGGATATTAGTGTAGTGCTGAACCATGATAATACCGCTACTAATCTTGATGAGTAAAGCTCATGGGCCATCTTGTAGTTTGGGCACATGTTAGGCTAGCTTTCTTGTATACCTAAAACTTGATGTAAAGACGAACATAGAACCACAATTACATGTGTTTATGCTATATTATTCTAACACTTTTCTGCTGCAGGGATAACCGTTTTGCTGGAGGTAAGAATCACTGAATAAGTGATGATTTATATTCCTTATATTCTAACTGCTCTTGAGACTTATCTATTTTATAATAATTACTATTGCCCCTTTGAAATGGGATGAATAGTCCACTAGATGCTGTTAATGTCCCTATAGTAGATGAATATGTTGCACAAAAAATATTGCGCACTTCAAGATAGAGTAAATCAATATCGTGCATGAATTGTCCCTACGGTATGCTTGAATGAATTAAATATTAGATGTGGCTTTTCAAAAATGTTTTCAAAAAGGAAGTAAAATGACTCTGATCCTGTACAACATTAAATGAACATAGGTAAAAGTATATTAATTCAATGTTTACTCATATGATTACTTAGTGATAGTTTCAGAGGGTGTTTCTTTTGTTCCTCAGCAGTGCTTTCCCTAAAGTGCTGACCCCCTACCAGTTTGTTCGCAGGTGCTAGATTGTCCTAAGCGATAACAGATCCTCATCCTCAGGAGCCAAAAATTAAGATATGCCTTGAGATTCATTGAGATATTTTGAGATATTTTCGTATAAAGGGATGTAATGTATGAAATAATGTCATTGTATACTGTATAGCTCAAGAGAGAGATGTAAGCCAATTGGCAATGTACTGAAAGCTTGTAATTATTTTAGATATCAATAAAGAGATTATTTTCTTAAACCATATTGTCCATTCACTTTTCTGTAATATTGTGCCACTGCTTCTAACTTTGATTAGCTTATTTTGTTATTGTACAAGTCCTGACCTTGTGCAAGCGCAACTTAGGCTTGCACGATATAATGGCCAGTGGTAATTTTTCGTCCTCCGAGATCAGGATGTGACAGTCGTGGTATAGTGGTGATCTTATACTACCCGATGATGGATTATCCCCTCGATCACGTGATCCTTCTATCCCCTCATCGGTTGCATATACCTCATCTATGCCATTGGCTATAGGCACATATACTCCTCCATTTGTCCCATACCCAAGAACTCCAACATCACTTCCATGCCTCCGTCATCATCTGATGCAGATCATGGCACCCCATCATTTATTCGTCCACCAAATACTCCGATAGCTATACGATGGGCCGGCCCCGGAGTATCGAGACTTAGAGTTTGATGCTAGTGGTCGGTATATCCCCCGATCGGTTTGTCCTTTGACACCACCAGAGAGACTGGAGGGGCAGTTCAGACAGAAGCTTTGGCCCACGACCGACGACCTATAAGTAATTGTGGAGCCAAACTTTAATTTAATTTAATTTCATATATTATATTTCTTTATTCAACTAAATAATTTTCTGTTATTTTTTTATAAGTTTTTTCCCTATAGTGCTACTCCGTACTTGGGGAAATCATTATGGGGAACTACCACGGCCCCTACCTTAGATTCTCTGAGGCGAAGACCGATATGCAGTATATAGCTTGACCAAATGAAGGTATATTTAAATTTTATATTATTTTATTTATTAATAGTTTCTTTGTCTATTTATATTAATTGCTAATTAAATTTGTATGTCAAAAAATCTACTTGTGGCCCGAGCATCAAGATGAAATATCGATGCACATGTAGCAAGAAGATGCTAGATGCAAATGACGATTTGCAAAAAAGGGTGGCTGTTGGAAAGGTCAAGAAACCTTAGATGCGTGATGGTTTTTGGGATAAGATACAGAAGGAGATCGATACTCTTGAGTTCAAGAAGAAGTTCGAGCAAGGAAAGAAGGCGAGATCTCATGTAGGTTTGTATACTGGTTGATCGATCCCCATAGCTATGCACCATCGACACCTGGTAAGTTAATTCAAAGTATTTAAGTACTTTCATTATATAGTTCAACAACGTTAATTATCGTGCTAATATATTTTAGCTTTGCTGATATTTTTGAGTATACGCACAAGAGGAGAAAGGATGAGAGCTACATGGATGAGAAGGCTAGCAAGATTGTTGTAAGTATTTAAATTTATATTATAAGTTAGAATAACATTAAGTATTATAATTTATATTATAAGCTAGAATAATATTAAGTATTATAATTTATATTACTGGTTAGAATAATATTAGGATATTAAGCACGTGTCATTGGATATGCTGTGTTCCAGTCTCTGCAGACTGAGAGTGCCACTCGGGCCGCTCAGTATGGGGTGGACGAGAGTGTCACTGAGTCCTCACCCGCAACCATGTTCTCTACCATGCCCGATTAAACCAACAACCTTTTTATAAAGGCCGCTGGTGGGAGAGGGAATGAAGGACGCATCTACGACACTGGCTCCTTGGTGTCATAGATTTTGGTATACTTGAGACCTCCACCGCTAGTGGATTCTTCTGCTTCGCAGCCTAATAAGATAGATTAGCTTGTCATGGCGATGACCACATTGCAGGCCACTGTAGAAGCATAGAAAATCAAAGTAGTCAAGTTGCCCAAAACTAAATCAATTCGCATACACCAAAGTATTCAAATACTATGCGGCATGAAGCCTTTGCTGCACTCAAACAAAAATTGAAGTCTTCTTCTATGCGACACATGCTATCATGACCTGCACCTGGATGATTGGGACACAAGTAAGTGGATATGTCCAGCTTACGTCGCATTATCAGCCGTAGAAAGCTGTCTAGGTTATCATTAAGTAACTATCAATTTCACACAATAGTATAATCACAACCTGTCAGTGATATGTCAACTCTATAAGAAGAATAAGATGCCTATATAAAATAATAATACTCAATAATAAGAAATCTAGTAGGAAGATAAATGGCACGATATGATATAAGCAAGAAAAATTCAAAGTCACAAGTGTAGATAAGTCTAACAACACCAAACATCAAGTCTAATATATAACCTCCTAATATCTAAGTAGACATATCCGGTATAAATACTAAATAAAGAAGCTAAAATAACTAGTGACACCGGCTTGACCTCCCGACAATTACTCCTGAACTACAGGATCCAAGGCTGCTGCTACTCCCTCCAGTGGTCCGTAATAAGTCAGACACCAATCCTCCAAACTGATACCTAAAAATATTATCCAGTTATGATGGAACGAGTACAAACCATTAGCAGTTCCAAACTAATTAATAATGACTATAAAATGACTATAAGCAGTAATATTGAATGTAATACATGATGAGAGAAACAATAAACAAATATCATGGTATGGTAGTAAGGAGAGACAAATGATCAAGAGCAATATGGCATAACCAGTACATATAAAGTAGAATAGTGACGACTATAACTATACTAAGTATTTTAAAATATTAGTTAGATATGTGATCGGCTTGGGTGAATAGTTGTTTAATTTTATGGATGGAGCAACTCAATCGCACGTGAAATGTGTGATTAGTTGTTGTCTAAATTATACATTACTTTAAAATATTATTTAAGGTTCTTGATCACATATCTATCTAGCACTTCCCTGCCCCGACTAGTACGGTGGATCCAACCATGACACATCATATCGTATAAATTATCAAGTAAAGTCTAATGTAAGCATGGTAATAGTTGGCTAATGTCATAAGACGTTGGCTAATAGTTGACTAATATCATACGATAATGAGAGGAGCAAAATATGAATATAGGAATAATATCTCATAAATAAGGATCCATAATATACTAATCCGTGTACCATCATGTCAGAAATCAAGTATAACATTACTAAATACATACATTATAGTAATTATAAAATAAAGAAAACTATCGGAGAATGTACTCGCCTGTGGTCCAGAGCAATGAATATCAAATAGTGTCTGTACTAAAGTCTATTTGACCTATATATACATTATCATGTCAATTGGTGATTTTTAATAATAAACATGTGTAATTAACCTTATATTAGATTTCTAAGTCAATTCTAGGTCCTTAGTGTCAAACTAGGTCAATACCTAAATTCTAGGCTCACATTACCAATTTTGTTAGTCTATGGGGGTGATATTAACTAAAACTAGCTAATACTAGGTTAATACTAGATGAATCTAGGCACTCTAGGTCAATACCCTTATGAATATAGCTATAGACTATAGTCACTAGGTATTTACTTATATACTCATATGTGATAAGTATCTCATATAATACCTTAACTAACATCTCTCAATACCTTAATAATACCTAGTCTAACACCCTATTCCTTACTAATACCTTAGTATTTAATACAATACTTAACTAACTCTCTAACTTAACACTATACTCTAACTCAATACTGGTATCACCTGCATCAATACACTCATACACAACCTGATACTCTAATAACCCTCACACTAATGTGCAAAATACACTGCACATGACTGAATCACCCTAACATTGCACCTGAGAATATTCACTCAAGTCTACCCCAACTGAACCAAGCTCCTCACTGAGTTACCCGTACTACCCATCACAACCTTGCACTGTCCTCACCTGCCAAATTTGTTGTCACTGCCACAGTAGGTTGCTGCTGTGCACATAGACCTTGCTAATTCTATATGATGCTCTAACCAACCCCCTATACCTTCATACACATACTGATACACTTGTATGTATCAAAACCTCTATTGCAGACTCTACATGTTGCTGCTGTCGGACTGGCCTTCACAAAATACAGAACACACTCTCATATTTCATATCAAAGCTTGCACCTCTTACCAGATCTGCCCCTCAAGCCTGCACACTTAAGTTACCCAAACCGAGCCTCCATCCTTCACTGCAGATAAAGCCTACCCAAGCACACATGGTTGATACTCACTGCTGAACAGATGAAGAAATCCCCTACAATCTGTTCAAACCTGTAGATCCACTTTCGCATCACTGCATAAGACTTCTCCCCACTGTTCCCGACCATCCCATTCACTACTTGCTTATTGAAATACCCAACTGTTGGATATTGCAGTTCAAAGACTGCATAACCCACCTACACACATAGACTTAATTAGGTGCTAAATTTACTAAACCCGAGCATCCTTGTAACCACCTATAACTAGGAGAGGGATATTTTTATCATTTAATAATTATTTGATAATTATATTAGTATCAATATTATTTATTTATATATAATTTTTTGGCTCATGTGTTGGTTAGTTAGGATGGACTAGTATAGTGGATCTAGTTAGCACCATGCATATAGGCCCATGACTTGATGACATGATTAGTTATATTAATTAATTAGATTAGTTAGAAGGATAGCCCTCCATTCATTAGATTGATACATTCTCTAATTAATTAAGATGCTATAGGATTCTCCATGAATCAACTAGAAATATTTAGAAGCTTGTGGAAGGGGGAGAATTGGACCAACCATCATGACCCAACCTCACCCAATGTGGTCGACCCACTCTCCTAGGGGAAGAGGTTCATTTGATGTCATTTTATTCCATTCACTACCAAATTGCTTCTTATTTCCTAAGCAACCCAGTTTCTCACTAATTCCCACTCAAATCACACCCAATTCCACTCACTCTCACCATTATGGAGGCCTAGGAACTTGGAGAACATATGGAGATTCATTGGAGAGGAGATTGAAAGGAGATCGTGTCCAAATCTATCTTTGTGTCCACTTGAAGGAGTTACATTGGGATCCAACTCTCAATAGGTATAGATCTCACCTTCTTAATCATTTTTCATGGTAGAATTTGTATTTGAGACTCTAGGAACCTACCTATGGTCATGACCAACCCATTAGGCTAAGATCTATGTGGTATTATCCCCAAATCTGGGAGATCCATGTGTGCTTGTGTTCGAATTGGGAGAATTCCGAATTTGGGACACCAAATGTTTGTTATATGGTTATTTATGTTTATTATGCTTAATTAGTTGTGTGTGGTTAGATTCTTGCCCTCAATTGGATATGAGTAGGATGTATCACGATATGTCATGATACGAGGATGTAGATTTGGTAATATCCTTAGTATTGTGTGCAAATAGGCTAATTTTCTTTATTTGCATTAGAATAGTTATTTCTAATTATATTCACATTATACTTTGTATATAAATTATGTTCATGATGTTTTGTATGTGGGTTTTGAAATGTGTTCTTGGGAGTATTATTGAGTATTAGTGTGATACTAGGATGTATGTCAAGTATATGATACTTGGTGTGGAATCCCCATTAGTGCACACCTAGTGTTGTTATTGGTTATGCACTAGTGTATTTTGAGAGTATGGATTTTAGTATCGTGAGACTGGGGATGTATCAAACTTTGGGTTCTTTGAGCACTGTGTGTATAAGCTTATGGAGGGGTAGGCTCGGGTATAGTGTATCAGAGATAGTATTGAGTGATGGTTGTGTCACACCCCATTCCCGATATAGGTATTTGGAATATATTTTATTTTAGCATGGTTGCATGTGCATGGAGACTAGACCCATTCTTTGGTTTAACTTGGTTCATGGTTCATTTTATGGGTTGGTTCAAGTCAAGAGAACCCTTGGTTCAACACTCAACTATACCATATATAACCCAACCTTTTCTCTCTCTTTCTTCACTTCTTTATTTCTTCCTCTCTCTTTAGTTTTCTCTCCCATTTTCCATAGGCAAGTACACCTTGCATGAGAAATAAGAATCCCTCCATATTAATTGATTATTATGTTCTTTGCATGATTTTAATACTTTTAGAACTTAAACTTTTCGAATTTGGTGGATGGATTAGTGCATATCTACATTTTTAACTTAGGTTTTTTTTATGGATTTTATGAGTTTTTCTTAGTTTTGATTTATTTACTATGTATCTTTGAATAAAAATTTTAAGCTGAGCATCGAAGATGATGAATTCAGAATTCAAGAAGGATAATGTTTGATTGAGACTCCTATGACCAAGACACCCTACAAGTCTGAATAATAGACTTGCATGGGCCACCACTAAAACCTTGTCATGTCCAGTACCGAAATATGGCCAACTATCTGTACAAGGTATAATACGTCGTACGGTGATCACGGCTGTAATAAGACAAGTGGTGCATGCTACAATCAAGTCTCCTATGGTCAAGAACTTCTATGTCTCAATCATTCAAACAAGAAGCAACAAACATATAACATATATGATAAAGCAATAAAGAATTCCAAACGCTTTCTCAAAATATTGTAGAGGCCAGTGGTACCAAATAAGAAGCTGGAAGAGTAACAAAAGTATATGACAGTGATCAACTCCAGTCTGATTTGATACAATCATGTAAGGAGACTAACGTCCAAATGTACCGGCTAACAGGTGTCGGTGACTAAACGTCCAAAAGAATAAATATACAATGACGAACAGGGAAGAAGAAAACACACTCGTTATCCTCTGCGACCATGTTCCTGGTAAGCGCCATGAGTTGGGGGATAGTACGCTAGATCCTCGGGTGCTGTTTCGAGACATGGCCATGCAAAACCAGTAGGGTTAGACTCCAAATAGCAAGTACCACAAAGGAAGCACAAAATGGAGAAACAAAAAACCAGAGAAAATAATTATATAATAATACATAGGTTCAGTATCGTAACTTAGGTCCATGATATATCCTAGCGCAAAGGCCCAACCCTACAACCAAACAAGGACAAGGGTTGAACCATCACACTATGATAGTCTATTTCCCTAGGCTACTAACCGAATAATACAATCATAACCAAGTATATTTTCTTATATCGGCCAATCACTTGTATGGCTTACAACTTTATAGAATCTGAGGTTATCTTAGAAATAATGCATAATAGGTACCTCAGATCACACTAGTGCCAAACATGAGCTAACCGAGCAAAATAAGAAATATATAGGCACTTGCATGATGCACCAGTTCCCCGTAGGGCCACTGTACTAAAAATATGGTATTAGCGGTTCCAGTACTTCTATAGGGAGACAATGACTCGACGTTATTTATAATAGGTCAAATAATGCACTCCACTAAGGAGAATGATATACAGTATTTATGGTGGCCAGCCCACAACGCACTTAGAATGAATCTATGTAAGAAGGTTCGTTGGCATGGTCTCGGAAAGGTTTCCTCCAAATGTTACTACCACTTTTGGTTACCTAATTAGCCCTATATTGTGTTCGAAATCTCAAGGCGTGGTCACATAATTTTTTTTCTTAAGATGTCATACAAAGTACGGGCATGCTAGATACGAATCCATGAAAGTTTAATCTGGATTCACCCGAGCATGTATGCAATATTCAGCCAATCAATATCTTTGCCATGCTTTGGTATTCGACTCGCTTATCATGCCCGTGCTGGGGGGAAACAATATATATAAATATAAATAAATAAATAAATAAATATATATATAATATCATGCGTTTAGGAATTTAGAGGCATTCTCGATGCACAAACCAAATATAAATCACTTAACACGTTACACGTTGTGTCGTACCTCGGTGCACATCGATCATATACACTTCCAAGCAATAATTTGTATCAGCACGGATACAGTATTCGTGTCCAATTACCAATTATATATTGGGTCACATGAATCAAGATCATATTGTAATATGAAGCTTATGTCATGCACATAGCCAGTTAGTCACTATCCATTTAGTCTGGTTTATACTGAAATTTTAATTCAACTCATGCCAGGTTCATAGCCAATCTTAGCTCATGGTCATGTCTGGCACGAGGTCTGGTTACTAAATCCATTCTTCCTTAAAATCATAACCCAAGCATTAAACCAATTATAAACCATAAGGAATAAGAAAAATATTCAATCAAACAATCAAGGCCACATAGGTCTCTATGCCGCATATGAAGTCAGAGTCGCATATGTCTCTAGGCCGCATATGAAGTCATGGCCGTATATGCAATCAGGGTCACTTGAACCACTTTACCACATATGGAGTTAGGGCCGCATGCTCAGAGTTAAAGTCAACTCCTTGGGACAAGTATTGAAGTGACTGCCAATAAATGGAGTGTCAGTAATGTGACATAAAGTGATTGATGTAACTGATGTGACAATTCAATAAAGTGTGTCAGAGAGAAAGGACAAAATCAAATAAATATGTGCCAATAGCTCAGAGTCATGCATCCAAGGAAAGTGGCTGCATACTCTGCTTGTCGCATAAGTCACTCGGTTTCATGGATATCTCTTGGACTTAGCAAATTTCTCATTCGTTCAGCTAGTGAAAACACAAGAAGTTCAAGGACACGTGTAAATAAGCAGTCATGCATCCAACACGATGGACCAATGCTGTCAGTATGCGTCAAAGAGTACAAGCCGCATAACCCTCTCAGGTCGCATAACACTCTCAGCCGCATAGCTCGTTGGTTGTATGTGAACTTCGTCTTCTCCAACAGCATTCATCCATGGCAGAAGCTCCGAAAACCCAAAAATTTGTTTTGACCATAAAATCCTTATTTTAAGTCCAAATCACGTGAACCAAAAGCCAAAATGCTTGAAATTGAAAGCTCTATCTTGTGGCAAATCCCGATTGATTGCTTCATTATTATTTCTTGTCCTGTACTTGATTATTTCTTATGCTCTTCTTTAGAGCTTCTCCTTCCCCCCATATTGCAGCAATAAGAGATGTAGAGTTTCCAGTGGAACGATATCTTGTAGAACCCCAACCAAGGATCCAAATTGAGCCTAAGATAAATGGGATAAAGCAGTAGGCTCCCGGTATTCCTGTACCTCACGTAGTGCCCGCAATACTAGATACCTCGGCCTTGCTAGAGATTATCCGTGGATTATTGGCTACCCAACAACACCAGATGGTGGTGCAACAACAACAACAACAACAACAACAACAACACTAGCAACAACAGCTTCAGCAGCAGGAACATAATGTCCTGTTGAACTAAGGGTTGCAAACGGCCTTAAAACGAGGCAGAAGAATAGATTCTGGGGCATCTGTTATATTTTGTAGGCTGAACCCCAGATATTTAGATGGCACGGAGGATGCAATCACAGCAGATGATTGGCTCCAGGATATTGAGACCATTCTGGTAGTAGCTAAAGTTTTGGGCGAGGAACATGTTGACTTGGTACGCCTACAACTCCAAGATCTGGCAAGGGATAGGTGGGCCACGATAGAGGTAGGATAGAGGGACCCTATTTCGTGGAATAATTTTAGGATCCTTTTCAGGGCTAAGTACTTTGATATTGTGGCTCAGTGTGAGTTACCATAAAGGTTTATTAACCTCAAGCAGGCTGAAAGGACAGTAGACGGTTACGCGATGGAGGTTTGCCGACTAAGCCGGTTTGCTCCAATCATGGTGGCAACTGAGTTATAGAGAGAAATGAGGTTCCAGTAGGAACTTCACTTAAAAATCTTATACATGGCACTACCAGAAAAATTCAAATTAGCGACATCTAAAAACGTCGCTAAATAACCAAAAATTGTCGCTAATTTGGTTTAGCGACGTAATTAGCGACGTTTAAAAGCAGTCGGAAAAAACCAAGTCGCTAAATCAAAAAATGTCGCTAAACGTCGCTATGCCGACGTTTTTTAGCGACTTTAATGTGTCGCTAAATTTAGCGACATTTTGCGACGCCAAGTCACTAAAAAACGACGTTTAGTAAAGTCGCTAAACGTCGCTGATTAGCGACGTCTATCGCGATGTTACACCGACGTCTTTAATGACCTGGCTATACTGCCATGTCAGCAATTGGCGACGTATAGCGACGTCATTAGCGACGTCATTAGCGACGTCATTAGCGACTTTTTACAGCATCGCTAAATAGCGACGTATTTAGCGACGTAACTTAACGTCGCTAAACGTCGCTAATAACGTCGCTAATTTAAAAAAAAAAATAGTGTCCAGAAGCAAACATTGGTGATTCCCTGCAGTTTTACATCATCTTCATCATACACACCAACACTCTCCTAGGCTAGTTAACTATATAATCCAATTAAATTAAAGACCATAAGAAGTATCAATCCAATTAAATGTGGATAACTATATAATCCAATTAAATTAACTAAAAAATTAAAGACCACAAGAAGCATCATACATCATGTCTATTGTTGAAGTATCAATAATTCATAATATACAATCGCATCCTAAATAATAATAAAAATAACTATACTACGGCGGATCTGCAGGAGGCTGACCACCGGCGCGCTTGAAGGATAAGAACTCCTCATACTCGTCCCATGGAATCGACACCGATGTCGATGGAGAAGACAGTGACGTCGGTGGACGCCGTGCCCGCTCCAAGTCTGTGAGTCGCTGGTTGTAAGAATCCAGGGTAGATAACAGCCTCGTACTGCTATCACCCATTGAATCCTGCATCCTCGTCAGCTTCTCGCCCATCGATAGCTGTGACGCCTGCAACTCCATGATGTTGCGATCATTGGAGGCTCTAATATCATTTGTCAATTCCTGTAGCTCCGTCATGCTGCGGTCGAGCATATCCAATCGTGCGATGAGCATCGGATCGTCCGCCTGCGGCTGGGACCGGGACTGGTCCTTCATACTTCGCAGCAAGTCGTCACGGAGAGACGCAATCTGACGGTCAGCGGCCTCCTGGACGGCCTCCTGGACTCTGGCCGTCGACTGCGAGGGCTGCGACTGCGAGGGGTGTGTGGAATGCGCAGCTGACGGGGAGGCCCTAGATGACTGCGTCGCAACCAGGACGCCATAGGAGCCCGTACCGTAGTACGTACCCCTCTGGAGACCACCAGCTGCGGTCACCCACAGGTCGTTCGCCGACGGAGATGGACCGGGCTGCGACGAAGCACCAGCCTCTCCAGGTGAAGGTGCACTAGCAGTCGCCCGCTCACGAAGCCTAAGATACTCGGCCTAGAAAAGGTTTGGAAACTCAATAATTGCCTAATTTATATTAAAATAAACACAAAGTAAAGTAATACTTACATAGGTCTGTGAGGCCCTCTCATCAATGAGATTTCCGTCCTTGCGATGGGTGGCCAAGAAGACGGTCACCATGTTTGCATCCTCACCCCTCTGTACCTCTTAAAAATATATTATTTATTCCTAAACTTAAATATTTTTTCCAAGTATCATTTTATGGTACTTATATTAAAATAATATATTTTAAAAGAAAAAACATACCAAACGACGAAAATGTTCCGTCATCGGAATCGAGCCACCACACCACTTGGCAGCATTCTGCCTAGCCGCCTTGGCCTTCTTAGACCTTTCCTTGTAGCTAGGATCGTCGAATCTAGCCCTCATGGCAGTCCACTGCTCAGGCGTGATCCAACCTTGAATCGGTTTTCCAGTACGATCACGAGCCTTCTGGTCATCCAGAGCATCTCGGATAAGCTTGGCGGCAACGGTAGGAAAGAGCCGCTCGATCAACTCGGTCCGGTACGGAGGATAAAAATACGTTTGCTACAATAAATAATTCATTAAGTTAGCATCATGAATATGCATAAATTAGAGGATTTATTTAATATACTTTTACCTGGAAGTGCGCAAACCAGAACGCCTTCTTCTCCTCCGGAGCCTCAGAGTAGTTGATCCAAGGGCCACCGTAGTTGTTCCTCAGAAATTGGCCCAGGCGTCTCTGAACCGACGATGGACGATATCTATACAGAGATAATAATTTAGATTATTGAAAAAGTCAATATACGATGAATAAAGAGAAACACAAATATATACTAAACCATCTAATTGACTTACTTTGTACCGTCGGCCCAAATCTCTGTCCTCGTCTCCTCCGGTGGTGCGCATGGAGGATCTTGCTGATGCTGGGACAACGTCGGCACGACCTCCTCTACATGCTCATCTGTCTCCATGGTTCCGTCAGTAGGAGGAACGCTGGACGCGGGAGTACTATCACGCCTGGAACTACTCGTCCCAGGAGTGATGCCACGCAACATCGTCGCAGTCGGAGATGTGGCTGATCGATATACTGGAGTACTGGGCGACGATAATCCGGAACCAACAGTAGGCAGTACCGGAGTGGCACTCTGTCTACCTCAGGACCTGTCGAATCCTCCGCGTCGTCCTGTCATATCTGATAACAACATATGATGAATATAGAGAAACACAAATATATACTACATTCTACAGTCGAAATGTGATACATATCTCAAAGTATTATACAGTCAAAATATAATACATATATTCGTTAATATCAACATCTACTTCTACATGCAATATTTACAGTCCAAATATAGTTATATTCTACATACAATATTTTTTATTTTCAATCATCTTCAGAAAATTCATCTTGTTCGCCTTCGTCGTCCTGCTCTTCCTCTTCCTCGTCTTCACTTTCATCTACTTCGTCGTCCTCTTCGGATAATTCTACATCTTCTACATTATTACTCGTGTAATGAGTAACTTTCGTTGAGTCCACATCTACAATATTTGTTACAAGAGGTAGATCGTCCTCCTGATAAGCTATTTCGTCAATGTCAAAGGTATTTCTAGCTTTAGTCTTGCATACTGCCCACCAATCCGACCTCGCTGTCCCCCGTCTAGGATAAGTTATGAAGTACACGAGCTGAGCCTGACTTGATAGGACAAATGGTTCGTAGCCTTGATATCTACGCTTGTAGTTTATATCCACAAGGCCATGCTTGTCAATTTTCCAACCTTGATCTTGAATCGGATCGAACCATTCACACCTGAATAGCACGATATTAGCAGGTTCTGTGCCATAATTATATGTCAACTCCACAATCTCTCGTAAGATGCCAAAAAAATTATTGCCCGGATTGACGTCTTTGTAGTTTGAAGATTTGATACACAAAACACTATTTTTCGTGGAATCAAGATCCAGAAAGCTATCTCTGATAGGAGCATTTGTTGACTTGAACCTGAACCCATTCACACAGAAACTTGGCCATATTTTTATGGCAGTAATTGGTCCCTTGGCTAGAGTCCTAATAGATTCAGTCTCGGGTGATATTAGACGATCGACCTAAATACCAAAGTAGCGATAGTAAGTTATTTGTTTTACAAGTGCAGAAATAAAAAGTAATTACCAAGCATCTTACATATGCGCTTAACCAAGAAGGAAAATGGCATCTCATATCTTGTTCTACTTCTTCGTCTGTTATGTAGGGTCTAACCGACCTCAACTCATCATTATATGTGCTAAAAAATAATGAAGCAACTGCTAATTAGTAGCATAATAGTATCTTATACTATTATATTGAGATGATGTAAACGTGGACGTATTAATTACTTACCCCTCTAGCTTCTCCACTTCATCCTCGTCGCAATTGAGTAATATATACAATTGAGCAGCCCTTAGCTCATCGTCATTCAAATATCTCTTCTTCATTTTTCTCGAATGCTTTCCGGATGCATTGAATACTTTGAGTATTGCATCATTAGATTCCTGATATGCGTCGTCATTTCTGGGAGCTTTCATCCTATTAGTAGCAATATGCGGTTTGAAATACGTCGAGCAAAAGTTTGTAATCTCCTCGAGAACATAAGCTTCACAAATAGAGCCTTCAACCCGTGCCTTATTTTTTACCTTTCTCTTTAGGTGATTCAGATGGCGCTCGAAGGGGTACATCCATCGATAACCAACAGGACCACCAACACGTGCCTCATAGGAAAGATGAATTGGCAAATGCTCCATAGAGTCGAAGAATCTAGGAGAAAACACCTTCTCGAGCTTACATAGTGTTACCGCAATGTCCCTCTCTTGCTTTTCTAGACGATCGACGAGCAACTTAGTACACCAAAGATCTCTGAAGAATATGCTCAGCTCTGTCAATGGGTCCCAAATGACCTGCGGTAAGAATTCCCGAAATGCAATCGGAATTAACCTCTCCATGAATACGTGACAATCGTGGCTCTTTATACCTACTAGTTTGTTCTCCTTGAGGTCGACGCATCTTTTTAAGTTTGACACGTACCCGTCTGGAAACTTTAGACCCTGAATCCACCTACAAAGTCTACCTTTATCCTCTTTATCCAGTGAGAAAACTGACTTAGGTTCCTTTAACTTTCCATTCCCCTCCTCTATCAAATGCAATGCAGGGCGTCTACATATGTCTTCTAAGTCCAACCTGGCCTTCGGATTATCTTTCATCTTCCTCTTTATATCCATTACAGTATTAATTATGTTATCAAACACATTCTTCTCGATATGCATGACATCAATGTTATGTCTGATCAGATTGGTGCTCCAATATGGAAGATCCCAGAATATACTCCTCTTCGTCCAGTTATGGGTGCGACCAAATCCGTCACACTTGTACCCCTTAGCAGGCTCTTCGATAGCACTTGGTAAATCTTTTACCTCTTCCCATATCGTGCATCCGGGCCACCTTGGCGGTGGATTGGCCTTCTCCACAACTCCCGCATGAAAAGTATTCCGATTCCTCCGGTACGGATGATCCTTCGGAAAAAATTGTCGATGACAATCGAAGAAGCACGGTTTGCCTCCGTGTTTCAAACAAAAAGCCTGAGAACGGTCCATGCAATACGAACATGAGAGACAACCATGGATGCTCCATCCCGATAATATTCCATAGGCCAGAAAGTCGTTGATGGTCCACATAAGTGCTGCCCTCATCTGAAAATTCTGCTTTCTAGAAACATCGTACGTGTTGGCACCGACTTCCCACAGCTGATTCAACTCATCTATCAAAGGCTGTAAATATACATCGATATTTCTCTTCGGATTGTTCGGACCCGGGATAATAACGGTTAGGAACATATACAGAGTTTTCATGCACATCCAAGGCGGTAGATTGTACGTAGTGACGATCACAGGCCAACACGAATACTGGGAGCCCGAAAGTCCGAATGGGGTAAAACCGTCAGAGCAGAGCCCCAATCTGACATTACGCGCTTCCTCGGCAAAATATGGATACTCTCGATCAAAGTGCTTCCATGCTTCTCCATCGGATGGATGATCCAATACTCCTTCGATCTATTTTTGCCTGTGCCAACTCATGTTTTCTGCAGTCTCCTTAACCATAAACAACCGCTGCAACCGCGGCGTTAAAGGCAAGTAGTGCATCGAATCGGTAGGCTTCCTTGCACGGATAGACTTTCCTCTAACAGTGGCCTTGTAGCGATCAGCACCACAGAATCTGCACGCATCTTCATCCTTGTCGTCTTTGTAGTACAACATGCACCCGTTGCGACATGCATCGATTTTCTCGTATCCCATCCAAAGCTATCTCACCATCCTCTTAGATCGATAGAAGTCTTTAGGCAACTTTTCACCCTCGGGCAAGATCTCTATAATCAAATCGAGCAGTCGATTATAGCATTCTTGCGACATGTTAAAATCGGACTTGATGCTCAATAATCTTGTAACCACCTCCAACGGTGAATGATCCTCACAACCAGGATATAGTGGAGTCCTTGCATTCTCAAGCAACTCCATAAACTTTGCAGCATCGACATTCGGTGCCTCCTCAGCTGCATCATAATTGTCCGGATTGAAACTAGGTCCTGCCGTATCATAATTGTCAGGATTGAAACTAGGCCCCGCCGCATCATAAACCATGTTCACCAACCCGTCGTCGTAAGCATCGTGGTCTTGGACATCCATATACGGCTCCACATAGGGCTCCGACTCCGATGCTAGAGATACAAGTTCTCCGTGCGCGGTCCATTGATAGTAATTCGGCGTAAAGCCCTTCGAGTATAAATGATATGTAACTTCCACTTCTGGATAATATTTCCTATTGCGATATCTCACACACGGACACTTAATTTTGGACCGTCCATGTACTGAGGGAACGCCTTGGCAAACTGCAGGAACTGCTGTACACCCTCAATGAATTCATCCCGCACACCGCACATGTTATCAGGATGACGGTTGTACATCCACGAACGATGATGCAGATAGTAATTCATATCCATTTCTAGAAACTTCTGCAAAATTGACAGTATATATCATATAAATCATTACATGCAAAATTAACCGTACTATAAAAATCATAACTAATATAATATATATTTTTATTTATCAAAACTGCAGCTGCCCCCAACCCCATAGTACTATGAACTGCACTATAAGTGTGCAGTCACACTACAAATAGTGTGTTATACTATATGACTGCAGCTGCCCCCAACCACACTCCTAAGTCAGTGTCCGTTATGAGAAAAGCAGTCATGGCATTACACTAAGGCACCTGGTGCTTGAATAATTTTTGCATCAAAAGTTTCCCAAGTACACTGGCTATTGCTCTATGAAATGGATAACCCCATGCATTGTGGCTGTACTCACTCACAATTACCGGCAAATTACTGCACTCGCTTTAGTAAAAAAAACCTAACCCCCCAAACTGGCACACTGATACACACATACACTCTTAAGAATTCTGTAATCAAAACTCACCTGGTACCAACAACACCTATTAAGTACTCTAAATTCTATACTTCATATAAACACTCCATCTATACTCATATAAACACTCTATCTATACTCCCAGATCTGGGATACACCTATATGAATGCTCAACCTTCACACCTATTACTTATTCTCTTCAACACATATATTCACTCAAACACCTGACTAATACACCTCTTTAAATCAGTCACCCACTGCTACTGCTTACCTTCTTCCTCAATATTTGATTACCCCTTATCCCGAGCCACACACTCATGTGTGCACTATAGTATCACTATGAATACCCAATCTTCTCTCAGATGTTGGTGTTATATCTGACACTTGCCCTCATATCCTTCAAATCATACGAGTTCAAACCCCATCTCAAACACATCCACATCCTGCCTTACACTAGTTGCTGACTGGCTCAGTAAGTTGCTGCACAAGGATACAATATTTACACTGTATTAGGACCCCCTCATACCTGCCTGCAGAAGCTAACAACCAACTATAATGCACCTAAACCTTAATGCACACTATGTTCAGCTGTGCAGTGCCTTCCCAAGTTGCCTGTTGTACATTGGGCTGATGTGTCTCAAGTCTTCCCCTGCTCACTGCTAGTAAGCAGTGCTCACTGCTGCTGTTACCTCTCTTGTCGACTTGGGCCAGTCGGCCCTAACCCTAACCCTAACCCTAACCCCATGTCAAAAAACCTAACCCTAACCCTAATCCTAGGTCCTGATCAGTGTCTGTGTCAGTGTGTGTGTGTACCGTGTCTGTGTCTGTGTCTGTGTCAGTGTCTGTGTGTATGTCGTATTTGTGTCAATGTCACATGTGTCCTGTGAGAGAGAGAGAGAGAGAGAGAGAGAGAGAGAGAGAGAGTAGGGTTTATCGGAGTAGTCGCGGTGGAGAGCCGGTCGACGGAGCGGGGGGGGGGGAGAATTTTTTCTTTTCGAAATTTCAACAGATGGGAAAAAATGAAACCGAGCCCTAATTAACCATATTTTAGCGATATTTAGCGACGTCCAATAAAAACGTCGCTAAATTAAATTTTATCGACGTCAATGACGTCGCTAAACACGTTGCTAAATATTTTTAATATAAAGGTCGCTATATACGTCGCTAAACGTCGCTAAATTAGACATATTAGCGACGTTTAGCGACCTTAATTGAACTTATAGCGACTTATCTTTTAAAATCTTAATAAAAGTCGCTAAACGTCGCTAAATATCACCATTTAGCGATGTCTAGCGACGTTTTTATAAGGAGTCGCTAATTTATATATTATTAGCGACGTTTCTTTTGACGTCGCTAAAATACGTCGCTAATACCGCTTTTTCTAGTAGTGGTAGAGGTGCATGACTACCATACTTTTGAGGCAGTATTGATAGCAGCCAAGAGGGTTGAGCTTACTTTTTAGAGAATGGCATCAAGAAGAGTAGATCGGAAGATGCCTCATGGACAGAGCAATGAGGGAGGACCAGTACCATGAATGTCAGCACCAACCTCTAGCATTCACATCCATAACGTGACACAGAGGAGGCCAGTGACCTCGATAGTGATGGCACCAACTCGGCATTAGCAGCAGAGGTAGCAACATCAACAACGACAGATAGCACCGAAAGCTTGTACCTATTGTGGCAAATGAGGTCAAACCCCCCAACTTTATAGACAACAACAATAGCAAAATCAGCAGGGACCGCAATAATGTTAGTAAGAAAGACAACAACAGGGAGCTCGATAAGGCCAAGGGCAGGCACTCACCTTGTCTTTGAAGGAAGCTATTGCGTCGTGCGATGTAGTAGCCGGTAACATTTCTATTACAACCTTTCCTACCATAGCTTTAATTGATTCTGGAGCTTCACACTCATTTATATCTGCATAATATGCGACACGTATTGGATTGAAGTTTGAGGCATTGCCAGAGAGACTGGCAATGGGATCGTAGAAGTTAGTAGGGTGTGCATAGCATGTCCAGTCGTAGTATATGGACATTTATTACCTGCAAAGTTGATCGAGTTACTATGGATAACTTTGATGTTATCTTAGGCATTGACTGGTTGAGAGACAATCATGCAACAATAGACTATCATGAGGGTATAGTGGTGTTTAGAATTCTCGGTCTAGAAAAATTTATCCTTAGCAGAATAGCAAAAGACCAGCATAAGGGAGGAGTCACAAAAATAGCAAATGAAGAAGACCTGATACCCAAGATATTTGAAGAATTTATGGATTTCTTTCCTAAAGAGGTTCCCAGATTTTCTCCAATTAGAGAAGTAGAGTTCTGTATAGAGTTGATGCCAGGAGCAGAACCGGTATCCCAGAAGGTATACCTATTATCACTATCAGAACTTAATTAGTTATATCGACACGTAGAAGAACTGAAGGCGAATAAGTTTATTTGGACCAGTAGATCATCGTGGGGAGCACCAGCGATATTGGTGAAGAATAAGGATGGATCAACGCTGTTGTGTATGGATTACAGGCGACTAAATACAGTGACCGTGAAGAACAAGTACCCATTACCAATGATTGATGATTTGTTTGACCAATTAAGCGGCGCAAGAGACTTCTCCAAGATAGATTTACGATCATTATATCATCAAGTACGAGTTCGAAAGCAGGATGTACCGAAGACAATATTTAGGTCACGATATAGACATTATGAATTCCTAGTTATGCTATTCAGTCTAACTAATCCTCCAACGGTATTCATGGATTTGATGAACCATATCTTCATTCCATACTTAGACCAAATTGTGGTAGTATTCATCGATAACGTTCTTATGTATTCTCATAAGAATATCTTAGGATAGTACTGCAAACTTTGAGTGAGCACCAGTTATATGCGAAGCTTAGTAAGTGTGGTTTTTGGCTGGATCACGTATCTTTTCTTGGGCACATTATTTCTAGAGCAGGAGTGTCAGTTGATCCCAAGAAGGTAGATACAGTAGAGAACTGGCCAATTCCGAAGACAGTAGCAGAAGTCTATAGTTTTCTGGGCTTGATAGGATACTACAGAAGATTTGTGTCAGGCTTTGCTAAGATCTCGACACCTTTAACTTGGTTGACGCATAAGAAAGTTAAATTTATATGTTCAGCAGAATGCCAAATAGCCTTTGAAGAGTTGAAGAAGAAGTTAATCTCTGCACCAATCCTTACCCTTTCAGCAGGCTTCGGAGGATTCACAGTGTATTACGATGCATCTAGCAAAGGTCTTGGATGTGTTTTGATGCAACAAGGGGTAGTGCTAGCATATGCTTCTTCGTAGCTCAGAAATTATGAGAAGAACTATCCAACTCACGATTTGGAGTTAGCAGCAGTAGTGTTCACACTTAAGTTATGAAGGCACTACTTATATGGCAATCGAGTAGAAATATTCACGAATCATAAGAGTTTGAAGTATGTATTCACGCAGAAGGACCTGAACATGAGGCAGAGAAGGTGGCTAGAGTTATTGAAAGAATATAACGTGGAACTTTAGTACC
This sequence comes from Iris macrosiphon, assembly GCA_036927795.1. Classification (NCBI taxonomy): domain Eukaryota; kingdom Viridiplantae; phylum Streptophyta; class Magnoliopsida; order Asparagales; family Iridaceae; genus Iris; species Iris macrosiphon. The sequence goes on from JAYESA010000005.1 coordinate 141,610,041, forward strand.
ATCCAGGCAAAATTAATGTAGTAGTTGATGAACTTAGCAGAAGAGGTAGCAAATTTATGTTGACTACTCAGAAGAACATTCTAGAGGACTCACGAGAGATGGGTATCAAGATAGTACTTCCACAGAGTACAAGAGTTCAGGCTAGCCTACAGATTCAGTCAACTTTGGTAGATAGAATCAAGCTAGCTCAGGCCGAGGGCCTGAAGATTCAAAAGCTACGAGAAGAATATGAGTCAGGTCTTCAGAAGAAGTTGACAATACATGCGGATGGAACACTAAGGTTTGGGGATCATCTATGCGTATCAAGCGGTGATATTCGACAAGAAGTTATGACTGAAGCACACAGTTTCAAGTATTCCATTCATCCGTGAGGTACGAAGATGTACTAAGATATCAAGCATTACTTTTGGTGGAACAAAATAAAGAGAAAATTAACACACTTCGTATCGCGATGTCTGATATGTCAGCGAGTGAAGAATGAATAACAGAGATCGGTAGGATTATTATAGCCACTCCCTATTCCAGGGTGGAAGTAGGAATATATTACTATAGACTTTGTGATCGGTTTACCGAGATCACCGACTGGTCGAGATGCATTTTGGGTGATAGTGGATTGGATCACGAAAGTGGCACATTTTTCTTCTTCAAATTAGGACAGTCTACATAGCAGTTGGTAGATTTGTATATACGATAGATTGTTAGACAGCGTGGAGTGCTAGTAAGTATAGTATCAGACCGAGATACAAGGTACACTTCTTATTTCTGTAGAAGCTTGCATGAGAGATTGGGTACCAAGTTAAGATTCAACAAAGCTTACCACCACAGACAGACGAATAATCAGAGATAACTATCCAGACCTGGAAGGATATGTTACAAACCTGTACTTTAGACTTTGGTGGATCTTGGGAGAATTACCTTCACTTGGTGGAATTCTCGTATCATAATAGTTATCAGGCCAGTATTTAGATAGAAACTTTTGAGACACAGTACGGCAGGAAGTATAGATCACCGTTGTCTTGGGATGATATTAGTGAGCGAAAAATGTTAGGCCCCGAAATGATAACGCAGACAGTAGAGGTTGTCAGGCAGATCGGAGAGCAACTTTGGGTTGCGCAAGACCGACATCGTCAATGGACAGATCAGCATCGTAGACCTTAGAGTTTCGTGTCGGCGACCACGTATTTTTATGAATTTTGCCTACCCGTGGAGTCATTAGATTCGGGGTTCATGGGAAGCTTAGTCTGCGATATGTTGGACTATTCGACATTATCGATCGGGTAGGTGATGTGGCATATCGTCTTGCCCTTTCACTTTTGTAAATCCCCTCACCCAAAAATATGTATTTTGTGTGTATTTTATAATTCTTGTATTTATTTTAGATTATTTTTCAAATCAATTAAAACTCAATAATTTTATTAGGATACTTCACCATGGTTTGGACATTAATAATATAGGATGGCCCCAAAATCTGTATCCCCCTTCATAGAAAGTAGCCTACATAGGAGACACTACCTATATGATCTTTTCGTGGCACATAAATTCGATCATTTGGTGTTAGTATGCCATTAGTGTAACGACCATAGATTAATTGTTAAATATTTAGATAATATATATATATATAAGTTATTTGTGGTCATTTTTTCAATCCCAACTTCCTACAATTAGCATCCCATAATTCTCCATGCCAGTTAGGCATTTTTTCTCTTTTTGTAAGATATGCATATTATTTATTATTATTCTATTTTATAGGATATCTATTTAGTTATTTATTTAGTTAAATGGATAATACAGCTATTTGATTTATATAATTAGATAATATATAATTATTAATTATAAAATATTTTATAAAATATTTTGAATGTAGTATTTTATTAAAGTTTTATAAAATAAATTTTCTAGAATTTATTTTGTGTGCAAATAGTATTTTTGTTTTCTAACCTCTTATATATATAAATAAATATATATAGTTGTAATAATAGTACTAATACTAATAATAATAGTAATAATAATAAACATAATAACAATAATAATATTGATAGTAATAATAATAATAATAATAATAATAATAATAATAATAATAATAATAATAATAATAACAATAACAATAATAATAATAATAATAATAATAATAATAATAATAATAATAATAATAGAAATAAAAATAAAAATAAAACAAAACAAAAGAAAAGAAAAAGAGAACGGAAAAGAAAAAGAAAATAAAACCTAACTAACAAAACCTATAAAAACTTAATTCCAACAACCCCTAAACCTAACACCAGCAGCAGACTACTTTCTCCCACGAACCCATCTGACTCTCTCTCGACCAATATATATATATATATATATATATATATATATATATATATATATATATATATATATATTACAACTAATCTCTAAACCCTTACCCTACCCCAGCCCCGCGCCCCGACGACTGTCACGACCCACACCCGGTGTAGGGATGCAAGTCGGGAACAACGCCCAGCCTACGTCGCAGCATTGGCGGTAGAACGCTGTCTTGGTCAACTATACTATCTAATTATCTCACTATAAAGCATAAACCTCCAATAATATCTCAACTCCAAGAAGAGAGTAATCAACTTAATTCAACACAATACTCAATCATATTTCTATGGCACGAGAAGATATCACAGAAGTCTAACATAACTAAGCAGTTAAAAATATAACAACAACAAATAGAAATAATATCCAAACACAAATATATGCCGGAAACAAATTCGGTACCAAAATGCTAAAGAGAACTAACTATGCTAACTAGTGAATCTGGCTAAATCTCTCAATAGTCACTCCAGAACTAGTGGGTCCAAGTCTGCACCATCAATAGGCTGAGGTCCGTAGTATGTCGGACACCAATCTTCCGGATCCTCTGAAAAATATTTCCAGTCAGGAATGGAGCGAAGTACAACCCAATAGCAGTTTCAATTAATTGACAAAAACTATAAAGCAGTAGAATAGAAGATGCTATCTACGATGAGGATATAATTGATAATCAAGAACAATGAGAGAATAGGCAATACTAACAACAGAATATAATCAATGCGTACAAGAATAAAGGAATGAACTATAATGTCAGAATAGAACAAGGTAATCAATGAACTGAATAATGGAATCTACAATAACTATGTGATTTGAGATACTAACTAAATATGTGATCGACCTGGGAGATTCAATGATTACACTAAGGAGCTAACTCAACCATACGTGAATTGCATGGTTAATTAGTAGCTAATGATTACACTACTAGCCGATAGTTTTTTGATCACATATTTAATTGGTATTTCTCCCGTCCCGACTGATATGATGGATCGAATCATGACACGTCACTAGCCAATGTATCCAATATTTAATCTACAATATTCAATGTTATCCAATACCAACAAGGGCAGTATCCGATACCATCTCCATAATCAAGGTAACATCCCATGACTAACGATCCAATAACAATACCAATCCGTGTACCATCGTATCAAGAATCATAAGTAACATTTCTAAATACTTAAATTATAGTGGTAATCAAATAATAAAAACTATCAGAGAATGTACTCGCCTGTGGTCCAGAGCAAATAATAAAAAATAATGTCCGAACTGGTGTCACAGACCTATATATGAAATATTGCATTAATACAAGTTTTTGGGAAGAGAAAATAATTAAACTAGTCAACTTTCTAGGTCATAAAATTATTTCTAAGTCAAAAGTCAAACTAGGTCAACTCTAAGTCAACTATGGTCAACTATAGTCAAATTATGGTCAACTACCTATTTCTAGGTTGCATGAGTCTAACTCAAAGATATTAGGCTCATACACTATGAATCTAGGCCACACAAGCTACATCTTAGGATACTAAGATACCGTATCTCAGGATACGCAAACAAGGGATAAATATAACACATATGTACATATCAAACAATATTATATATATAAAATCCTAATTACAAATGCTAAATGGATACCTTGGTTTTGAACCAACTTGGTATCGCAATACTAAACCTCTATCTTGATATCCAAACCCAATACCTTGATTATCCTCCAATACCTTGATACTTACCTTGGCATCTCAAGGTAAATTCAAAACCTTATTTATACTAACTACCCAACAATAATTATAAACTACTATATATTTAATATTTATATAATACTATATACCTTATTTTAGTCACCTTAATACCAACCCATAATTAGTTTACAACTATCCTATTACTTATGTCAATACCTACTACTCATACCTTGGTATATCTTGATACTTACTTTGATATCTCAAGGTAATTGCCAAAATCTCATATATATACTAACTAGCCATCAATAATTACATATATCAATCCAATATAACTCTAGTATGTACTAATAGAATAATACTAACTACCAACTACACACTAACTATTAATACATATATACGTACATACATACCTACAAATATATAATATATAAAAGATACTTATAACAATTGATAACTAAAATATACTAACTATTCTAATAAATTTATATGCTACAACTAAATATATACATATATAGTATACTATAATACAAATAGCAATTATGAACATATTTATATATATATTAATTACCATATATATACATATATATCTATATATATATTAATATCAAATATATTAAAAACTGCCAAACTGTCGCTAAATATCCTGCCCACTGTCACAGAAAACTGCTGTGTATAAAGATACACTGCAGTTTTGTGACAGTTTCCTGCACTGTCACTAAAAACTGTCGCTGAAGCTTCTGATACTCTGCTGATACACTGTTGTTTCAGCGACAGTTTTCTGCAACTGTCGCTGACTGCTGTCGCTGAAAAGCTGCTATTATTTGCATTTGTTGCTGCTGTTGCGACACTTCTGGCTCGCTGTTGTCGCTAAAAAATATGTATATATATATACAATATATATATAAATACATATATATATAACCCACCATATATATATATATATATATATTTATACAATATATATTTAAATACATATATATAACCCATAATATATATTTATACAATAAATATATAAAACTATATATAACTATACATACACTTATACATAGTAAATTATATAAAATACCACATAGTAACATACACACACACATATAGTAATATGTATATATAACTATACATATATTTATACATATATATAATCATATAATAATATAAATACATAACAATATATAATATAACTATATATATAACCACATATAAATATATCTACTATATTATATATACATATGCTACCACTTATAAATATATATCTACATATATAAATATATATAAATAATCATATATAAATAATCTAATTACTTAATTAAACATACACATATATTATATAAAATATATACATATATTTACATCTCTAATATATATTATAACATATATATTAATGCATGTAGAAGAAAGCTACATAATATATATTCTATTAATACATATATAATACATAGATCTATGATACAATAAACACTATAATAAATATACATAATACATATATAATATATATAGATACATACACAATTATAATTCAAGAATTAAAGCACAATTAATTAGATCTACACATAAACACACAACAATTGGAGAGTATCACACCGTATCCCACTAGATCTAGGATACGCATGCGACACGAGTCCACCACACATCCAATTGCATCCCGAAGGACACAAACAAATCACATATAATATTTATGAACAAAACAAAGTGTCAAATGTAGATCTATGTGTCCGTGTCAAAATACGACATGCTCAAAGGTCCCGTGTCGGAGGAAAAACTCCCAAAACAATACGTATCACCAAATTGTTGGGATACGACCTACACGTACCCAATTGTGTACACGACACTAGCCCCAAACACATAAACATATGCCAAATTGATCTATAGGATCAATTGACACACACAACAAAAGTCATTTTCGGAATTCCCCCAAAATTGACACAAAAAGTAACATAACTTTCTCCATAGGTCTCCTATGAACACAAAACCAAATCCTATGGGTAGTACATACATATGGGTTGATTATTCATGATTAAATCTCAGATTTAGAAGTTATTTTAAGGGAAAAAACTGAATTATACCTATTGGGAGATGGATTCCCAATGAAACCTCCAAAATTGGTAAAATTAGCTTCCAACTTGTAGATCCTTGCTCCTCTTTATAGATCCTTGCTTTCTCCTTCTAGATCCTTGATCTTCTAGTCTCCAATGGTGATTTGGAAAGTAATTGGGTGAAAATTTGGTAGAGATTTGGTGGAATTTGGTTGAGGGAAATTCTAGATCTAGATTTGGAATGAAAAATAAAGAGAGAGAAAGTTTTCATCCCCTTTATATAGGCCTCACTTGCCTCCTCCCTCAAGCTACTAAATAAAGTCTAAAATACCCCTTAGGGCCTCTCATGAAAAAATTAATTAAGGAGGAAAGCTTCTAGTCTAATGGGTTAATTAATTTAATCATTCTCCTAGTTAATGGGCTTTCTAGTTGGGCTCAATTCTAACAATTAATACATGTTGGTCCATGAGTCTAAACTAAACTAGTTAGGTCCACTAACACAAGTCCAAAAAAATAAATCTATCATGCTAATAATAAATAAATAATATAATAAATAAATATTTAACATGCACAATATTTATTTAATTATAAAATGACCAAAATACCCTTTTCTAGAAAATACGGTAGTGACAATGACCGACCGCCCCCCCCGGCGGACGTCGACCCCTCGCTGACCGGTGCCGCCGTGCAGCATCGCCCCCGCGCCGTCCGTAGCCGTCCGTCCCCGCGCGCACCGCGCGCGTGCAGAAACATCGCCCCGAGCACCCATCTTCAAGGTGATATATTTCCTTCATTTGTGATTATTGTTGCGTGCGGTTTATTCGTGTACGTTTACAATCTAACCCTCTAGGATTTTTATTCAAGCGGGATAAGTTTTTGTGTCCCGGATTGATCGAAAAATCGACCGAAAAATGACCGTAAAACTGACCAAAATTAGTCCAGAAACTTCAACCCGAACCCACATGTTCACACCCAATTTGCCACCAATATGTTTAATATTTTCAAAAACTAATTAAAGGGCTTTTCTTCTCCATATAACCGATAATTTTTCTGTTCTTTTAGTTTTTGTTAATTTTTTCTATGTGTAAAATTATTCGGCCTCCAAAATGACTAAAAACTTGTTATTTTAAAAACTAAAATTTTGTGATACGGAGTGCGTCCCACCAAACATGACCGCCTCACCGTGTACCAATTGCACTGAAAGGCTCATATGGTATATCCTGACATGTGGGCTTTCATAAAAATTGATTCGGACGTGTGTGCGCGTCGGAATCAACCCGTATCCGTAAAAAGGCCTCGTATTGCGACTTTTGCAAACTACCACCCTATTTTGTGTATGCTCGTCGGAATGCGACAAAACTTGTACCATTGGATTCGTGGTATCACGCTGGTCCTGTGACCCAAGTTTCATGCGATTCCGAGATATTTGACCAAGCCGCCTATTTACAGGCACCACGGTTGACTTTTAGGGCAAATTTGTGTTCGGCTCACCAGAATCCTAAATTGGACATACGGTTGAGTTCGTATCGATGTTTAGAATTTGTTTGACCTATAATTTGTTCCATTTAGAGAACTTTATCCCTGGCATGCTTTTCGGTGCGAAGTGGCCCACATGTGGACCCGCTTTGACCAAAAATTACCGTTTTGCCCTAGTGTCCAAATTAGATGAAAGGGTAGGCATTTCTAACTATCTCGCTTATTCTGGGAATGTTGGTGATATTTATTTCAGCATCCGGAGATGTTCATTCTGAGGCCATAGTTTCTGATCCTCTATACTTGATACCTAGACGCTTACACTATGCAGCTTTCTTATCAGGCAAGTATACCTTGCCATTGTACTGTATTTATATTCTATATGATGCATGTAATTTATTTCTTTTATTTAGTTCATTTATTTTAAATGCTATATAAAATGTGCGTCCAAGAATAACTTGGGTGCAACGACGGCCACGTCGTATTTTATCTTTATTACATATTATGTATGTTGACCTAGTTTTATGAGACCACCACATGATCATGAGGCATTCTTATATTTTATTTGGCTGTGACATATTTCTTATACGAGTTGTGAGTCTCATATAGATCACAGACTTACATATTTACTGATCATCAGTACGTGTGGGACGTACGATAGGGAATAGCTGCTGATAGAATTTGCATGCTAGAAGACTTGGCAGTTATTAGAGGTATCATCGTATCATGAATATGACATGCTTAGAGCATGGGGTGGGGAGGACAATAAGTAAGGCGTTTGGGCTCCTTTGCACTTTCCTTGTGTAACCCGTACGCTCCGCCGGAGATGCGCGGTCATGATGACCCCTATATATTACCTGGCGGCCTCTGAGATTCAAAAGACGTCATGCTTTGTAGGCCTCTAATTCTCTGAGAGAATCATGCTAATCCCATTTTAGCCAGATAACCCACATATTGAAAAGTTGTTCTCAAAGTGCATTCACATAGTTGGTTAGGCGACCCTTGGATGTTTATTTATAGTACTTTATTGGCATGCTTCTATGTATCTTGTTATGTCCCTCTGAGGACCTGGTCCCTTTTCAGGTGTAGACAATCATGGCTATTTGTAGGAGCACGGATCAAGACTTGCTACTTATCTTTCGAGGAGGTCTTTCCTTCGAGCCTCTCTAGTTATTAGTTGATGTAATTATTTTGTTTCTCTTATATTCTAGTTGGTAGTAGATTTGTCTCCATCCAACTATTAGTTCTTCTCGACTAGATCATATTTGGTTTATTAACATATATGATCATTTATTTATTTATAACTTCTGTGGATGAGATTTAGTTATGCCCTGTGACTTGTAATAATTATATACCACTTGTGAATTATTGTTCATAATACAACGTACGTTTGTGTTATGGTTTCCATATATTAGAATCTCTATATACACACGGTTGGCATGCTTACGTATTCCTAGTCCTACGTATTTTGGGACTGGGGCGTGACATATTTTTAGTGGTGGCCCATACAGGTCGAGAGTATATTATCTTGGTTACGTTACTGTACCGAGCAAGCCTACATCTAGGATTAGAGTTTTAGGTCTCATCCACATACTTGACTTTTCTCCTTGATTTTGTTCCAAATTCTTTGACTCACCTTCCTTCCAATCCGTTCTATTTAAATAATTGCATCTTGCTTTATTCATGTGATTCCCTAATAGTTTCTTGAGTATAGCCTCCTACTAGAATATATGAATCCTTGTTGTTAGGATGATAATTAGTGTAATATTTCTACTAAGAATACAACTAGAATATTGGCACATCACTAAGTTTACAATACCTAATGAACCCTAGCATCCCTTACCTATAGATTAATTGACCATTATCCCTTGATATATTTATGAAGGACTTGAGAGTAGTATAGACACTACTAGGGTTGGTTGTAAATTTGACCATGTTGTTTGACCCTAGTATTGAAAAACCAATAGAAATCCAAGGTTGAATATTAGGGCTAAACCTAACTTTCATAGTGAGATAGTATTAGAGAACTATAAATTTAGATTCTTGTCTTGATATTAGCAGAACAGTATCTTAGGAAGCCAAGGGGAATGAATAGAACATTTTCCTTGATCATACCTCAAATACAGAGATTAGCATAGCACATTTTCTTAGAAAACCATGATATTATCAAGAGTCTCTCTATTTAATTTCATATATTGTTCCTCCGAAACCTTAATGCTTGCTTTTTGTGCGACGACTAAATTTTTTTTTCATCTTTCAATTCGTGCCACCTAACCCTTCTGATTGTAGGCCAAGTAATCCTTTTATGTTAGGATATGTAGTTTGCTAGGATTATAATTGTTAATATCGAATTTTGAAATTATGTGCTTAGTAGTGAGAACTTGATAGTTTGAGTTGCTCATTTAGATTATGATTTTATGATTATCTATTAGTTTTAAATCATATAATTTGTATCCATATCTCAATACAGGTTAAATCATCTTTCACTTGAGAGCCAGTAACTTCTTCATTCTTACTATTAACACTTTTGTTCTATAAGCACTATGATTGATACTTAAGATGACCATTACCTATGGAGTTTTATAATGTAATAGGATACCCTAATATGTACCAAGATCTTTCCCTCTTATACCTTAACGAGAGTTTCTACTTTATTTACGAGGACAAGGTTATTTTATAGAATCCCCTCAAGGCAGTTATAATTTTAGTTTATTCTTTTAACTTGGATAGTATGCCTCATAACCTAGTATCACATAGTCTTTTTGACCCATTAATGAAGTGTAATTGAATGACACCAACTATAGACTTGCATAAGAAGATAGTGCTTATCTAGACTGTAGAACTTAGAGGCCATACCCCCATTGGGTCAACTAGAGACTAGACAAGGAGTTAGTATGGCAACTGTAGAGGCACAACACCGGACGAGTCTCATCTTCTTGGTGAACTTGATTTATTTTGTACCTTCTTTCATCATAATCCAGCGTACTTATAATTTTTGGACTACCTCGACTTATGCTGCTATTATAGCATAGTTTTGCAAGCTTTTTCTTTTATCGAGCTTGATCACGATATATGTATTATTGGGTATACACACTAATACATTGTCAAAAATTAGAATTAGTGTCTTAGGGTCTAGCTAACCTTAGTGCGCTTGGTTCGCTCTTCGTAATACTACTTTACGTGGATTGAGATATATAGATGATTCAGCTTGTTAGACGAATATACTTGCCCTTTTGATATATTCGAGCATATGTTATCGGTTACATAACTGTTCCAATATGATCATGCGAATAGAAATTTATCAAAATAAGATTTTAATCCACAACTGCCTTGACAACTCCCTTTTGAATTCTTTAACCGCCTTGATCCCCATACTTGTATTTTATCACCTCCTCATTGAATTCTTTATTGTTGTTTTTTGTCTTCCCCTATTTCGGAAAGACGAACGCTCGTGCTTAGTATAAGTTTGATACACGGAGAGTACTAGATACCCCATAGACTAATCACATTACTTGGTTACTATCTTTTGTAATTAAGGACATATCATATGTGATATATTTGGCGTTAAAACTTTTGAGGATTGAATAACACGATTAAATAATTTGAGAAAGTTTTCCTTAAATGTATAGCCTTATGTGATAGATTGGTAAATTCTAAGTTGGGTAGAAATTGCATTGTTAACTTGAAGTAAATTTTTTGATTGTGATCAAGTAAGATTAGATTGATAGATTTAAGTCATTTAATTTTGAGAATTTTTTGAAGAATAATTAAGACGATGAGGATTAATTAATTTTGAAATCTTGATATTGCGGACCAAATATTTATACTTTGAGCACATGATTTAAATTTTGAATATTGAAGGTTGAATCAAAATTTTAATTTTGAGGATAAATTTAGAATCTTAGACTTGAACAATTAGTGAATTAGATTTAAAATTTTAAAATTTGATGATTTGAATTAAAAGTTGAATGTTGATTATTGGATCATCTATTTGAAAAGTTGAGAATGAAAATTGAGTTTAAAATTTGAAGAGTACAAAATTCATAAGTTGAAAATAGGAATAATATTTGATTATAATTGTTTATTATTTAAAATCTAAAGGAGATTATGATAGTTGGAGACCGTGATGTAAAATTTGATGTAGGTTATTTAAATCTTGAAGATGTCATATAGATTTGAATTAGACTTGGATCTTGATTATTTAAAAATTGAGAAGAGATTACGATTGGTTGAATATTGATTTAAACAATTGTTATTTTAAATTTAAAGTGACGTCGATAAATTTGGATAGATTTTGTTATTTAAATTTTTGGAAGAGGTTGTGATTGACTTGTCTTATATACGGATGTGAAAGATTTTATAAATCATGCCTTATTTTAATTTCGAGGACAAAATTATTTTAAGTTGGGTAGATTGTAAATCCTCTCACCCAAAAATAGGTATTTTGTGTGTATTTTGTAATTTTTTTATTTGTTTTAGATTATTTTTTAAATTAATTAAAACTCAATAATTTTATTAAGATACTTCACCATGGTTTGGACATTAATAATATAGGATGGCCCCAAAATCTGTATCCCCTTCATAGGAAGTAGCCTACACAGGAGACACTACTTGTAGGATCTTTTCGTGGCACAGAAATTCGATCTCTTGGTGTTAGTATGATATTAGTGTAACGACCATAGATTAATTGTTAAATATTTAGATAATATATATAAGTTATTTTTGGTCATTTTTTCAATTCCAACTTCCTACAATTAGCATCCCATAATTTTCCATGCCAGTTAGGCATTTTTTCTCTTTTTGTAAGATGTACATATTATTTACTATTATTCTATTTTGTAGGATATCCATTTATTTATTTATTTATTTAGTTAAATAGATAATACAGTTATTTGATTTATATAATTAGATAAATATCTAATTATTAATTATAAAATATTTTATAAAATATTTTGAGTGTAGTATTTTATTAAAGTTTTACAAAATAAATTTTCTAGAATTTATTTTGTGTGCAAATAGTATTTTTATTTTCTACCCTCATCTATATATAAATAAATATATATAGTTGTAATAATAATAATAATAATAATAATAATAATAATAATAATAATAATAATAATAGAAATAAAAATAAAATAAAACAAAAAGAGAAAGGAAAAGAAAAGAAAAGAAAAAAAAAAAAAACCTAACTAACAAAACCACTAAAAACTTAATTCCAACAACCCCTAAACCTAACACCAGCAACAGACTACTTCCACCTACGAACCCATCAGACTCTCTCTCTCTCGACCTATATATATATATATATAAATATATATATATATATATATATATATATATATATATATATATATATATTACAACTAATCTCTAAACTCTAACCCTAACCCTACCCCAGCCCCGCGCCCCGACGACCGACAACCCCCTCCGGGGGACGTCGACCACCCGTCGACCGACGCCGCCACGCAGTGCCGCCACCGCGCAGGCCGCCGCCGTCCGTCCCCGCGCGCACCGTGCGCGTGCAGGAACACCCCCCCCCCGAGCACCCATCTTCAAGGTGATGTATCTCCTTCATTTGTGATTATTTTTGCATGCGGTTTATTCGTGTACGTTCATAACCTATCCCTCTAGGATTTTCATTCAAGCGGTACAAGTTTTCATGTCCCGGATTGGTCGAAAAATTGACCGAAAAATGACCAAAAAATAGACCAAAATCAGTCCAGAAACTTCAACCCGAACCCCCATGTTCACACCCAATTTGCCACCAACCTGTTTAATATTTTTGAAAACTAATTAAAGGGTTTTTCTTCTCCATATAACCGATAATTTTTTTGTTCTTTTAGTTTTTGTTAATTTGTTCTATGTGTAAAATTATTCGGCCTCCAAAATGACCAAAAACTTATTATTTTAAAAATTAAAATTTGTGATACGGAGTGCGCCCCACCAAACTGGACTGCCTCATTGTGTACCAATTGTACTGAAAGATGCGTATGGTATATCCTGACATGTGGGCTTTTACGGAAACTGATTCGAACGTGTGTGTGCGTCGGAATCAACCCATATCCGTAAAAAGGTCCCATATCGTGACTTTTGCAAACCACCACCCCATTTTGTGTATGCTTGTCGGAATGCGACGAAACTTATGCCATTGGATTCGTGGTATCACGCTGGTCCTGTGACCCAAGTTTCACGCGATTCCGAGACAGTTGACCAAGCCGCCTATTTGCGGGCCATACAGTTGACTTTTAGGGCGAATATGTGTTTGGCTCACCGAAATCTAAAATTGGACATACCGTTGAGTTCATATCGACGTTTAGAATTTGTTTGACCTATAATTTGTCCCATTTAGAGACGTTTACCCCTGTCACGCTTTTCGGTGCGAAGTGGCCTACTTGTGGACCCATTTTGACCCAAAATTACCGTTTTGCCCCTGTATCCAAATTGGATGAAAGGGTAGGCTTTTCTGATTCTCGCTTATTCTGGGAATATTGGTGATGTTTATTTCAGCATCCAGAGATGTTCATTCGGAGGCCATAGTTTCTGATCCTCTATACTTGACACCTAGGCGCTTACACTATGCAGGTTTCTTGCCAAGCAAGTATACCTTGCCATTGTACTGTGATTTGTATTCCATATGATGCATGTAGTTTATTTCTTTTATTTAGTTTATTTATTTTAAATGTTATATAAAATGTGCGTCCAAGAATAACTTGGGTACAACGACGGTGGCGTCGTATTTTATCTTTATTATATATTATGCATGCTGACCTAGTTTTATGAGACCACCACACGATCATGAGGCATTCTTATATTTTATTTGGCTATAACACATTTCTTACACGATTTGTGAGTCTCATATAGATCACGGACTTACGTATTGACTGATCATCAGTACGTGTGGGACGTGCGATAGGGAATAGCTGTTGATAGAATTTGCATACAAGAAGACTTGGCAGTTATTAGAGGTATCATCGTGTCATGGATATGACATGCTTAGAGCATGGGGTGGGGAGGACAACAAGTAAGGCATTTGGGCTCCTTTGCACTTTCCTTGTGTAACCCGTACGCTCCACCGGAGATGCACGGTCATGATGACCCCCTATATATTACCTGGCGGCCTCTGAGATTCAAAAGACGTCATGCTTTGTAGGCCCCTGATTCTCCGAGAGAATCATACCAATCATATTTTAGCCAGATAGCCCATATGTTGGAAAGTTGTTCTCAAAGTGCATTCACATAGATGGTTAGGCGACCCTTGGATGTTTATTTACAGTACTTTATTGGCATGCTTCTATGTATCTTGTTATGTCCCTCTGAGGACCTGGTCCCTTTCCAGGTGTAGACGATCATGGCTATTTGTAGGAGCACGGATCACGACTTGCTACTTATCTTTTGAGGAGGTCTTCCCTTTGAGCCTCTCTAGTTATTAGTTGAGGTACTTATTTTGTTTCTCTTATATTCTAGTTGGTAGTGGATTTGTCTCTATCCAACTATTAGTTCTTCTCGGCTAGTTCATATTTGGTTTATTGACATATATGATCATTTATTTCTTTATAATTTCTGTGGATAAGATTTAGTTATGCCCTGTGACTTATGATAATTATATATCACTTGTGAATTATTGTTCATAATACAACGTACATATGTGTTATGGTTTCCATATATTGGTGTCTCCATATACATACGACTGTCATGCTTACGTATTCCTAGTCCTACGTATTTTGGGACTGGGGCATGACAACTTTCGCTACGTGAGGTGCACGATATATTTCATATATCTCAGTTGCTTAGGTATATCCCAGATCCGAGTCATATCCTCGACTACTCTAAATTAGTCTTTGGTACTGACTTATCTTATGAGGAGCAACCTGTATCCATTCTGGATCAAAGAGAGAAAGTACTCAAGAACCAGACTATTTTTCTTGTCCAAGTTGCCTGGGAACATCACACTCTTGGAGAATCGACGTGGAAGCGCAATGATGATATTCGATCTCTGTACCCGCACATGTTCGATTTAGAAGATATATTCTACCTTATGCCTTCGTATTAAGATATCGTGATCATGTGATCACCTATGTGTTGTGATGGTATTGCTTGCATGTGTAGTTTTACTTGTAGGATTATATCGTGCTTGTCCTAACCTCTAGCTTACTTGAATTCGAATTTCGAGGGAAATTTTTTTCTAAGGTAGATAGAGATGTCATTCCCCGTTCCTGATATACGTATTTGGAATATATTTTATTTTAGCATGGTTGCATGTGTATGGAGACTAGACCCATTCTTTGGTTTAACTTGGTTCATGTTTATTTTGTGGGTTGGTTCAAGTCATGAGAACCCTTGGTTCAACACTCAACCCTACCATATATAACCCAACCTTCTCTCTTTCTCTCTCTCTCTTTACTTCTTTATTTCTTCCTCTCTCTTTAGTTGTCTCTCCTATTTTCCATAGGCAGGTACACCTTGTATGAGAAATAAAGACACCCTCAATATTAATTGATTATTATGTTCTTTGCATGATTTTAAACACTTTTAGAACTTAGAGTTTTCGAATTTGGTGGATGGATTAGTGTAGATCAACATTTCTAACTTAGGATTTTTATGGGTGCCATAATTTTTTCTAACTTTTGATCTATTTAACATGTATCTTTGAAAACTGGTTTTTGCTATATGATAGAGATTTAAATTTCAAGGCATTTTGGCTTTTGGTTCACGTGATTTGGACTTAAAATGGGGATTTTATGGTCAAAACAAATTTTTGGGTTTTTGGAGCTTCCGCCATGGCTGAACCTGTTGTTGGAGAAGACAAATTTTATATGCAACTTGCGAACTATGCGGCTGAGAGTGCTATGCGGCCTGAGAGCGTTATATGGCCTGAACTCTTTACCGCTTACTGACAACATGCGTCCATCTTGTTGGATGCATGCTTGCTTATTTACACAAGTGTCCTTAAACTCCTTGTGTTTTTACTCGCTAAACGAATGAGAAATTCGCTAAGTCCAAGAGTTATCTATGTGGCGAGTGACTTATGCGATAAGCAGTGTATCTGGCCTCTTTCCTTGGATGCATGACTCTAAGCCGTTGGCACATATTTCTATGATTTTATTCTCTCTCTAACATACTTTATTGAATTGTCACATCACTCACATCAATTACTTTATGTCATATCACTGACACTCCATTTATTGGCCCTTATTTCAACACTTGTCCAAGGAGTAGACTTTAACCTTGAGCTTGAGGCCCTGCTCCATATCCGGCCAAGTGGTTCAAGTGACCCTGACTTCATATGCGGCCAGGACTTCATATGCGGCCTAAAGACATATGCGACCCTGACTTCATATGTGGCCTAGAGACCTATGGGGCCTTGATTGTTTGATTAAATTTTTTCTTATTCCTTATGTTTTATAATTAGGGTTAATGCTTGTGTTATGATTTTAAGAAAGAATGTATTTAGTAACCACACCTCGTACCAGACATGACCATGAGCTAGGATTGGCTATGAACATGGCATGAGTTGAACTGAGATTTCAGTATAAACCAGACTAAGTGGATAGTGACTAACAGGCTAAGTGAATGACATAAGCTTCTTATTACAATGTGATCTTGATTCATGTGACCTAATATATAATTGGTAATTGGACTCGAATACTGTATCTGTGCTGATACAAATTATTACCTGGAAGTGTATATGATCGGATGTGTGCCGAGGTGCAACACATCGTGTCACATATTAAGTAATTTATATTTGGGTTGTGCATCGAGAATGCCTCCAAATTCTTGAACGCGTGATATTATAAATATATATATGTATATATTGTTTCCCCCTAGAACGGGCATGATAAGTGAGTCGAATACCAAAGCGTGGCTAGGATATTGATTGGCTGAATGTTGCATACACGCTCGGGTGAATCCAGATTAAACTTTTTTGGATTCATACCTAGCATGCTCGTACTTTATACGATATCTTAAGGAAAATTTTTATGTGACCACGCCATGAGATTTTGAACACAATATAGGGCTAATTAGCTAACTAAAAATGGTAGTAACATTTGGAGGGAATGATATCCCAATATTATGCCAACGAACCTTCCTACAGAGATTCATTCTAAGTGTACTGTGGACTGGCCACCAAAGATACTGTATATTATCTGCCTTAGTGGAGTGCAGTATCTGACCTATTATAAATAATGTTGAGTCGTTGTCTCCCTATATAAGCACTAGAACCGCTAATACCGTATTTTTAGCGCAGTGGCCCTACGGAGATCTGGTGCATCATGCAAGTGCTAGTATATTCCTTATTTGGCACAGTTAGCTCATGTTCGGCACTGACATGATCTGAGGATACCTATTATACATTATTTTTGAGGTAACCTCAGAGTCTATAAAATAGCAAGCCGTACAAGTGATTGGCCGATATAAGAAAATTGACTTGGTTGTGATTGGATTATTCGGTTAGTAGCCTAGGAAAATGGACTATCATAGTATGATGGTTCAACCCTTGTCCTTGTTTGGTTGTAGGGTTAGGATTTTATGCTAGGATATACCATGGACCTAAGTTACGATACTGAACCTATGTATTATTATATAATTATTTTCTCAGGTTTTTGTTTCTCTATTTTGTGCTTCCTTTGTGGTACTTGCTATTTGGGGTCTAACCCCACTAGTTTTGCATGGCCAGGTCTCGAGCCAGCACCTGAGGATCCAGCATACTATCCCCCAACTCGTGGCACATACTAGGAATATGGTCACAGAGGATAACAAGTGGGTTTTCTTCTTCCCTGCTCGTCATTGTACATTTATTCTTTTGGGCATTTAGCCACTGGCACCTGTCAGGCAGCACATCTGTACATTAGTCTTCTTACATGATTGTATCAAACCAGACTGCAGCTGATCACTATCATATACTTTTGTTACTCTTCTAACTTTATATTTGGCACAGTTGGCCTCTAGAATATTTTTAGAAAATGTTTGGGATGCCTTATTACTTTATCATATATGCACTATGTTTACTGTTTCTTGTTTGAATGATTGAGACATAGAAGTTCTTGACTATAGGAGACTTGATTGTAGCATGCACCCCTTATCTTATTACAACCGTGATCGTCGTACGATATATAGTACCTTGTAAGGGGTAGCTGGCAATGTCCGTCTTTGTATTCCGGTACTGGGGCGTGACAGGTTGTGTGCAAGTGTCTGTGGTATGATATGAGTGTGTGTGTGTATATGTTATATAAGTGTGTGTGAGTGTGTTTGATGAGGGAGAGGTCTATTTCAGACCTGTGAATATAAAAACTAGCAGTAACATTAGTAGTAATTGTATCAGCAGTAGTGAAAGCAATTGTAGCTGCAGCAAGAGTAAGGGCAGCATCAGCAGTAGCAGAGTCAGTTAAGAGCCCAGGTTATACCTGATGGGGGACTAAGTGTTCCCAGGTGAGTAGTTTTGGGTTCTCTGGTTCTATTGTACAGTGGGTAAGTATTAGAGCACTGCTGCATTGGCATTCTCGGGTAGTAGTGCATTGGGAGTGTTGCAGGATGCTTGGTCCTTTAGGTTGGAGTACCCGTTGAACACGGTAGGGGATAACATCTCCTGACAGGATCAATATAGTACCAGTCCATGAAACCACTGGATCATAATCAAGTATACAGTTCTAGAACATGAGATATATACACAATTATGAATTGAAAAGTAACAAAGAAATGTACTCGCATGAGGTCCTGAGCAAGGTGTGTCTCTCGATGCCCAAGTTGGTGTCACACAGACCTATATATGGTATATGCATCAATACAAGGTTTCAGAATGAAAATAAGTTAAACTATCTCAATTCTAGGTCATGGAGCCATTTCTGAGTCAAAATAGTCAAACTAGGTCAACTCTAGGTCAAACTAGTCAAACTTGGTTAAACTAGCTATTTCTAGGTTGTATGAGTCTAACTCTAGGATATTAGGTCCGTATAATATGTAACTAGGCCACACTAGCTAAACTAAGATACTAGGATATATACAAAATACAGTATCATAGGATACGCAAGTTTTTAGATATAAAATACTAATTTACATATATATACAAGGCAATACATATAGTAATCTTAGCTAACTAATGCAAAGAGGATACCTTGACTTTGAACCAATGCGTATATCACTACCTACACACCCATCTCGATACTCAAACCCAATATCTTGAGTATCGACCAATACCTTGATATTACCTTGGTATCACAAGGTAATTCAAATCCTAATATATATAGCTCACTAACAATACATTAACTATTCTAACATACATTACATATCAATACTACAATACTATCAATTACTTATATACAATACCTACATATATACATATATACATATAGGTACTAATCTAATCAAGTATGTATATATATCTAACTATTTGACTAATAATGTATCTATATACATAACTACTTAACAATATAAATAACTACTACACTATTGAACTACTAACTAAACTTAACAACTAACTAAACCACTAATAACTACTAGCTAACCTCTAATAAACTACTAGCTAACGCCCCCCCCCCCCCCCCGACCTTGCTGCCTAGTTGATTGCTGCTGCTGCAACACAGTTGTTGCTTGTGCTAAAATCTGTATGCACTTGATGCATGTTAGTGTTACTACCTCTCCCTCTTGCTGTAACTGCTGCTACTGCCTCTCGATTGCAGTTGCTCATTGCTTTGCTGCAGGCTCTGCAGTTGGCTGCTACAACAATGCTGTTGAAGTTGTTGCTACTGTGTTATGCCTCGACTTTCTTGCTACATATGCAGGCCACTTGCTTAAATTGCTGCTGGTTCCCTGCTGATGCACTGCTGTAGTGCTCATTGCCTGTAAACTGCTACTACAGTGCTGTTGGTGACTGACTGCAGTTGGTTGTTGTAGCACTGGCTTATTCCCCTTGTCGTGCTAGCAGCAATACATATTGCTGTGTATTTCTGCACAGTTGGTTGTTGCAAGTATACTGCTACTGCTCTTTTCTGCTGTGGTGATCCGATCGACGAATTCGGCGAGCTGATCTGCTTTGATCCAGGAGAAAGCCCAGTCAGCCACCTTTTCGGTGCAGGTCACGTGACCTACAGCTCGGCCTTCGCTTTTTGTAGTGCTAGCAGGAATGCAAGTGAATGAATCCTATCCCCCAGCGAGCTTTAAAGTCAGCGAGGGCGTAGCAACAGCGCCTTATTGAAGTAGGGCGCCTGCTGTAGTTGATGTGCAGTTGCTGAAACTGCTACTTGCTGTGATGCACACTGAAACTGTGCTCTACCCGACCCTCTCACTCACTGCTCATTCACCCACTGCATATCCACACACATACCTCCACACACACACACACACACACACACACACACACACACACACACACACACACATATACATATACATATAGATATCAATATTAATATACATTCTCATATCTATACACATATAGATACACTCTCAACCATATATATATATATATATATATATATATACAAACATACACACATACACACATACCTATAGATATATATATCTACATATATAAACACATATACCTATAGCCATATATGCATATCTATACAATATATTATAGATACATACATATAGATATATCATTACATAATATATCATACTAATAGATATACACAAGTCAAATGAATTTAAATACAATGAAGCAAACACGTAGAGTGCACCACACCCGTATCACACTCATTCTATGATACGCTTGCGATACGACTCCACCACACAATCAAACATATTCCGAAGGACACGAGCAAGTCTATAATACTAATTATGAACAATACGAAGAATTAATTATACAACTATGTGTCCGTGTCAAGATGTGACATGCTCAAACTTCCGTGTTGGAGGAAAACCCCCAAATCAACCCGTATCGCCAAATTATCGGGATACGGCCTACTCGTATTCAATTGTGGATACGATACTAGTCACACACAAGCAAACACATGTCAATTTAGTCTAATTGACCAATTGACAAATACAAGATGTACCAATCTCAGAATTCTCCCAAAATTGACACAAAATACCACATAACTTTCTCCATAGGCCTCCTATGAACCTAATTCTAATTCCTATGGGTAGCCTTAGTATATGGGGTGGTTCCTTATGGTTAAATTATAGATTTAGAACCTAAATAAAGAGGAAAACTAAATTGTACCTATTGGAAGATGGATTCCCAATAAAATCCTCAAATTGAGTGAAATAGGCTCTAACTTGTAGATCCTTGCTCCTTCTTGTAGATCCTTGCTTTCTCCTTGTAGATCCTTGCTTTCTCCTTGTAGATCCTTGCCCTACTAGCCTTCAATGAAGAATAAAGAAGGAATTGGGAAGAAATTTGAGTATAAATTGGTGTGGAAATGGAGAATTTAGAAGATAAAAAATTATAGATCTAGATTGGAATGACAAAATAAGAATAGATAGATTCTCTCTCCTCCCTATAGGTGGTCGGCCCTTGCCCTTTCTCCAAGTTACTATGGAATGACCAAAATACCCCTTGGGGCCTCTCATGAAGAAATTAATTTAGGAGGGAAGGTTCTAGTCTAATTGGTTTCACTAATTAATTCATCCTCCTAATGAATGGGTCTACTATTAGGCTCAATCTAAACTAGAATTAAATGTTGGGTCCATGAATCTAAACTAACTAGTTAGGCCTACTACACAAGTCCAAAATAAATCTAACATCTACAATAATTAAATATTACAACAAATAATATTTACACATGCAAAATAATTAATATTATAAATCTTAAAATACAAATACTCATGCCAAAATACCAAACTACCTTAGTTGAAAAAGTGAGGGTGACAATCCTACCCACCTTAGAAAAATTTTGTCCTCAAAATTAAGGAAGAAACTATATACCAAAAGTAAACAATACAAAGAAGAAAGAATTATACCACAGGCTCAAACAGATATGGATATCGCTCGCGCATCTCGGTCTCTCGCTCCCAGGTACTCTCTCCTACAGAGTGATGCCTCCACGCGATGCGTACCAAAGGAATCGTCTGGTTCCTCAGCACCTTCTCTCTTCGATCTAGAATCTCAACTGACTGCTCTGGATAGCTAAGAGTAGGGCCTACCTCTATCTCCGAGTGATCCAACACATGGCTAGGATCTACCATGTACCGTCTCAGTTGCGACATGTAGAACACGTTGTGCACTCCCTCCAATACAGGTGGTAAGTCTAGTCTTTAGGCAACTGTACCGACCCTCTCAAGAATACTGAAAGGTCTGATGAATCACGGACTAAGCTTCCTGCCTCCACCGAAATGGATCGTGCCACATGTCGGAGAAATCCTCAAAAAAACCAGACCACCAACCTAGCACAAAACACAACCTTAGCACTCTAACAAAACAACAATCTCAAGAAATGCAAAATAAAATCTATACCTCAAACTCCATTGGTATTAGGTGGCTATCGGCCCAATGCTGTCTGTCTGTCATGCGCCATCCGAAGTGTATCCCTGATGAGCTTCACCTTCTCAGCTGCATCTACTACTATCTCTGGTCCCAATAAAGCTCTCTCACCAATGTCATCCCATGATAACGGAGTGTGGCATCTCCATCCATACAACGCATCAAATTATGATATCTCGATACTGGCCTGGTAGTTGTTGTTGTAAGAAAACTCTATCAAGTGAAGATGATTCTCCTAAGAATCTCTAAAATCTAAAACATAGGTGTGTAGCATGTCCTCAAAAGTCTAAATAGTCCTCCACGACTAACCGTCTGTCTGAGGGTGATATGCGGTACTGAACTTGAGCTGAGTGCCCAAGCTAGCCTGCAAAGTCCTCCAGAAGTGGGATGTAAAGCGACTATCCCGATCTGAGACTATGCTTATCAGAACTCCATACAATCTGACGCACATATATCTCCGCGAGCTTCTCTGTAGACGTATCCACTTTGAATGGCAGAAAGTGGGCTAATTTGGATAACCTGTCTACGATGACCCAAATTGCATCTTTACCTCCTAGAGAACACGGAAGTCCTGAAACAAAATCCATAGTCACATGCTCCCATTTCTACTTTAAAATGGGTAAAGGCTGAAGCAATCTACCTGGTCTCTGTCTCTCTTCCTTTACCTGCTGTCAAACCAAACATCTAGATATGAAGCTAGCTACCTCCCATTTTATACCATACCACCAAACATGCTCTCTCATGTCCCTATACATCTTGTTAGCACCTGGATACATAGAGTACTGAGATCGATGCACCTCCTGAAGAATCTTCTCACACAATGCTCCACTTGGCACAAAAAATCTGTACCGTGCCGTAATAACCCATCATTTGTAATACTGAAGTCCTCTGCCAATCCTATCTGGACCTGTGCTCTGATGCTCATCAGAGACTCATCCTCGAACTATGCGGCTCTAATCCTGTCCATCATCTCTGATTGTACCTGAAGTCCCCATATGTGTGCTGCAACTCCAGGAACTAATACCTTAATCCCCAAGATATCAAGATCGGCCAATAAATATCTATGCCTTGTCAAGTACATAGCCACTGGATACTTGTTCAAGTCATCTCCGACTACGTTGGCCTTCCCTGGATGGTACTGCAAAGAAATATCGAAGTCCTTTATCAACTACAACCATCGTCGCTGCCTCATGTTGCGGTCCTTTTGTGTAAACACATACTTCAAGCTCTTGTGATCTGTAAAGATCTCTACCCACTCTCCATACAAGTAGTGTTTCCATAGTTTAAGAGCAAAAATAACTGCTGCCAACTCCTAGTCATGGGTAGGGTAATTCTTCTCTTACGGGCGTAATTCCTTGGAAGCAAAGGCAATCACCTTCCCGTTCTACTGCAACACACAACCCAAACCCTTACCCGATGCATCACTGTATATAGAAAATTCTCCTGCCCCTGATGGCAATATCAATATTGGAGCTGTAGTCAACCACTTATTTAGCTCATCAAAAGCAGACTGACAATCCTCAGTCCAGAAGAACTCTACGTTCTTCCTAGTTAGTCTAGTCATCGGCCCCACAATCCTGGAAAAATTATAAAGAAATCTCCGATAATAGCCTGCCAGTCCAAGAAAACTCCTGACCACTTCTACTGAACTCGGGGTAGACCATGACTCAACTGCTGAAATCTTCTTAGGGTCTACTGAGATTCCGTCTCCTATAATCATATGCCTGAGGAATTCAACCTTATCAAGGAAGAACTCATACTTCGAAAGCTTGCTATATTGCTTCTCCTTCTTGAGGGTCTCCAAAACTATCCTCAAGTGCTTCTCATGCTCCTCCGGGCTCTTCGAATAAATCAGTATATCATCAATGAAAACTACAACGAACTGATCTAAGTACTGTTGAAACACCTTATCAGGTTCATGAATACCGCCGGGGCAACCCAAACGACATCACCAAGAAATTAAACTGCCCATACTGTGTCCTGAAAGCTATCTTTGGAATGTCTTCCTTCTTCACTTTTACCTGGTGGTACCCCAACCTCAAGTCTATCTTTGAGAATACCTTCGCTTTGCTTAATTGATCAAACAAATCATCAATCTGCGGCAACAAATATTTGTTCTTGATAGTGAGGTTGTTATCTGCCCTATAGTCGATACACATACGTACCGACCCATCTTTCTTTGGTACAAAAAGTATCGGAGCATCCCATCATGATAAACTAAAGCGGATGAAACCCTTGTCCTGTAACTCATCCACTTGCTTCTTTAACTCTGCCAGTTCGCTGTTGTTCACTCTATAGACGTGCTGTAATATTAGCTTCGCGCCTGGCACCAAATCTATAAAAAAGTCCACATCTCTATCCGGTGGCAACCCTGTCACGACCCGTACCCTGGATTTGGGCATGAGTCATGAGTACGCCCAACCTAGGCTGCAGTGCCGGCGGTAGAACGTTGTACAATAAGCCACAAGTAATCTATAACTCACAATATATATATATATCTACATTATACTCAATCACAAGCACTAGTTTAAAAGAATACACCAAGATAATATTAAAATAATAACCTTGATGTGGGTACAAAGAATCTTTCCCAAAACTAATTATCCAAATACAATGTTCAAAATACTTTAGGAAACTGTCGGAGAACAATCCGATCCAAATAACTAACAAAATCAACTACTAATAAACTACTCCATCGCAGACGGTATCTGAGCTGCTAACTCTCCCTGATCGTCCGGAAGGGCAAGATCAGGCTCTATTATGTCACTAGCATACGGTCCATAATGTGTAGGGATTTCATCCTCAATGTAGTCACCTAAAATATTTATCCAGTCAGGAAAGGAACGAGTACATCACAATGAAAACAGTTCCAACACATGGTAGAAGCTATAAGACAATAAATAGCAGGGAATATATGATAGCTACAAACTGAACTCATAATAAAGAACTAGAATAACCAAATGCTGAAATCCTGTCATGGCAAACATAGAGTACAATATCTCCAAGCAACAAAAAAAAAAAACTACAATGGATGAAAGAACAGATAGGAACCACTACTCTATGTGATTTGAAATACCTTGTTGACATGTGAATGGCTAGGGGGTAATATACGACAAATCACACGTGTCGTGCATGGCTGCTATTATTCCAGAAAAGACCATGGGATAGAAAGGGTAGTTCACATGTCCACTAGGTATTTCCTCTCCCCACAAGTACACATGGATTCCAAACCAGTCACGAAGAAATAACTATAATCCAGAACAATCACTTATCTCATCATAAGAATCCATCAAACTAATCCGTGTAACAAGTGTCAAGAATCAAATAATCGATACTAAGCATGCATTAGAGAGACTATCAAGCACTGAAAGTAATCACGAAAATGTACTCGCCTGTGATCCTTAGCTGGAATGAATCAGAATCCCGGTCACAGTCCAAATAGCCTAGGTATTACAAATTTATCATGTCAAAAGATAATTTATTTAATTCTGGAATAATTACTCCAATTTTGATCTTATTATTCTATTTTTAGGTCAAATCCTAATTTTGTCCAAAAGAACCTAAATTTTATCGACTCGAGACTCATGGCACGCAAATCGAGGCAATCTGTTGACCGAAAAGTCAACCAACATAAACTCAACTTTCATGCATGATTTACTATAGATTTCAGTGTCAAAAACATGCTGGAATTTATGGCTCGTCCGAATTCAAATTCGTTTGAGAATTATGGCACATACAAATTTTGTATCGTGCACCGATGGTTAAATTCTAACCTAGAAGTTCTACAGAATTAACAGTATATAAATATTTCGAACTAAATTATGGAAAAAATATATGTCAATGATCTCGACATTAGCTTTCCGAAACTTCAAACGGTTCATGATTCTGATTCCTAGTTCTCCCGAAATCACGAAAACATCAAGACGCGTCTATTTTCTGACATGCTGTGTTCTACGAATTTTCCAGAATTTAATACTCATAATTTCTTAAAACAATTTATATATTCAGAAAGCTAACCTCAATATTGTTCTAATACAAGAAACTGGAACTCGTTTGGAGTCCAGAGCTATGTGCAATGGCTTCTGGAAGATAAGGGAACCCTAGATGGCAATTCTCCAAAATTCGGTTCAAAGAAAACCCTAGAATTATATACTAAATACCCTATATATAGAGGAGAGAGGGAAGCCGCGGCTTATGAGCCTGCCACATGGCGTGCATCCATGCAGCCCCGCCCAGATTGGACGGTCTGGGTTGGACCCGGCTTGGCTCAGCTGAGTCCGAGTCGAACTCGGACTTGGCTCGGCTCTGGGTCGGCTCGGCTGCATACGCACCCAGCTCGCGGTCGCTGACAGGTGGGCCCCGCCCAGTTGGCTGCGGGAGGCTGACGGGTGGGCCCCCTGTGGGCTGACTGGGCAGAATAATTACTTTTTATGGGTTTTTATTTTTATAAAATAGTTTTTAATTCAGTTTTTCCTAATTAACTCAAAATAAATGCTAAAAATAATCAGAAAATTCCTAGAAAATTCTAGAAAATATATTTGATTATTTAGAACCTAAAATAAAAGTTTGGAATATTTTTAATCAAGTTTGAACCTAAAATAAATTCTTACAAGTCCTAAGAAATTAGTGTTACTAGTTTTTAATTAACCAAAAAATTATTAAAAAAATCCCACTAGCCCCAAATTAACCTAAAACAACATTTAAGCTAGAATTTCAGGATACAGAGGCTACAAGTCTACCCTCCTAAGAAAAATTTCGTCCTCAAAATTTAAGGCGGAACAAATAAGAAGAAAATTACCTCATGGTGCAAAAAGATAGGGGTAATGCTCTCGCATCTCCTCTTCCCGCTCCCAAGTGGATTCACTGGGAGAATGGTGCCTCCAAGCAACACGAACCAAGGAAATTACTTGGTTACGAAGCACCTTATCTCTGCAGTCAAGGATCTCCACTGGCTTCTCCGGATAATGGAGGGTTGGTCCAACCTCAAGCTCCGAATGATCTAATACATGGCTAGGATCTGCCATGTATCGTCTCAGCTGGGATACATGGAATACGTTGTGTACTCCTTCCAATATAGGCGGTAAGGCTAGTCGATAAGCTACTACTCCGACTTTCTCCAGAATATTGAAAGGTCCGATGAATCTTGGACTAAGCTTTCCACCTCTACCGAAACAAATTATTTTTCGTGTCGAAGAGATCCTCAAGAACACTAAGTCGCCAACCTCAAACTCTAGCGGTCTCCTGTGGCTATCAGCCTACTACTTCTGTCTGTCCTGAGCCACCCAAAGTCTCTCTCTAATCTGCTTTACCTTCTCTGCAACATCAACTATCATCTCTGGTCCCAAAAGTACTCTCTCTCCTACGTCATCCCAAGATAATGGAGTTTGGTATCTCCTACCGTACAAAACCTCGAAAGGATATATCTCGATACTAGCCTGATAGCTATTGTTGTATGCAAACTATACCAGGTGAAGATGATCCTCCCATGAGCCACAAAAATCTAGTGCACATGTCCGAAGCATATCCTCGAGCGTCTGAATAGTCCTCTCTGACTGTCCATCCGTCTGAGGGTGGTAAGCCGTCCTAAATTTGAGTTGGGTACCCAAGCTATCCTGCAAACTCCTCCAAAAGTGGGACGTAAATCAACTATCCCGATCGGACACGATGCTTACTGGAACTCTATGCAGCCTGACTATCTGTCTTACATATAAATCAGCGAGCTTCTCTGTGGACAATCCTACTTTGAAAGGCAAAAAGTGGGCTGATTTGGTCAGCCTGTCCACAATGACCCAAATTATGTCCTTCCCTCCTGGAGTGCGTGAAAGTCCAAAAACAAAATGCATTGTGATATGCTCCCATTTCCACTCAGGAATTGGTAGTGGCTGTAGCAATCCTCCTGGTCTCTGCCTATCGGCTTTGACCTGCTGGCACACTAAACATCTGGCGACAAAATATGCTACCTCCCGCTTTATTCCATACCAACACATGTATTCTCTCAGGTCCTTATACATCTTGTTAGCTCCCGGGTGTATAAAATACTGAGAACGATGAGCCTCCTGTATGATCTCTTTACGCAGGTCCCGACTAGGCACACATAACCTAGTCCCATGCCTTAGAGAACCATCCTCTGCAATAGAGAAGTCATCTATTAATCCTGCCTGTACCTGAGCTCTGAGGCTTCGCAGACCCTCATCCTGGTACTGCGTCTCTCGAATCTTCTCCATCAATCCTGATTGAATCTGCATGCCCATCATCTATGTCTCTACTCCTGGAATAATAACCTCGATGTCTAGGCTATCCAATTCTGCTAATAAGTGACGATCTGTTGTCAAGTACATCGCTACTGGATATCTGCTCAATGCATCAGCAACTACGTTAGCCTTCCTTGGATGGTATTATAGTGAAATATCAAAATCCTTCATCAGTTCTAGCCACCTTTGCTGCCTCATATTCATCTCTTTCTGCGTAAAGACATACTTCAAGCTCTTGTGGTCAGTGTATATTTCTACACGCTCTCCATATAGATAATGTCTCCATAGCTTTAGAGCGAAGATCACCGCTGTTAGTTCTAAGTCATGAGTGGGATAGTTTCTCTCATGTGGCCGCAACTGTCTAGAAGCATATGCCACCACCTTCTTGTTCTGCTCGAGAACACATCCCAAGTCCTTTCCTGAATCATCGCTATAAATGACAAATCCTCCTGTCCCCGATGGCATCGTCAAAACAGCTGTGTGGTCAATCTCTTCTTGAGCTCATGAAATGCAACCTGACATTCTTCGGTCCACTTGAACTACACATCCTTCCTAGTGAGTCTAGTCAACGGCTCCGCGATCCATGAAAAATCCTTTATAAAATTTCGGTAATATCCGGCCAATCCTAAGAAGCTTATGATCTCTGCAATAGAACTCGGAGTGGCCCAAGACTCTACAACAGCAATCTTCTTTGCATCCACCGATATCCCGGCTCCAGTTACCATATGCCCAAGGAACTTTACCTTATCCAGGAAGAACTCACATTTTGAGAGTTTTCCATAGAGCTTCTCCTTTCGGAGGGTCTCTAGCACAATCCTTAGATGCTTCTCGTGTTCTTCCGGTGTCTTCGAATAGACAAGAATATCATCTATGAATAGTACTACAAACTTGTCAAGGTATTGGTGGAACACCTTGTTCATCAAGTTCATGAAGACTGTCGGGCATTAGTCAACCCAAATGGCATCACCATAAACTCATATTGGCCATATCTTGTCTGAAATGCAGTTTTTGGAATATCTTCCTTCTTCACCTTCAACTGATGATAGCCAGACCTCAAATCGATCTTTGAAAATACCATCGCTCTACTTAGTTGATCGAAAAGATCGTCTATCCTTGGTAGCGGGTATTTGTTTTTGATGGTGAGATTTTTCACAGCCCTGTAATCAGTGCACATTCGCACCGACCCATCTTTCTTTAGTACAAATAAGACCGGGGCTCCCCAAGGCGAGGAACTCGATCTAATAAAACCTTTATTTAGCAAATCATCCACCTGCTTTTTCAATTCTGTCAGCTTGCTGATGTTGATCCTGTAGACTCGCTGCGACACCGATTCTACCCCAGGCACTAAGTCTATAGAAAATTCAAGATCTCTGTCAGGTGGCAATCCGGGAAGCTCCTCAGGAAATACGTCTAAAAATTCTGCAATAATCGGGTGTGGCAAGTCCGTCTCTGCTACCATGGCTCCACAAATAATTCCATCACTCTGCTCAACTCCTCCCCTAACAAACTCGAATTCTGGCTTTCCTAGAGGGCAAAACAATATACGTCCTCCACGACAGTCTATGCTAGCATGGTGCATACTCAACCAATCCATTCCAAGGACAATGTCAAAGCTCAGAAGTGGCATTATGAGTAAACTAGCATCCAAATTATGGTCTCCCAAGGTAACACGACGCCCCTTACAACTATCACTGACTAGGATAGTGCCTCCACCAGTCGTGATCTAGCAACTCCTACTCAAGGGTTCAGATACTAAACTATGCTTAAGCACAAAGGATACAGATATGAAGCTATGTGATGCACCAAAATCAAATAAGGCAATAACATGAATAGAATCAAGAAGAATAGAACCTGCTATCACATCACCAGCTGGCTCAGCTTCCTCTATGGTCATGGCAAAAGCTTTGTCCCCTGGAGGTACTCCCTTCTGCTGGTGCTGAGCGAACTGCTACTGTTGCGTAGGAAGTGGGGGTCCTCTTGGTTGCTGGGAAACTGGTGGTCCAACTGGTCCTCTCTAGGCCGAGGATCCACCTATTAGGGGTGCGGTAGGACACTCCCTCATTTGGTGCGTAGGTGATCCACAATATAAGCATACGCCTAATCTCTTCCGGCAGATCTCCCATGAATGTCCTGGCTTCTTGCAATAGTTGCATGGGGGAACTTGTTGCACTGGTCTCCGTAGCTGTTGCTATACTTGCTAAGCTGGGGCTCTAACTGGGGTACGATACTGTTGCTGTTGTTGAAAGGTCCTTGGCTGAAATTGTGGATGCTTTGCCTGCCCTTGACTGCTACCACTGCCGATAGCATCCCTGTTCCTCTTATTCCGAAGACACATATCCACCTCCACCCTTTGAGCCTCTGCTAATATGTCAGCAAGAGTCGTATGGGCCAAAGAAATGTGGACCTTGACCTTCTGGTTCAAGCCCTCTCTGAATCGTCTTGCTCTATCTTCCGGGTCCCTTACCATGTATTCTGTGAATTGGCTCAGCCTGCCAAATTCTGCAGTATACTCATCCATGGTCATCCCGTTCTGCTCCAAGTTCTGGAATTGCTTCTCTAGAACCCCTTTGGCTACTACAGAAAATTTTTTTCTCTTAAAGAGGTCCTTGAACTACTCCCAAGTCAGGTTTGGATCCGCAATCCTAGGCTCATTTCTGAACCATGTACGAGCAATATCGTGAAGCTGCAAGCCTACGGCCTCAATCTTCAGGTCCTCCGAAAGCCGGGAAACTCTTATGATCCGCTCGATATCCTCGAGCCACTCATCAGCGTAAAGGATTCCCTCTGTCCCCTTGAATGTCCGAGGTTCCATCTTCTTAAAGTCCTGGATGTTACCCACTTTCGGTTGAGCGGTCTGCTGTTGTGGTTGTTGGGTAATCCTCTCCATGGCTGCTAGGGCAACCTGTTGGGCATTTTCTATTCTTGCCCTCAGCATTTCTGTCTGTTGCCTCTGGTCCTCTGCCTGAGCCTTTTGAGCCTCCATCATGCTTCGAAAGAGCTCATATAATGGCTGAGGAGGAGGAGAAAGACTCCCTGATCCAGCTGATGAGGCCTTCTACGATGCAGATGGTGTGGGGGAAGCACCATTTGCTCTGGAACCGTGCGCTCTGGTCTTGGGTGGCATTCTGAAAGGTTGAAAACAATAAGAACAAAGTTGATATGGCACAAGATAAGAAAGTATTCAAGGAGGACGATCAACTATGAAAGAGGTTCGATTGCTCGAAACAAATTATTAAGGGTTAGTAAGTTGAGTATACGGGATCCCTAGTTGTGATTGAGTATTTTCATATTCCAAGTATGTATATCCTATGGCAGGCTTGCATTCGTACATCTAAATTGAGTACGACTACGAGTTCGCAACCTTGTGCAAAATTGGACCTGCATGGGCCACCACTAAAAATGTGTCATGACCCGCACCCTGGATTTGGGCATGAGTCATAAGTACGTCCAGCCTACGCTGCAGTATCGGCGGTAGAACGCTGTACAATAAGCCACAAGTAATCTGCCACTCACAACATATATATATATATATATATATATGTATATATATCTACATTATACTCAATCACAGGCACTAGTTTAAAAGAATACACCAAGATAATATTAAAATAATAACCTTGATGTGGGTACAATGAATCTTTCCTAAAACTAATTATCCAAATACAATGTTCAAAATACTTTAGGAAACTGTCGGAGAACAATCCGATCCAAATAACTAATAAAATCAACTACTAATAAACTACTCCATCGCAGACGGTATCTGAGCTGCTAACTCTCCCTGATCGTCCGGAAGGGCAAGATCAGGCTCTATTATGTCGCTAGCATACGGTCCATAATGTGTAGGTATTTCATCCTCAATGTAGTCACTTAAAATGTTTATCCAGTCAGGAAAGGAATGAGTACATCACAATGAAAACAGTTCCAACATATGGTAGAAGCTATAAGACAATAAATAGTAGGGAATATATGATAGCAACAAACTGAATTCACAATAAAGCAACTAGAATAACCAAATTCTGAAGTCCTGTTATGGCAAACATATAGTACAATATCTCCAAGCAACAAAAGAAATAACTACAATGGATGGAAGAACAGATAGGAACAACTACTCTATGTGATTTGAAATACCTTGTTGACATGTGAACGGCTAGGGGGTAATATCCGACAAACCACATGTGTCGTGCATGGCTGCTATTATTCCAGAAAAGGCCATGGGATAGAAAGGGTAGTTCACGCGTCCACTAAGTATTTTCCCTCCCCACAAGTACACATGTATTCCAAACCAGTCACGAAGAAATAACCATAATCCAGAATAATCACTTATCTCATAATAAGAATCCATCATACTAATCCGTGTAACAAGTGTCAAGAATCAAATAATCGATACTAAGAATGCATTATAGAGACTATCAAGCACTGAAAGTAATCACAGAAATGTACTCGCCTGTGGTCCTTAGCTGGTATGAATCAGAATCCCGATCACAGTCCAAATACCCTAGGTATTACAAATTTATCATGTCAAAAGATAATTTATTTTAATTTATTTAATTCTGAAATAATAACTCTAAAATCCTATTTTAATCTTATTATTCTGATTTTTTGGTCAAATCCTAATTTTGTCCAAAAGAACCTAAATTTTATCGACTCGAGACTCATGACACGCAAATCAAGGCAATCTATTGACCGAAATGTCAACCAACACTAACTCGACTTTCATGCATGATTTCCTGTAGATTTTAGCATCAAAAATATGCTAGAATTTACAGCTCGTCCGAATTCAAATTCGTTTGAGAATTATGGCACATACGAATTTTGTATCGTGCACCGATGGTTAAATTCTAACCTAGAAGTTTTACAGAATTAACAGTATATAAATATTTTGAACTAAATTCTTAGAAAAACTTATTTCAATGATCTTGACATTAATTTTCTGAAACTTCAAACGGTTCATGATTCTGATTCCTGGTTCTCCCGAAATTACAAAAACATCGAGACACATCTATTTTTGGACATGCTGTGCTCTACAAATTTTCCAAAATTTAATACTAATAAATTCTTAAAACAGTTTATATATTCAGAAAGCTAACCTCAATATCGTTCTAACTCAAGAAACTAGGCCACATTTGGAGTCCGAAGCTATGCGCAATGGCTTCTGGAAGATGAGGGAACCCTAGATGGCAATTCTCCAAAATTCGGCTCAAAGAAAACCCTAGAATTATATACTAAATACCCTATATATAGAGGAGAGAGGGAAGGCGCGACTCGTGAGCCTGCCATGTGGCATGCATCAACGCAGCCCCACCCAGATCGGACGGTCCGGGTTGGACCCGGCTTGGCTCAGCTGAGTCCGAGTCGAACTCGGACTCGGCTCGGCTCTGGGTCGGCTGCACCCTCACCCAGCTCGCGGTCGTTGACAGGCGGGCCCCACCCAGTTGATTGCGGGAGGCTGACGGTTGGGCCTCCTGTCGGCTGACTGGGCAGAATAATTACTTTTTATGGGTTTTTATTTTCAAAAAATAGTTTTTAATTCAGTTTTTCCTAATTAACTCAAAATAAATGCTAAAAATAATCAGGAAATTCCCTGAAAATCCTAGAAAATATATTTGATTATTTAGAACCTAAAATAAAAGTTTAGAATATTTTTAATTAAGTTTGAACCTAAAATAAATTTTTACAAGTCCTAGGAAATAAGTATTACTAGTTTTTAATTAACCAAAAAATTATGGAAAAAATCCCACTAGCCCCAAATTAACCTAAAACAACATTTAAGCTAAAATTTCAGGATACAGAGGTTACAAACCTCGGTAACTCCTCCAAAAAGATGTCCATATACTCTGTAAACAATGGATGTGGAGGCTCCTGCTCTTCTACCAAAGTGCCACAGAAGTCGCCTTCATTGTGCTCTGTTGCTCCTCTAACGAACTCAAACTCTAGCTCTCTTGGCGTTTGAAACAAAAATTTGCCTCCTCGATAATTGATAATAGCATGATGCTTACTCAACCAATCCATCCTGAGTATTATATCTTAGCTCGAAAGTGGCATTATGAGTAGACATACGTCCAACTCTCGGCCTCCCAAAGAAACTCTCTGGTCCTTGTAAACATCACTGACCAGGATAATACCACCCCCGGACGTAATCTTGCAAGTCCGCACCAATGGTTCATACTCAAGATGATATCTCAGAGCAAAAGATACAGATACAAAACTATGTGAAGCACCAGAATCAAATAAAGCATGAGCTGAAAAAGAACCAAGATAAACTGAACCTGAGATAACATCACCTACTGGCTCCTCCTCCTCGACGTCAAGGTGAAAGCTCACCCCTGTCGCTGGGCACCTCTCTGTTGTCTCGCAGGTGGTCTCGCGGATGCTCTCTGTGCCTTAGCTCCTACCTGAGCTGGACGAGCTGGAACTTTAGGACAAGCTTTCAACTGATGGTCTCCTAATCCGCAGAATAAGCACTGGCCCAATCTCATCCTGCATGTATCCTATCCATGTCCTTGCTTCTTACAGAATGTACAAGGAATAGCAGGCCTCTGAATCTGGTGCATCTGATGTGTCGGCGCTCTAGCTGGTCCATGATACTGCTATCTCGGATGCTGAAAGTGCCTCTGGTGCTGCTGCTAAAAATGCATTTTTTTGGACCCATGTTTGTAAACCCCCTAGACCAAATTTAGGTCTACTTGGATTAGAGAGAGAGAGAGACTAGGATTAGTTTGGAGCATTTAGATTTAGAACATGGTGTTTTAAATTAATGTACAAAATTTTGTATCACTTGGTGCACCTTACCGTTGTTTCGATATTTGGAGCGCTACTCTAGCTTTTGCTTTCAAATAAATTTCACACACTTGCCCTAGACGTGCCAGCCTTTCATTCTGACCTTTATGTAAATTATAAATACTCTCTCTTGTGCTTCATTTTAGTCGCACAATATTCGTTACAAATATCTATTTTTAAGTTTAAATAAATCCAACTTTACATCTTTGTCCGTTCCAATCGAAATTGGAGACGCAACCTCGACCCATTTTATGTAACCCAATTTATGACAATTATCTATTTTGAGTATACTACATCCATAATACTTGTGTCCGTAATTTAAATCCTATGCACTTCCAATTAATTAAAGAACACCATTGACACTAATTTTAACTAAATTGGTGTAATGACTCAACCTAACCCAAAACTAGACCCAACACCAACCCAAACCCCAACTCACACCCTCATGGTTCATACAAAATACCACACACCAATTTTCTCCACTATAACACACCAAACATGGTATTTTTTCTCATCCAATCCCAATTCTCCTTTTCTTAGGCAATTTCCAAACTGTTGGGGGCCTTTGTGCAAATAAACAACTAGGTATCCACCTCCCATTGGAGTAAAACAATGAACAAAGCCTTTTTGCATGCCTTGACCGGTCACACTAACTATTTCCTCCAATTTTTTTGTTTGGTACTATACAACACTTTACACCCACACTTAATCCTAACCCTCCATTCAAATTTAAACTCTATCCCACCACTCATTCTCTCATGACAAATCCTTCCCACATCCCTAGAAATAGGGGGAGGTAGCCAACCCTAATCCCCAAGCTCGCTACTATCTCTCTCTTTTATTAATACTCTCTCTCCCCCCTCAAAATTTTAGCCAACCACCATCACCTTCCCTCAAAAACCGATCACCACCACCCTCACCATCCTCTCTTCACTTCCCTTCCTCCCTAACAGTCGACCACCACCACCACCACTGTCCCCTCATCACCTCCCCGACCTCATCACCATCTCCACGACCACCCTTCCCTAGCAGCCAACCACCACCCGAGCTCCCCTCCTCCTCCTCCTCCGACACAGTGAACACCATCATCACACCCGACCTCCAACATTATCATTCACCACCACCAACTTTACCACCACCAGAGCTCTCCTCTTCCCTCCAACACCCGACCACCTCACGACAGCCACCTCCACCACCTCACGACAGCCACCTCCACCACCATCATCCCCATAAGCCGCTGCCACTGCTGCTGCATCGGTGCTGCCTTGCTCCGTCGAGCACAACCCACCGGAGCACCCTCCCAACCCGCTAGAGTAGGCCGACCACGGGCCAGCAGGCCGAGCACTCCCCCCTTCCTTTTCAAGTTAACCCTAGGTATACATTCATCTCCTTCTCCTTCTTCATCTTTTTTGTTATTGTTGCATGAGAACCCATGAATGTATTAACCTCTATTAACTCTATATTACAAATTTCCAAATATGTATTTTATTTGGAATGATATTTAGTAATATTATTCATGCATGAGTTAGTTTGTTTAGTATAACACTTGTAGTTGTGTTGTATCTAGGTTCTTAGACTAGTTTATCATATATAAGTACCATGAGTTAGAGAGTGATTATCACCACCACAAATTAAATTCTTGTTTATATAAATGTATGAAGCATGTAAATAATGAGAGATTACAATGTCACCATGCTAATGTGCTATGCTAGAATAGATAAAAAATTGAGATATTGATGTGTGCAAGTGTACGAGGTTTAGGTGATGGTTATATATTTAGAGGATGTGATGATTATTTATATATATAAAGTATACACCTTAACCTAATAGTTAGGACACGTGATTAGTGTTACACGATATTTTGAGTTATAAACACTTTTTAGTAGCATAGTAGCTAGTTGACTTATTGTGCACAATATTTGAGGATATTTTATATACTTGTACATGGAGACCTAGAGGGCTAACACTATCAAACTTGTCTTGGAGAACAACTTCGCACCTACATAAAGCTTAGTTATGACCTTGGTTGTAGTATTTGAGAAATGTACATTTAGAGGGACTTGACACTTGTGCATTTTTATACTTTTGCACCCTCGACCCTTCTAGTTGACCAGTTATAACCCCTACTTATGTTAGCTTCTAGGTACAGTGTAGATGTACTTTTGTGCGTATACTAGTATAATACTGATTGTTATATATTATATTATATATATAGGATCGTTGGATCGTTCGTGCGAGACTTCGGGAGCAGGACTTTGGCATTGCGCAACTTGAGGATTCAGACAACTATACCTTGCCTTATTTACTGTTTAATTCAAGTTATTAAATATTGCATGAGATATTGTTACAAATATTATTTATAACTGTACGCGCCCGAGAATGACTCGGGTGCAGTCGACGATTGCATCGATGAGTAGTGTATCGACTTAGTCTCTAGCCGACTCACCTACTGTTATGAAGATATTCTAATATCTTCTAAGACCATGACACTTCTTACAGTCGTCACAATAACAAACTCATATTGGGATACGAGTTAGCGTACCCGACTAGCTATTGGTGCGTGCGACATGCATCACGGTTTAGTGCGTAGTCAGGTTAGTCTAGTTATTTGAGACCTGGCATGTTAGTTACGTATGCACGTTGTGTCTTCGATTTGTATATTTGCATTAGGCGGGAAGGACAACTGGTAGGCATATGGGATACATATATTGGTATCCGTAGTGTCCAGAGGAGCCACGGATCCAATGACCCCCTTTATTCAGATACCACATTCTTCGGAGCGTTACATATGTATATATATGCAGATATCTTATTCTTCGAAACGATGGACGTTATATGTGCAGATACTACGCTCTTCGAATTATTGGATGTTATGCCTACACCTACCCATACGTACCAAGGTTGTCCTCAGATTGCATTCACTTAGATGGTTAGTACACCTTCTTTACTTATTCAGTATTTATATTCGCCATGTATTTTTTGTATCTTATTATGTCCCTCTGAGAACCTGGCTCCCTTCCAGATTTGGATGAGGCATACTATCCGACCTTGTATAGGCCAGGACAGGAGGGGAGGTGCGCAATTGAGGAGGAGCTTGAGGTGTTACCCTCGGAGTTTTCCTGATCATTGGTAGGCCTTTCGCCTAGGGCCGGAGCATCTTTATCTAGCTAGTCGATGTTCTAGTCTAGTATTCTTATCTGTCCGTCTGTACTCTTATTTCAGCATTGTATTCAGTGGGTTTGTTCCCATCGGACTTATTTGTGTTGTATTATGACATCCAGACTAGTACTTATTTCCAGTATTTATTTCAGCATTCCTTATTTATATTTTGTGGATGAGTTTAGATATTTACCTGCTATATGTTAGCATATTGGACTTGATAGTATTTTAGGATAGCGTAGTACGCTTCGCCGGGTCCATTAAATTAAGAAATCCATTCGAGTTGTATTAGCTGGCCATTGCCACGTGCCCTAGTCTCGTATATCTTGGGACTGAGACATGATATGGTCTTTAGTAGTGGCCTATGCATGTCTCAAATATTGCTTCTGGTATGTTTTATGCCTTACGAGCCTGCTATAGGATAGAAATATTTAATCTCATCCACCTTGACTACTGTATTTAACTTCCTTCGCATCTAACTACTTAAATATCTACATCTTGTTTATTTATTTCTATACTCTTTTTATGTAGTTCTATCTCTTGCAGAGAGATGAACTTGCGTAGCGAACGCGAGGCATATGGTGCCATTGTGCCATCCGCCACCGTGCAGAGGGAGGATACATCACTAGGACCACCTGGAGAGCAACCACCACCACAGGTCTCGAAGATACCACATGCCCTATTTATATACTGGCGCCAGTCTTCTCAGGCAGATCGGACATAGCAGCACGAGGGGCAGACTTCACAGGCTGTCCCAACACAAGACCTCAAGGGTTAGACTTCGAGGGCCACACCGATGCCGCAGCCCGAGAGGACGACGTCTCAGGAGATACCTACAGCACAGCCGAAGGTTCCATTGCCACCACCTCCACCCTTTCCACCTCATATGCCATAGTCAGAATCTGCAGATATTCTAATTTTTCCAGGCCATGATGCAGGCATAGTGGTATCAGGCCGAGACTAAAAGACAGAGTTTGATGGCAGTTCTAAAGAGGCCACCTATCCCAGCACCCGCACCAGCACCTGCACTTGTTCAGCCAGCTGGTATGATTCAAGGGTTTCGTCAGATGGGCCCAGATATCTTTTTGGGCAGCAAGACTACAGAGGAGATCTCCGATTGGGTTGCCAACACGAAGATGCTGCTGCATGCTTCTCAGCTGCCTCTGAACCTTTGGATGACCATAGTGAGGGCCCAATTGAAAGGTAATGCCCATCACTGGTTGGACTCTATGGAGCGCAGCGTCGGCAAGAAGCAGACGTGGAAGCAGTTTCTAGAATTTTAATATGAAGTACTTCCTAACTATGGTCAGGAATGTACTATACTCTCAGTTTCTGCACCTGGAGCAAGGGAACATGACTGTAAATGCGTATGACGCAGAGTTCAGTCGTCTTAGTAGATTTTTTACTGTCCTGATACCCAATGATCTATAGAAGGCCATAAAATTCCATCATGGTCTGACTTATGAGCTATAGAGGTATACTACCACCCAGACGAGGATCTCTTACGAGAAGGTTGTGACAGAGGCCAGGATCCAGGAGGCTATTGGCAGAGGATCGAGGCATCCCAGTTTGGCTGTACCAGCCAGAGCTCAGCCCAGAGCGAGAGGACCGATCCGTCGTCTGGGAGCGCAGACACAACAGAGACTAGAACCATACCCGGACAAGGAGATTCCGACTTGTCACCATTGTGGCAAGAAGAAAAATGTTATCAGAGATTATCAAAAGAAGCTAGGATTATACATGATCTGTGGAGCGAGTCAATACCTTGCCCAAGATTGTCCACAGCGCAGGGATACAACATCGCAGATAGGACAGAGGCCAGCGACACCAGTCCAGAGGATACTACCCCAGGCAGGAGGTTAACGTCCACCTACACTCGATAGATTTCAGAGGGGACCACCCCTAGCCCCACAAGAGGTAAAATTTGATCGAGCCAGACAGCAGGCCGGAGGGCAGAGGCGCAGGCAGGCCTTTGCACTAGTAGTGACAGAGGAGGAACCAGAAGGAGAAGCTATCACATGTACCATTTTAGTTATATCATTACCTGTGACTGCATTGTTTGATTCTGGTGCTACACTATCTTTCATATCTAGTATTTTCATAGTTATGCATAGAGTAGCTACTTCCCCCATACCTAAGAATTGTAAGATTCTTATCGGAGGAGGTATCGTATCGGTTACCAGTACTATTAGAACGTGCTCGGTAGTCGTGTGTGGTTAGGAGATGAGAGCTCGATTTTTGGTATTCCTGATCCCAAACTTTGATGTTGTGCTAGGTATGGACTGGTTGAGCCAGTACAATGCCATACTGGATTGCCAGAGGGGTAGCATCATTTTTAGATAGCCAGATCACCTGGAGTTCGAGTACATGCGGGGGACCATCGAGCAAGGAGTAGGCCAGACAACTGGAGTTTACATGGCTATGGATACAATACCCCCACCGATAGTTGCAGAGTTCGAGGATGTCTTCCCAAAGGAGTTGCCAGGCCTACTGCCAGATAAAGAGATGGAGTTCACTATTGAGTTGGTACCCGAAGCAGCCCCGGTATCTTTAAATGTGTACCGATTGGCAAAGAGCAAACTGGATGAGCTGAAGCAACAGTTAGAGAAGTTGCAGAGCAAGAGATTTGTCTGTCCTAGTACATCACCCTGGAGAGCACCATTATTATTTGTACCAAAGAAGGATGGGATATTTCGTATGTACATTGATTACAGAGCCCTTAATACTTTGACTATCAAGAACAAGTACCTCTTGCCGCGGATTGATGATTTATTCAACCAGCTGATAGGAGCAGAGGTGTTCACGAAGATTAACTTGAGATTGGGGTATCATCTGGTGAAGGTACGGAGAGAAGATATTCCAAAGACAACATTCAGGACTCGCTATAGCCACTACGAGTTCTTGGTGATGTCTTTTGGACTAACGAATGCGCCTGCAGTATTTATGAACCTAATATATAGATTCTTCCACCAGTATTTAGACCAGTTCATAGTAGTCTTCATCAACGACATCCTGGTGTATTCAAAAAGCTACGAGAAGCACAAAGATCACTTGAGGATAGTGTTGGAAACGTGAGGCGTGAAAGGCTCTATGCCAAGTTGAGCAAGTATGAGTTCCTCTTAGACCGTGTCTCTTTACTCGGACACGTTATCTCAGGAGAGGGTATTTCAGTAGATCCAGCAAAGATTTTGTTAGTAGAGACATGGCCGACCCCTACCAACATCTCGGAGGTGAGGAGTTTCTTAGGACTTGCCGGATATTACAGGAGGTTCGTAGAGAACTTCGCGAGGATCGCAGAGCCGATGACCCGCTTAACCCGCAAGGAGCAGGAGTTCATTTGGACAGAGGAGTGTCAGACATTGTTCGATGA
The DNA here is from genome assembly GCA_036927795.1 of Iris macrosiphon. Classification (NCBI taxonomy): domain Eukaryota; kingdom Viridiplantae; phylum Streptophyta; class Magnoliopsida; order Asparagales; family Iridaceae; genus Iris; species Iris macrosiphon. The sequence goes on from JAYESA010000005.1 coordinate 141,652,538, forward strand.
ACTAAAGAAGCGTCTGACTACGGCACCTATTTTGACTATACCTTCTGGACCCGGAGGATTTATGATCTACAGCGATGCGTCTGGGAAAGGATTAGGATGTGTCTTGATGCAGCATGGGAAAGTTGTGGCCTATGCCTCTAGGAAGCTGAGGACCCATAAGAAGAACTATCCCACTCATGACTTGGAGCTTGTCGCGTTGATCTTTGCCCTGAAGCTTTGGATACACTACCTGTAGAGAGAGAGGGTGGAGATATTCACAGATCACAAAAGCCTGAAGTACGTCTATACTCATAAGGACATAAACTAGAGACAAAGACGTTGGCTCGAGGTAATGACAGACTTTGAGATTGAGCTACAGTACTATCCGGGGAAGGCCAACATGGTAGCTGACGCATTGAGAAGGAGGCCCATGGCATTCTTTTTTACTACCCCGCAACACCTATTGAGAGATCTGGAGAAGTTGGGTATAGAGGTTATTATGCCCAGAGAAGACGTCCAATTATCGAGTCTTCAGGTGCAATTGACATTGGTTGAGAGGATCAAGGCTGCCTTGCCAACAGATGCCATATTCTAGAGACTTCGACAGAGGACAGAGGCCGAGATGCATACAAGATTGCGCATACATGAGGATAGGACTTTGACATGTGGAGATCGTCTCTATGTTTCGAACGGAGAACTTCGTCAGGAGCTGATATCGGAGGCACACAGTTCATCATACTTTATTCATCCAGGAGGCACAAAGATATACAGAGACTTGAGGGAGTACTATTGGTGGCATGGAATGAAGAGAGAGAGATAGCCCGCTTTGTGGCGAAGTACCTGGTGTGTCAACATGTCAAGGATGCGCATCAGAGGTCTGTAGGCTTACTTCAGCCGCTCCCAATACCTGAGTGGAAATGGGATCACATCACTATGGACTTGGTTATGGGCTTTCCAAGAAGTCTTAGTGGTTGCAATGCGGTGTGGGTGATCGTGGATCGACTTACCAAGTCCGCTCACTTTCTACCTTTCAGAGTTGGTAAGTCAACAGAGGTCTTAGCAGAGATGTATATGAGGGAGATGATGCGACTACATGGGGTGCCAGTCAGTATAGTGTCTGACGGGAATACGAGGTTCATATCTAACTTTTGGCAGAGCATGCAAGAGAGACTCGGTACCCGCCTGAAGTTCAGCATAGCATATCATCCGTAGACGGATGGCCAGTCCGAGTACACCATTCAGACACTGGAGGACATGTTAAGGGCGTGCATGCTTGATTTCAGTGGATCATGGGAGGACCATTTATATTTGGTCGAGTTTTTCTACAACAATAGCTATCAAGCGAGCATTCAGATTGCTCCCTATGAGACATTGTATGGCAGAAAGTGTTGTTCTCCAGTATGCTGGAGTGATATGGGTGAGAGGCAGATTCTTGGACCAGAGTTGGTTGTTCGTACGGTGGAGAAGGTAAAGCAGATCCAAGGGCACCTACGAGCAGTATAGGACAGGCAGAAGCATGGGGCAAACGTGCACCATTGACCCCTAGAGTTCCAGGTTGGAGATCATGTATTTCTAAAAATCTCGCCTACCCGAGGAACCATTAAGTTTGGAAGTAGAGAAAAGCTGAGTCTGAGGTACATCGGACTATTCGATGTGTTGGAGCGCATCGGAGAGGTTGCCTACAGGTTAGCATTACGACAGACATTAGAAGGAGTTCATAACATCTTCCATGTATCTCAGCTAAGAAGGTACATGTCAGATCCGAGTCATGTGCTTGACCACTCGGAGATCACTGTCGGGCCGAGTTTGTCATATCAGGAGAAGCTTGTAGAGATTCTGAACAGGAGCGAGAAGGTGTTGCGAGGTCAGACTATCCCTCTAGTTTGTGTCGCATGGAGGCATCATGCACCAGGAGAGTCGACCTGGGAACGAGAGGATGATATTCGACAGCGTTTCCCCTATCCCTTTGAAGGCCTAGGTATGTAGTAGCATTAAATTTCAGTCAATAGTTTGTACTATATGTTTGTTTTAATTTTGAGGACAAAATTCTCTAAGGAGGGTAAATTGTAACCCCCCTGACCAAATTTAGATCTACTTGGCTTAGAGAGAGAGAGAGACTAGGGTTAGTTTGGAGCCATTTAGAATTAGAACATGGTGTTTTAAATTAATGTACAAAATTTTGTATCATTTGGTGCACCTTACCGTTGTTTCGATATTTGGAGCGCTACTCTAGCTTTTACTTTCAAATAAATTTCACACACTTGCCCTAGACGTGCCACCCTTTCATTCTGACATTTGTGTAACTCATAAATACCCTCTCCTGTGCTTCATTTTAGCGCACAATATTCGTTACAAATATCAATTTTTAAATTCAAATAAATCCAACTTTACATCTTTGTCCGTTCCAATCAAAATTAGAAACACAACCTCGACCCGTTTTGTGCAACCCAATTTATGATAATAATCTATTTCGAGTCTACTACGTCCATGATACTTGTGTCCCATCCAATTTAAATCCTATGCACTTCCAATTAATTAAAGAACACCATTGACACTAATTTTAACTAAATTGGTGCACTGACTCAACCTAACCCAAAACTAGACCCAACACCAATACAAACCCCCACTCACACCCCTATGGTTCACACAAAACACCATACACCAATTTTCTCCACTACAACACACCAAACATGATAATTTTCCTCATCCAATCCCAATTCTTATTTTCTTGTGCAATTTTCAAACTGTTGGGGGCCTTTGTGCAAATAAACAACTATGTGTCCACCTTCCTTTGGAGAAAAACAATGAAGAAAGCCTTTTTGCATGCCTTGACCTGTCACACCCACTATTTCCTCCTTTTTTTGTATGGTACTATGCAACACTTTACACCCACACTTAACCCCAACCCTCCATTCAAATTTAAACTCTATCCCACCACTCATTCTCTTATGAAAAATCCTTCCCACGTCCCTAGAAACAGGGGAAGGTAGCCGGCCCTAATCCCCAAGCTCCCTACTCCCTCTCTCCTTCATTAATACTCTCTCTCCTCCCCTCAAAATTTTAGCTAACTACCATCCCCTCCTCGCAAAAACCAATCATCACCACCCTCACCATCCTCTATTCACTTTCTTTCCTCCCTAGCAGCCGACCACCACCACCACTGTCCCCTCATCACCTCCCCGATCTCCTCACCATCTCCATAACCACCCTCCCCTAGCAACCGAACACCACCTGAGCTCCCCTCCTCCTACTCCGACACATTGAATGCACCATCACACCCGACCTCCACCACCATCATTCACCACCACCAACTTTACCACCACCCGAGCTCCCCTCCCCCTCCAATACCCGACCACCTCATGACAGCCACCTCCACCACCTCACGATAGCTACCTCCACCACAATCATCCCCATAAATCGCTTCCACTGCTGTTACAAGCTGCTGCTACTGCTACAAGCTGCTGCTACTGCAAGTTGCTGCTGCTGCGGTACTGCCTTGCTCCGTCGAGCACAACCCACCTTAGCATACTCCCAACCTGCCGGAGCAGGCCGACCACGGGCCAGCAGGCCGAGCACTCCCTCCTTCCTTTTCAAGTTAACCCTAGGTATACATTCATCTCCTTCTCCTTCTCCTTCTTCATCAATTTTTTTATTGTTGCATGAGAACCCATGAATGTATTAACCTTTATTAACTTCATGTTACAAATTTCAGAATATGTATTTTATTTGGAATGATATTTAGTGATATTATTAATGCATGAGTTAGGTTGTTTAGTATGAAACTTGTAGTTGTGTTATATTTAGGTTCTTAGACTAGTTTATCATATATAAGTACCATGAGTTAGAGAGTGATTATCACCACAACAAATTAAATTCTTGTTTATATAAATGTATGAAACTTGTATAGAATGAGATATTATAATGTCACCATGCTAATGTGCTATGCTATAATAGATGAGAAATTAAGATATCGATGTGTGCAAGTATACGAGGTTTAGGTGATGGTATATATATTTAAAGGATGTGATGATTATTTTATATATATAAAGTATGCACCTTAACCTAATAGTTGGAACTCGTGATTAGTGTTACACGATATTTTGAGTTATAAACTTACTAGTAGCATAGTAGCTAGTTGACTTGTTGTGCACAATATTTGAGGATATTTTACATACTCGTACATGGAGACCTAGAGGGTTAACACTATCAAACTTGTCTTAGAGAACAACTTAGCACCTACATTAACCTTAATTATGACTTTGATTGTAATATTTGAGAAATGTACATTTATAGGGACTTGACACTTGTACATTTTTAGATTCTTGCACCCTCGACCCTTCTAGTTGACCGGTTATAACCCCTACTTGCGTTAGCTTCTAGGTATAGTGTGGATGTACTTTTGTGCATATACTTGTATAATGACTGATTATTATTATATATTATATATATATATGATCGTTGGATCATTCGGGTGAGGCTTCGGGAGTAAGACTTTGGCATTTGAAGCTTGAGGATTCAGGCAAGTATACCTTGGCTTATTTACAATTTAATTCAAGTTATTAAATATTGCATGAGATGTTGTTGCAAATATTATTTATAACTGTACGCGTCCGAGAATAACTCGGATGTAGTCGATGATTGCGTCGATGAGTAGTGTATCATCTTAGTCTCTAGCAGACTCACCTACTGTTATGGAGATATTCTGATATCTTCCAAGACCCTGACACTTCTTACAATCATCACGATAATAAACTCATGTTGGGATACTAATTAGCGTACCCGACTAGCTATTGGTGCATGCGACATGTATCACGATTTACTGCGTTGTCAGGTTAGTCTAGTTATTTGAGACATGGCATATTAGTTACGTAGTATGTACGTCTTGTCTTCAACTTGTATATTTGTATTAGGAGGACAACTGGTAGGCATATGGGATACACATATTGGTATCCGTAGTGTCCAGGGGATCCACAGATCCAATAACCCCCTTTATTCAGATACCGCATTCTTCAGAGCATTACAGACGTATATATATATATATATATATATATATATATATATATATATATATATATGAAGATACCTTATTTTTTGGAACGATGGACGTTACATGTGCAGATACCACGCTCATCGGATATTGGATGTAATGCCTACACCTGCCCATACGTACCAAGGTTGTCCTCACATTGTATTCACTTAAATGGTTAGTACACCCCCCTTACTTATTCAGTATTTATATTTGGAATGTATTTTTGTATCTTGTTATGTCCTTCTGAGGACCTAGTTCCCTTTCATATTTGGACGAGGCGTACTATCCGACAGTATACGGGCCCGAACAGGAGGCGAGGTACGCGAATGAGGAGGAGCTTTAGGTGTTACCCTCAGAGTTTCCCTGATCACTAGTAGGCCTTCCACCTAGGGCTGGAGCATCTTTATCTAGCTAGTCGATGTTCTAGTCTAGTATTCTTATTTGTCCATCCGTACTCTTATTTCAGCATTGCGTTTAGTGGGTTTGTTCCCATCAGACTTATTTGTGTTGTATTATGACATCCAGACTCGTACTTATTTTTAGTATTTATTTCAGCACTCCAAATTTATATTCTGTGGATGAGTTTAGATATTTACCTGCTGCATGTTAGCATATTGGACTTGATAGTATTTTAGGACAGCGTAGTATGCTCCGTTGAGTCCATTAAATTAGAAAATCCTTCAGAGTCGTATTAGCTGGCCATTGCCACATGGCCTGGTCTCGTATATCTTGGGACTGGACATGACAGTGTTGGTATTGGATCCTCCTGTGTCTCTCGTCCTCTTTGAGCCAAGCTCTAGATCATCTTCTGTCCGCTGTGCATTTCTCATAATCTCCTCGAAAGTAGCGGTGGGATCTCCATTCGTGTGTGATATAACTTTCCTATTCAGGCCCTTCCTGAACTTCCTGGCTCTTCCTCTAGGGTTCTGAACCTCCACAAAGTGACATAGTCTACAATACTCCGCCACATACTCATCCACCGACATACCTCCCTGAACAAGGTACTGGAACTGGCTCTCTAGAGATATCAGAGCCACATCTGGAAAGAACTTTTCCTTGAAGAGCTCTTTAAAAGCTTCCTAAGTAAGTCCTGGTACTGAGATCTTGGAGTCTATCCTGAACCAAGTCAATGCAATATCGAATATCATGCACCCCGCTGCCTCTATTTGCAACCTCTTTGGAATCTGCGCCAACCGCAGTTCTACTCAAAGTCTTCTATCCGATCATCAGCATAAAGGATCCCTTCTGTGCCTCTAAAGTCCTTCGGCCCTATCCACTTGAAGTCTATGATACTCCCTAGCCAATGCTGCAGGGTAAATTGAGGTGGTGCTGTCTGTAGCTGGACTTAAGCGGCTCTCTCAACTGTTGCAAGCACGATTTGGTGAGCATTCTCAACGCTCTGCCTTATAACCTCTGACTGACGCTGCTGTACCTCCATCATCTGCTGAAATAGTACGAACATCTGTGTCTGATCGACTACGGGTGGTGGGGGTGGAAGATCCCCGGAAATTATCGGTGCTGTCCTCTTCACCGAAGGTGGAGCACCTCCGAAAGCTGCTGCAGAAACGCCCACCTGGATCGATAAAGCTGACCTCCGAAATGTTGGTACTGGAACATCGTCTGATGGTGCTACTGTCATAGGCGATAAAGTGACTGACCATGCTGACAAAGCACCTGAGCGCTGGAAACGCGTCTTTGGTGGCATCCTGATGATAGATTGAACAAAGAAATCAATACTGAGTAAGATACGATATCATCAATGAAGGACATAATTTATTCAAAGCAAATAAAATATTTAATAGATAAGGATATAAAAACTAATATTGAAATTGTTTTCTAGTTGTGATTGAGTATACTCTCAGCCTAAATCCTGTTTTCTAAAGCAGCCTCGTAGCAGTACTCTAGGTGAGCACCACTATGATATCGCTCTAATTGCGACTCTAGGACCTGTATGGGCCAACACTAAAAATATGTCACAACCCACACCCGGATATTTGGGCACGAGTACGTGGGTACGCCCAGCCTACGCCGTGGCATCGATGGTAGAATGCTGTCTGGGTCAAATCTAACTAACTAACATCTCAACAATATAAATATGGTACCTGTCAATCATCTCAACTCCAAACGAAGAAACAATATGGTATCTCACAAATGTAACTATACTCAATCATAATGCAAACTAAGGAAGATAAAGCACGAATGGAATAACGAAGAAAGGAATGAAGATACAATTAACAAGTCTGAAATAATATGCATGCCATGAATATCAATGAAGTCTAATACAAGTCCATCAAAAATATAAACTAAATCTTCTCAGGCTCTGCAACTAATTCCTCCTGGTCTACAGGAGTATCCTCTAAAGGTAATCCCTCATGTTGCCCGTAGAATATAGGACACTGATCTATAGCCAATCATTTGGAAAAATATATCCAGTTAGGATTGGAGCGAAGTACATACATCTGAAAGTAGTTTCAAATACATAATCGAGCATATAAAACAGATAATAGAAAAGAATACAAGATATCAAAATATCTGAATAAAATAAACTAGGGTGAACATGTAATGTACTGGAATGAAGAACAAGCAATATGAGTATCTGCAATATAAATGAATAACTGAAATCTAACTAATGTGCTTCAGAATACATGTTTATTATGTGATCGGTTTAGATTGAATACGAATACAATAAGGTAACTCGATTACAAGTATGGTATATAATAGACATGTACACGAATACACTGGGGCTTTGATCACATAATCAACTCATACTCCCCATCCCTAACTAATACCAATGGATCCAATCACGATACTTACGAATACGAATATGGGCACACTGAACACGAGTAGTGTGTGTATACAAATAAGCACACAGAACACGAGCAGTGCGTGAACACGAAATATAAATAATCAATACCTAATTCATACGATAAAATACTTATGAAGGAGTACCCGCTGAATATGGTAGGGGATAACATCTCCTGACAGGATCCATGTAGTACCAGTCCGTGAAACCACTGTGTCGAAAATAAGTATACAGTTCTAGAATATGAGATATATACACTATTATGAATTAAAAATTAACAGAGAAATGTACTCGCCTGAGGTCCTGTGCAAGGTGTGTCTCTCGATGCCCAAGCTGGTGTCAAACAAACTTATATATGGTATATGCATCAATACAAGATTTCAAAATGAAAATAAGTTAAACTATCTCAATTCTAGGTCATAAAGCCATTTCTAAGTCAAAATAGTCAAACTAGGTCAACTCTAGGTCAAACTAGTCAAACTTGGTCAAACTAGCTATTTCTAGGTTGTATGAGTCTAACTCTAGGATATTAGGTCCGTATACTATCTAACTAGGCCACAATAGCTAAACTAAGATACCTTGATACACACAAAACACCGTATCATAGGATACGCAAGTTTTTAGATATAAAAATACTAATTTATATATATATATATATATATATATATATATATATATATATATATATATATATATATATATATATATAAGGCAATACCTATAGTAATCTTAGCTAACTAATACAAAGAGGATACCTTGGCTTTGAACCAATACGGATCTCACTACATACACACCCATCTCGATACTCAAACCCAATATCTTGAGTATCAACCAATACCTTGACATTACCTTGGTATCACAAGGTAATTCAAATCCTAATATATATAGCTCACTATCAATACATTAACTATTCTAACGTACAATACATATCAATATTACAATACTATCAATTGCTTATATACAATATATACATATATACATATATACATATATACATATAGCTACTAATCTAATCAAGTATGTATATATATCTAACTATTTGACTAACAATGTATCTATATACATAACTATTTATCAATGTAAATAACCACCACACTATTGAAGACTTAACAACTAAATAAACCACTAATAACTACTAGCAAACCTCTAGTAAACTACTAGCTAACCCCCCCGACCTTGCTGCCTAGTTGATTGCTGCTGCTGCCACACAGTTGTTTCTTGTGCTAAAATCTAGATGCACTTGATGCATGCTAGTGTTACTGCCTCTCCCTCTTCCTGTAACTGCTACTGCTGCTACTGCCTCTCGATTGCAGTTGCTCATTGCTTTGCTACAGGTTCTGTAGTTGGCTACTGCAGTAATGCTGGTAAAGTTGCTGCTACTGTTCTATGCCTCGACTTGCTTGCAGCATATACTGGCCTCTTGCTTGACTTGCTGCTGGTTTTCTGCTGATGCACTGCTGCAGTGCTCATTGCCTGTAAACTGCTACTGCATTGCTGTTGGTAACTGACTGCAGTTGGCTGCTGCAGCACTAGCTTGTTCCCCTTGCTGTGCTAGTAGCAGTGTAGATTGCTGTGCATTGCTGCACAGTTGGCTGTTGCAAGCATACTGCTACTGCTCTTTTCTGTTGTGGTGATGTAGCTGCAGTTGTTGATGTACAGTTGCTGAAATTGCTACTTGTTGTGATGCACACGGAAACTGTGTTGTACCCGACCCTCTCACTCACTACTCATTCACTCACTACATATCCACACACATACCTCCACACACATACATATATACATATACATATACATATCGATATCAATATGTATATACATTGCCATATTTATACACATATAGATACACTCTCAACCATATATATATATATATATATATATATATATATATATATATATATATATATATATATATATATATATATATACACACATACCTATAGAAATATATATCTACATATATAAACACATATACCTATAGCCATATATGAATATCTATACAATATAATATAGATACATACACATATACATAGATATATCATTACATAATATATCATAATAATAGATATACACAAGTCAAATGAATTCAAATGCAATAAAGCAAACACGTGGAGTGCACCACACCCGTATCACACTCATTCTATGATACGCTTGCGATACGGCTCCACCACACAATCAAATGTATCTCGAAGGACACAAAAAAGTCTAGAATACTAATTATGAACGATATGAAGAATTAATTATACAACTATGTGTCCGTGTCAAGATGTGACATGCTCAAACTCCCGTGTCGGAGAAAAACCATCAAATTAACCCGTATCGCCAAATTATTAGGATACGGCCTACTCGTATCCAATTATAGACATGACACTAGTCACACACAAGCAAACACATGTTAATTTAGTCTAATTGACCAATTGATAAACACCAGATGTGCCAATCTCTGAATTTCCCCAAAATTGACACAAAATACTACATAACTTTCTCCATAGGCCTCCTATGAACCTAATTCCAATTCCTAGTGGTAGCCTTAGTATATGGGGTGGTTCCTTATAGTTAAATTTTAGATTTAGAACCTAAATAAAGAGAAAAAACTGAATTGTACCTATTAGGAGATGGATTCCCAATAAAATTCTCAAATTCAGTGAAATAGCCTCCAACTTGTAGATCCTTGCTCCTCCTTGTAGATCCTTGCTTCATCCTTGTAGATTCTTACTCTACTAGAATTTAATGAAGAATAGAAAAGGAATTAGGAAGAAATTTGTGTATGAATTTGTATTGGAATGGAGAATTTGGAAGAGGAAAAATTCTAGATCTAGATTGGAATGACAAAATGAGAAGAGAGAGATTTTCTCTCCTCCCTACAGGTGACCGGCCCTTGCCTCTCCTACAAGTTACTATAGAATGACCAAATACCTCTTGGGGACTCTCATGAAGAAATTAATTAAGGAGGGAAGGTTCTAGTCTAATTGGTTTCACTAATTAATTCATCCTCCTAATGAATGAGCCTACTATTGGTCTCAATCTAAACTAGAATTAAATGTTGGGCCCATTAATCTAAACTAACTAGTTAGGTCCACTACACAAGTCCAAAATAAATCTAACATCTGAAATAAATAAATAATATAATAAATAATATTTACACATGGATAATATTTAATATTATAAATCGTAAAATATAAATACTCATGCCAAAATACTAAACTACCCTTAGTTAAAAAGTAAGTGTGACAAAAATAAATAAATAAATAAATATATATATCTATATATATATATTAATGTATATATATTGTTTGAAGTGTGTATGTGAGAGGTGAGCACACTAGATTGGGTGCTCTGGTGTCAGCCGCAGTGGAGAACTGATTCAGTGAACTGTGCACACTGTGTACAAGTGTTGGGAGGTCGGGTTCCCTGTGCATAGAAGACATAGGGGTGTTATAGTTGGTGTCATATGTGTTAAGGTGTGAGCTCGGGTTTAGTTTGTAGGAATGAGAGGAGGGTATCAGTCTAGTGGATGTGGACTGAATATGGTATCAGTTAAAGTATGAGATAAGGATTAGTGTGGTGAGTTAATTTAGGCTTGGTCCCAAATAGAGTATCAGTTAGAGTATCAGAACCTGAAGTAGGTTGTTGTGTACCTTGAGCATGCATGAACTGATTTGAACAGTTGCGTATCCTGGAATGCTGTGACTTTAGAGCACGGGTTGCTGCAGCAGTGCGCTTCAAGTGCACTATAGGGGGTGGGATTTCAGTGTGTGCATACATGAAGTGACTGCATCATGGGGGAAGTTGGTATGGTCTGATCAGTGCACTTAGTGCACTGATACTCAGAACATGTAGCAACAGTAGTAGTAAAGCTTAGCTTCATCGCAACAATAGTAGGTAGCATGAGCACGGGTAACAAGTTGGATACCAGTATGACTAGAGTCTGTATGTGTTATGAGGGTGTACCATAATACTAATAGGGTGTACAGACTTAAAGGGGAGTTTGCAGGTTATTGTGTTCATCTGAGCATATAGCAGCACTTGCTATTGACAAAGCAATTATGGTTGCACATTAAGTTCTTCAGTTGTTTGAGAGCAGTGGTTGCACTACACTTCTTAGTGTAATGTGAGGCATTGCCAAGTATCAGTGTTCAGACCTAGGCATTGAAGAAGTGATGGTGTATGGATGGTGTAGGTTCGTGTTCAGATACGAGAGAGGGGAAGGTATTACATTGTGTAGGTTGGTTTATGATACACTAATGAAGGTAGGTATGGTTAGATACATATTGGTTTAGGTTGAGGTATCGGGTTGGTAGTGCAGGAATGAGTAGCAGTAGACTCGATAATGCACAATAAGGTTTAGTAAAGGAAACCTGGACATGTGACAAAAGGGTATTGCAGAGAGGAAGTGAATATGGTACCAGTGTAATAATTGAACTGATACAAATTGGTATCAGTAAAGAGGGGACCCCTGATATCTAGTGACTGTATGTGTGAATGTGACTGTGTTGTGTGTGTATCAGTAAACAAGGGTATCAGTCAATGGGAGTTAAGGGGATGGGGGTAATTTAAGGTTGTAAGTTGTGTGACAGTGCATTAGGTGCACTGTATGGTGCTACATAACAGTAGTGGGATTTGAGTTACTTTGTATAGTTGCAGGTAAGTACTTGAACTAGGATGAGTAGTAAATTTAGTATTAGATATAATGTTCAGCTAGTATAAGACAGTGTCCTTAGTTAGTGTCTATGAGTTATCATTAGAGCTATAAGTTAGCTAAGATGTTAGTATAATATTAAGTATCAGTATGTTAGTTAGTGTACAGTAGTAAATGTTAGTCAGTTAGTACTAGTTAGATAGTTAGTTATTTATATACTAGTTAGTATATAACACATAGAGTATTTAAACTATAGGTATTAGTGTTATTGGTTAGCTTAGCTAGTTAGAGACCTAAAACCTTAGCTTGAACCTAGAAATTAGTGTAGATCTAGAAATGGCCCAGAAATATCATCCTAGCTAGTTATTCCTGATTATTATTTTATTTCACAACTTAACACAATTACTCTATATTTAGTTCCATGTGACTCCATCTTGGACATCGATCCTCACGCATTTCTTAGGACACAGGCGAGTACATTCTCTGACAGTTTTCATTATTTTGATCATTATTATGATTCTAGTTGTAGTATATACTTGATTCAGACACACCGGATACATGGGCTAGTATCATAAATACCTGCCATAAGGAGTCATGATTGGAATCCATCATACTAGCTGGGGACGGGGAAATATTAGCAAGTTATGTGATTATATCCCACTTTACAAGCATTATAGCTCACTCCATATATCACGTAGGGTGTAGCCTGACCATTTACATGCCTCATATCCTGTTATATATAATTAGTCTGACTATTGCTCACATCATAGCTAACCAGATGGTTAGCCTGACCTTATATGTATCATAGCCAATCATATATAACAAGCCTGATCAAGTCCCAAGCAGATCACAAAGCAAGCTGATATTTCACAATACTTAGCTAGAATTTCTATTCTGTTATTTTAGTACATCTCATTTCTAGCATTCACATATATATGTTTATTTCTGGTCAGTTCTATATGATGATTACATGTCTCTCCAGTTATCTTATATTCCAGTATTTTCTTACACTGTTTTATAGTTCTTATCAATATAATTAAAATTACTGTTAGTGTTTGTGCTTCGCTCCAATCCTGACTGGATAATATTTTTTAGAGGATCTCGAGGATTTTTTCCCTACCCATTATAGTCCAGGAGTAGATGGTGATTTCATCCCGGAGATTCCAGAGGAGCCACTCTCCTTAGAGGAGACACTACCCATAGTTGTTTAGACAACACTTAGTCTAGTTTATCTATGTATTGGATTGTTATAACTTTGTGGGTTGTTTTATGTTGAGACATATTTATGTTGAGATAGCTAGACTATAGACTTTTGTTGCTTGAGTTGTGTTCTAGACTTATTGTAACCTCCGTATCCTGAAATTCGTGCTTAAATATTGTTATTAGGTTTATTTGGGACTATTAAATTTTTTCACAATTTTTGGTTAATTAAAAACTAGTAACAATAAATTTTTAGGACTTTTAAAAATTTATTTTAGTGTCAAACATAATTAAAAATATTTAAAAATTTTATTTTAGGTTCTAAATAATCAAATATATTTTCTAGAATTTTCTGGAAATTTTCTGAGTATTTTTAAAATTTATTGCGAGTTATTTAGGTTAATAACTAATTTTTAGGACTTCTAGAATTTATTGCGCAAGACCAAGAATATAGAATCAATCAACAAAATTTTCTAGTGTTTATAATATTATTTTATATTTTCTGAAATTATTTCAGAACTTTTGGAATAATTTTAATATTTATTTTTATTAAAATAGGTAAAACTAATTTTTAGAGCTTCTCCTAATTATAGTAGGAAACCTATGAAAATAAAATTGTCCTAAGTACTTTTTTAGGGTTTTTAGGTTCAAAATATATTTTCTGTAATTTTTCCAAATTTTTATGATTATTTTTAATGTTTATTTTTAGTTATTTAGATTTAAAACAACTTAAATAATTTTTGATAAAGACAAATAAAAAACAAATAATATAAACAAAATAATCCAATCAGATTGTGACATGTGTCATCCTATCACTTTTTATTCAGCCGCTCAACATCTATATATATATATATATGTCACGCCCCAGTCCCAAAATACTAAGGGACTGGTCACGTGGCAATGGCCAGCAGCACGCACCGATGGACAAACCCAATTTAATGGATCCATCGGAGCATACTTAAGATGTAAATATAGGACTACAACAATAAGTCTAAACTAATCTCATCCAAACACAAATAATAAGAACAACAGCAAATAAAGAAAGTACATCAATGTCCAGTCTCAGCAAAGTATGTCGGGAAATAACCCGATAAAAGTCTACAACACTGGTTCAACAGACCAGAACAAAGGAGTCCAAAATAAAGTATCTGATGAGTACAAATAACATAAACTCAAGAAAAGTCTTCAGCCATCACCTCTGCTTCTAAGTTTGGTTCAGCTTCAGCAACAGCTTCTGGTACAACTTCAGCTCCTGTCCCGTAAACCTCGGGATAATGCTCTTCTGCTAAACCTGGGGACATCATCCGGATCCAGGTCCTCAGGAGACATAGCAAGGTACAGATAATATAAGCCAAATAAATGCAGTGAAATAGTAAATAGCATAAACAGGGTATCTACATAACCATCTATGTGAAAATGCAACTGAGAGCATCACTAGTACTCAGGCTGAGACTGCTACAAGCTCTGTGTCGGGGAGCCGGTAGCAGTAATAACAAGTAATGGGTCTAGCTCTGCTCGAGAGTCTACAACCTCACAATAGTAGTAGATATATATAGAACAGCCTGTAGCCTGTGTTTCTCTCCCCACCCAATATAACCACATGTCTCATGTCCATAACGTCTCATGTCCATGTCACGTGAGATCATAGCTAATGCAACAAGTCATAATATCTAGGAATATAATATCTATATCCATCCTGTATCCTACACAGAATCAACATGAATATCTCAGGAAGATTTTGTCATATGTTTGGTGTCAAGTGTCCTAGGTTATTGTACTTGATATAACAAGTACTAGAATGTAAAGGGTCACGAATGTCCATCTCTAAATGACGTACACAACTCCGCGTACGGGGTTGGCACCCGACTATAATCGGACGCTAAGTAGGTCATACGGTCCTAGGTTTAAACATAATCAACAGTATAAATAAGCAAGGAAATAAATATCATAATTACATAATTTGGCAAGGTACACTTGCCTAGGGTTGAAATACCAGTAGCGATCCCTGTATCCGTGGGTTCAGTAATTACTCCTCCAAAAGCTGAAATAAACATTACCAACAGTCTCAGAATATATAAAATAGCTAAAAACGCTTGTCCTTAAGTCCAGTTTGGACACAAGGGCAAAAATGACATTTTTAATTCAAAGCGGGGTCCAAACGTGGGCCGCTTTGCACTGAAAAATGCGTCAGGGTCAAAGGTCTCCAAATCAGTCCAACTTAGTGTCAACAGGTCAGGAATGATGATACGAACCCAACGGAACTTCCAGAATTGGATTCCGATAAGCTGTTCTCAAAATCGCCCGTCAAGTGGAGCTTGTAGGGCCCACGACACGCAAATTTTCCAACGTTCTCAGAATCAAACCAAACTTGACTCACAGGACCAGCGTATTGCTACGAGTCCGATGGCATAAGTTTCGTCTCGATCCGACGTGTATTCACTAAGTTACAGCAAAATACAGAAAAGTCGGATACGGGGCGTTGTCCGTGGATACGCACTGATTCCGGTGTGCACGCACATCCGAATCAGCTTCTGTAAAATTTTGTACGTCCGTATCAACGACATGCACGTATCGTGGAAGACCGCACATGACCAAGTCATCCCGTTTGGTAGGACGTACTCAGTTCCGGAGTAAAACAGGGCGTTGGTTTTCCTGTTTTTGGATCGCGGTTCGCGATCACCACAGGTCGTGATGCACTGAGCGATTTGTACGAGCACCGAAGTGGTCATACAGGCTACGCGATAAAACTGACGGAATAGGAATCGGAGATGCGAGAAAAAAATTACGAGTACCTGAACAGGGCTCAAAAAGATCCTATTTACGCGTCCGAGTCGAGTCTCCGTGTCCTGGATCTGTGTCCAAACCGCGTCCTGGCTAGGGCAGAGTTTCTGTGTTGTCCTAGTCGCCGAAGACTTGCTGGACAACCAAGGGTTTGCCGGAGTTGGTCTGGGGTTGCGGACAGAGTCGGCGCCGGAGCTGTTGGTGCCGGCCGGAGTCGTCGGGGACTGGGAAGGGCCGGCAGCAGGTATGATATTAGAGGAGTCGGCCGTGGTGCTGGACACGGGCGTCGGGGTACTGGACACAGGTGTCGGGATTCTGGAGGGGTGGCGGAGATGGCACCGGATCCTACTGGAGGTGGCCGGCAGGAACTGACTGGGACGGTGGTCGTCGCCGGAGAAGAGAAGTGTGTAAGGGGTTTCCGGCGGGAGGCTGGGGTTTATATAGGAATCTAGGGGTGAAGAACCGCCGGAGGTTGCCGGAATCCGAAGGGGAGCAGTCATCGGTTGCCAGGGGAGGTGAACCGTGGGGTCTGCCGGCGGCCACGGCGGCGGAAGCGGCCGCCGGCAGTGGAATCGACCGGTCGGGACTGTAGGGATTCGGGGGTTAGGGATTTCTCAGGTCGGGTCGGGTCGGGTTCTGGCTGGTCGGGTCTGACCCGGATCCGACCCGCTAGCTGAGCGGTCCGGTTCGGTCAGACCGGCTGGTCCGGTCCGGTTCAGACTCTTTGGGTTTGGTTTGGTTTATTTTATTTATTGGTTTAATTAATTAAATTTAATCAATAGTTTTTAATGCTTTAAAAATTCATCCGGGATCCAATAAATTCTCGAAAAATTACCTATGTACAGTTTTTAATTTTACACTAGAAAATATAATTTTCATCATATTTTAATATTATATAATATCTTTTAAAAATTCATTTCAAATCATTCTTCCTTATAAAATTACAGAAAATTGCTAACTAATTCCAGAAAATTTAATTTTAAAAATACTAAAATTTTCAGGTGTTTACAATCTACCCCCCTTAAGAAAATTGCGTCCTCGTAATTTAAAGATTAAGCTACCAATAGAACAGCACTATAGGATTTACAAAAATTACTTAGGATATACCTGCATCCTCGAATAAATGGGGATATCGCTGGCGCATGATATCCTCCCGCTCCCAGGTAGATTCACCAGGTGAGTGTTGCTTTCAAGCCACACGAACCAGTTTAATAGTTTGCCCTCGCAGTGTTTTCTCACTGGTGCCGAGTATACCCACCGGTTGTTCTTCATATCTCAGGCTTGGCCCTACTGCGATCTCAGAATGATCAACTATGTGACTTGGGTCAGTCACGTACCTTCTCAGCTGTGAGACATGGAATACATCATGCACTCCCTCTAAAGATGGAGGTAATGCAAGACGATAGGCCACCTCACCAATGCGCTCCAGAATATCAAAGGGCCCAATGTACCTTGGACTCAACTTGCCTCTGCTCCCAAAGCGAATGGTTCCTCGAGTAGGTAAAATCCTCAGGAATACATATTCTCCTTCCTTGAACTCCAGGGGACGTTGGTGTGTATCAGCCCAATGCTTCTGTCTGTCCTGAGCTGCACAAAGATGATTCTGGATTTGTTTTACCTTCTCCACTGTTTGCATCACCAACTTTGGTCCCAAGATTTGACGCTCTCCTACGTCACTCCAGCATATCGGTGATCTGCACTTCCTACCGTATAACGCCTTGAAAGGTGCCATCTTGATGCTTGCCTGATAACTGATGTTGTAGGAGAACTCTACCAAATGCAAATGATCTTCCCAAGACCCTCCAAAATCTAACATACATGATCTCAGCATATCCTCCAGGATCTAAATTGTACGTTCTGATTGACCATCTGTCTGTGGATGATAGGCAGTGCTGAATTTGAGTCTGGTGCCAAGACTCTCTTGTATGCTTCTCCAGAAATGAGATATAAATCTCGAATCTTGATCTGATACAATACTAACCGGCACTCCATGCAATCTTATAATTTGTCGCATATACATGTCGGCTAGTACCTCTGTGGACTGTCCAACTCTAAACGGCAAGAAATGTGCCGATTTAGTGAGTCGATCCACGATAACCCATACCGCATCTTTTCTGCTGGGGCTCCTTGGGAATCCTGTGATGAAGTCCATGGTGATATGTTCCCACTTCCACTCTGGTATGGGAAGCGGCTGCAACATTCCTGCAGTCCTCTGATGCTCTACTTTCACTTGTTGGCAGACTAAACATTTAGCTACAAATCTTGCAATCTCCCTCTTCATTCCATTCCACCAATAATACTGCCTTAGATCTGGATGAACAGAGTACATGGAGCTATGTGCTTCAGTCATTAACTCCTGTCTCAATTCTCTATTTGGAACATATAGGCGATCTTCGCACCTTAATGTCCCATCCTCATGTATGCGAAGTCCCGTCTGCATGCCTGCTTCTGTCTTCTCCTTGAGTCTTCGAAATCTAGCATCAGTAGGCAAAGCTTCTTTAATCATTTCCACAAGCGACGACTTCACTTCTAGATTAGCCAGCAAGCCACTCTGTCTTGGTAGAATAACCTCTATCTGGAGCTCCTGTAGATCTTTCAATAGCTCGGGCTGCAGTGTCAAGAAATAAGCTGTAGGCTTCCTGCTGAGTGCGTCTGCTACTACATTCGCCTTCCCTGGGTGGTACTACAGATCTATATCAAAGTCTACCATCAACTCAAGCCAGCATCTTTGCCTCATGTTAAGCTCCTTCTGAGTATATACATACTTCAGACTTTTGTGATCAGTGAAGATTTCCACCTTCTCTCCATAAAGATAGTGCCTCCAAATCTTCAGTACAAATATTACTGCAGCTAACTCCAGATCATGCGTTGGGTAGTTCTTCTCATGGTCCTTCAACTGTCTCGATGCATAAGTAATAACTTTGCCATGTTGCATCAAAACATATCCTAAGCCACTACCTGACGCATCGCTGTAAACAACAAAACCTCCCGACCCTGAAGGAAGAGTCAAGACAGGTGCTGTTGTTAGACGCCTCTTTAATTCTTCAAAGGCCTTCTGACACTCTTTTGTCCATGCAAACTCTTGATCTTTCCGTGTCAACTTCGTCATTGGCTCCGCAATCCTTGAGAAATTTTCTACGAACCTTCTGTAATATCCAGCAAGTCCTAGAAAACTCCTCACCTCAGCAACTGATGTTGGTGTAGGCCAAGTCTCAATGGCAGCAACCTTCTCGGGATCAACTGACAGTCCTTCTCCTGAGATAATATGCCCTAAGAATGGCACCTTATCCATACAAAACTCATATTTACTGAGCTTAGATATAGCTTCTCCTGCTTCAACGTCTCTAGCACGATTCTGAGATGCTCCTCGTGCTCTTCGTGGCTTTTGGAATATACCAGAATGTCATCAATAAACACAACCACAAATTTATCCAAGTATTGATGGAAAACTTGGTTCATCAAGCTCATGAACACAGCAGGCGCATTGGTTAAACCAAATGGCATTACTAAGAATTCATAGTGTCCATAATTAGTCCTGAAAGCTGTCTTCGGGATATCTTCCTTCCTCACCCTAATCTGGTGATAACCGGATCTAAGGTCAATCTTCGAGAATAACCTAGCTCCACTCAATTGATCAAATAAGTCATCAATGCGTGGCAAGGGATACCGGTTCTTAATGGTCACAGCGTTTAACGCCCTGTAATCAATACACAGGCGTACTGTTCCATCCTTCTTCGGTACAAAAAGTATGGGTGCTCCCCAAGGCGAAACACTGGGCCGGATGAAACCCTTCTCCAGAAGATCATCAACTTGGTTCTTCAACTCCACTAACTCCTTAGGTGCTAGCCGATATACCGATGAAGTGATAGGCTCTGCTCCTGGAGTTAAGTCTATCGTGAATTCTATTTTCCGATCAGGTGGTAAACCTGGAAGATCATCGGGAAATACATCCACAAATTCTGATATGACTCTTGGGTAACCTGACTCCCCTTCTACAGATAATACCCTAAGAGTTGGCTGAATACCCTGTTCTATAACTTCCCGAAGAAACTCAAACTCTGAATGTCCAGGTGGTCTAAATATAACCTTTCCAAGCCGACAATCAAGAGTCGCATGATACTGATTTAACCAGTCCATACCAAGTACAACATCATAGTCAGGCATAGAAAAGATCAGAAATTGGGCTCGTATTTCTCTTCCACAGACTACTACCGAACATGATCTACAGATATCACTAACCGGTATAATTTTACCTCCCGTAAGAATTCTCTTAGTCTTCAAAAGGGGTGCAGTAGCTACTCTATGGGTGGCTACGAAGCTAGCAGCTATGAATGAATGCGATACTCCAGAATCAAATAAAGCTATAGCAGGTAATGATGCTACTAAAATAGTACCTGCTATAACTTCTCCAGCAATAGCTTCTTCCTGAACAGCCAATGCAAATGCCTGACCTTGTCCCTGAGCTGGACCCCTCTGCTGACGAGCCTGCTGGAATAGTGCTGCCTGAGGTGGCAATGGTGGTCTCTGCTGATATCCTCCTGGAGCTGGTGGTCTGACCCCTCCAACTCCTGTTTGCTGGGCTCCCACTGCTGGATAAGCTGGCCTTGGTGCAGGTAAAGCTAGTCGTGGTGCTCCCTCTCTGCGTTCAGAGCAGTCCCTGGATAGATGCTGGTTGGATCCACAAACCAGGCATAGTCCCAATTTGCATCTACACTCCTTTTCAATGTGGCCCAACTTGCCGCAGAAATGACAAGTAGGTAGAGTTCTTGTTGCTGCTCTCTGAGGTAGATTCTTCTGGAGTCATTTTGTAGAATCCCCCTGTGATGCCTTGGATGGTACTGAGGTAAATGGTCGCTTCAGACTTGACTCCCTTCTGGTGACGCGCTCCATGCGTCATGCTGCAGCAAGGACGTTGGTGTACGATGTAGGTACAACAGATCCAATCAACCTCTGAAGCTCAAACCTGAGTCCGTCAAAGAACTTCTCTGCCTTCTCTTCTTCGGTAGGAATTAGAGAAGGGGCGAAATAACTCAGGCGAATGAATTCAACATTGTACTCCTCCACTGTCATATTGCCTTGGATGAGTCGGTTGAACTTGTCTCGGAGTTCTGACCGAGCAACAGCTGGAATATACATCTCTTGGAAGAGTCTGAAGAACTCCTCCCAAGTGACTCGGTCATGCCCGAGCCTCCTTTTTTCGGCTTGCCACCAGTGGTGCGCATTGTCCGTTAGTTGCATCAGAACAACAGTCATCCATCTCTCCCGTGGAAGTTCAGCTGCTTCCAACTGATGTTGTGTGTTT
The DNA here is from genome assembly GCA_036927795.1 of Iris macrosiphon. NCBI lineage: Eukaryota > Viridiplantae > Streptophyta > Magnoliopsida > Asparagales > Iridaceae > Iris > Iris macrosiphon. The sequence goes on from JAYESA010000005.1 coordinate 141,674,268, forward strand.
GTGAGCCACTCATGCACTTCAGTTGGTCCTTCCTTGCCCGAAAAGGTACGGGACTTGAGTTGACGAAAATCAGTGATAGATCCCGCCGCTGGTCGCCTAGCTTACGGGTTTGCCTGCTCCAATGCATTTACTAGGCTGGTTCTCAGGTACTCTGCCTCCTGACGATGCGTCTCTTGTTGAACTTGTTGTTGGGCTTGCATCATGGCGTAAAACATCTGGAACATCTGCTGTCCGTCCATTGCTTGCCCTGGTGGAAAGACAGGCATCTGCGGAGTGAACTGCGGCGGAGGTGGGATGTCGTCACGCCTGAACCTTGAGTTATGCTGCTCAGCTTGTCCACTTTGAGAGGATTGTCCTCTGTTCTCTGGTGTAACTCCATCTCCATAGGTAACCACAGCATCTTGTGGTGTACTCAAAGGAATTTCATCTCCAATTCTTGGATCCATCTTTCTGCATCCAAAATAAACTTTATGAGAACGTTCAGTAGAATCAAAGCAGGATGCAAATCAAGTACTTAATTCGAATGCGATATAGAGTTTCAAAAACGATTCAACAAATGGATGAGATCATATAACCTATCCTATCCTTTTACAGGCTTGTTCGGTCCCTAAGTTGAAACCGAATAATTTTGTCGTAGACCTGCATGGGCCACCACAAAAACTATGTCACGCCCCAGTTACAAAATACTAAGGGACTGGTCACGTGGCAATGGCCAGCAGCACGCACCGATGGACAAACCCAATTTAATGGATCCATCGGGACATACTTAAGCTGTAAATATAGGACTACAACAATAAGTCTAAACTAATCTCATCCAAACACAAATAATAAGAACAACAGCAAATAAAGAAAGTACATCAATGTCCAGTCTCAGTAAAGTATGTCGAGGAACAATCCGATAAAAGTCTACAACACTGGTTCAACAGACCAGAACAAAGGAGTCCAAAATAAAGTATCTGATGAGTACAAATAACATAAACTCAAGAAAAGTCTTCAGCCATCACCTCTGCTTCTAAGTTTGGTTCAGCTTCAGCAACAGCTTCTGGTACAACTTCAGCTCCTGTCCCGTAAACCTCGGGATAATGCTCTTCTGCTAAACCTGGGGACATCATCTGGATCCAGGTCCTCAGGGGACATAGCAAAGTACAGATAATACAAGCCAAATAAATATAGTGAAATAGTAAATAGCATAAACAGGGTACATAACCATCTATGTAAAAATACAACTGAGAGCATCACTAGTACTCAGGCTGAGACTGCTACAAGCTCTGTGTCGGGGAGCCGGTAACAGTAATAACAAGTAATAGGTCTAGTTCTGCTCGAGAGTCTACAACCTCACAATAGTAGTAGATATATATAGAACAGCCTGTAGCCTGTGTGTCTCTCCTCACCCAATATAACCACATGTCTCATGTCCATAACATCTCATGTCCATGTCACGTGAGATCATAGCTAATGCAACAAGTCATAATCTCTAGGAATATAATATCTATGTCCATCCTGTATCCTACACAGAATCACCATGAATATCTCAGGAAGATTTTGTCATATGTTTGGTATCAAGTGTCCTAGGTTATTGTACTTGATATAACAAGTACTAGAATATAAAGGGTCACGAATGTCCATCTCTAAATGACGTACACAACTCCGCGTACGGGGTTGGCACCCGACTATAATCGAACGCTAAGTAGGTCATACGGTTCTAGGTTTAAACATAATCAACAGTATAAATAATCAAGGAAATAAATATCACAACTACATAATTTGGCAAGGTACACTTGCCTGGGGTTGGAATACCAATAGCGATCCCTGTATCCGTGGGTTCATCAATTACTCCTCCAAAAGCTAAAATAAATATTACCAACAGTCTCAAAACATATGAAATAGCTAGAAATGCCTGTCCTTAAGTCCCGTTTGGACACAAGGGCAAAAATGACATTTTCAATTCAAAGCGGGGTCCAAATGTGGGCCGCTTTGCACTGAAAAATGTGTCAGGGTCAAAGGTCTCCAAATCAGGCCAACTTAGTGTCAACAGGTCAGGAACGATGATATGAACCCAACGGAACTTCCAAAATTTGATTCCGATAAGCCGTTCTCAAAATCGCCCGTCAAATGGAGCCTATGGGGCCCACGACACGTGATTTTTCCAACGTTCTCAGAATCGAACCAAACTTGACTCACAGGACCAGCGTATTGCAACGAGTCCGATGGCGCAAGTTTTGTCTCGATCCGATGTGTATTCACTAAGTTACAGCAAAATACAGAAAAGTTGGATATGGGGCGTTGTCTGCGGATACGCAATGATTCCGGTGTGCACGCACATCCGAATCAGCTTCGACAAAATCCCGTACGTCCGTATCAACGACGCGCACGTATCGGTAAAGACCGCACATGACTAAGTCGTCCCGTTTGGCGGGGCGTACTCAGTTTCGGAGTGAAACAAGGCATTGGTTTTCCTGTTTTTGGATTACGGTTCGCGATCACCACAGGTCGCGATGCACCGAGCGGTATACACGGGCACCGAGGGGGTCATACAGGCTACCCGATAAAACTGACGGAATAGGAATTGGCGCTAAGAGAAGAAAATTACGAGTACCTGAACAGGGCTCAAAAAGATCCTATTTACGCGTCCGAGTCGAGTCTCCGTGTCCTGGATCTGTGTCCAAACTGCGTCCTGGCTAGGGCAGAGTTTCTGTGTTGTCCTGGTCGCCGGAGACTTGCTGGACAACCAAGGGTTTGCCAGAGTTGGTCTGGGGTTGCGGACAGAGTCGGCGCCGGAGCTGTTGGTGCCGGCCGGAGTCGTCAGGGACTGGGAAGGGCCGGCAGCGGGTCTGATATTAGAGGAGTCGGCTGGGGTGCTGGACACGGGCGTCGGGGTGCTGGACACAGGTGTCGGGGTTCTGGAGGGGTGGCGGAGATGACACCGGATCCTACTGGAGGTGGCCGGCAGGAACAGACTGGGACGGTGGTTGTCGCCGGAGAAGAGAAGTGTGTAAAGGGTTTTCGACGGGAGGCTGGGGTTTATATAGGAATCTAGGGGTGAAGAACCGCCGGAGGTTGCCGGAATCCGAAGGGGAGCAGTCGTCGGTTGCCAGGGGAGGTGAACCGTGGAGTCTGCCGGCGGCCACGGCGGCAGAAATGGCCGCCGGCAGTGGAATCGACCGGTCGGGACTATAGGGATTCGGGGGTTAGGGATTTCTCAGGTCGGGTCGGGTCGGGTTCTGGCGGGTCGGGTCTGACCCGGATCCGACCCGCTAGCTGAGCGGTCCGGTTCGGTCAGACCGGCCGGTCCGGTCCGGTTCAGACTCTTTGGATTTGGTTTGGTTTATTTTATTTATTGGTTTAATTAATTAAATTTAATCAATAGTTTTTAATGCTTTAAAAATTCATCCGGGATCCAATAAATTCCTAAAAAATTACCCTATGTCCAGTTTTTAATTTTATACTAGAAAATATAATTTTCATCATATTTTAATATTATATAATATCATTTAAAAATTTATTTCAAATCAGTTTACCTTATAAAATTACAGAAAATTGCTAACTAATTCCAAAAAATTTAATTTTAAAAATACAAAAATTTTTAGGTGTTTACAATATATATTATAATAACTTTGATTATTCTATTATTTTAGAGAGAGAGATTTTGGAGAATTATCATCTAAGATTCCTTCATTTTCCAAAAGCCATTACTAATAGCTCCGTACTCCAAACATAGCCTAGTTTTTTGCATTAGAAACGTATTAAGGTTAGCTTTCTGAATATATAAATTTTTTTACGAAATTTTGAATATTAAATTCTGGAAATTCGTAGAGCACAATATGTCCGAAAATAGATGCGTCTTAATATTTTTGCGATTTCGGGAGAACCAGGAATCAGAATCATGAACCGTTTAAAGTTTCGGAAAGCTAATGTCGAGATGATTAACATATGTTTTTTCCTGAATTTAATTCGAAGTATTTCTATACTGTTAATTCTGTAGAACTTCTAGGTTACAAATTAACCACCGTTGCACAATACAAAATTTGTATGTGCAATAATTTTCAAACGAATTTGAATTCGTATGAGCCATAAATTTCAGCATATTTTTGATGCTGAAATCTACAGAAAATCATGCATGAAAGTTGAGTTTGTCGATTGACTTTTTGGTCAACATATTGCCTCGATTTGTGTGCCATGAGTCTCGAGTTGATAAAATTTAGTTCCTTTGGAAAAAAATTAGGAATTAACCTAAAAATTAGAATAATAAGATTAAAATAAGATTTTAGAGTAATTATTCTAGAATTAAATAAATTAAAATAAATTATCTTTTGATATGGTAAAATTATAATACATAGGCTATTTGGACTGTGACTTGGACACTGATTCATACCAGCAGTAGGACCCCAGGCGAGTACATTCTCTGACAGTTTTTATTATGTTGATTATCTCTATAATTCTAGTTGTATAGCATACATGATTCTGACACTGTTGTATATACGAGTTGGCATCATCGAGACCTGTCACCAGGAGTCGTGATTGTGATCCATCGTGCTAGCTGGGAAAACGGGGAAATATTAGTAGATTATGTGATCATACCCAACTCTACTTGCATTATAGCTCACCCATACCTCACGTCGGTGCAGCCTGACCATTACATGCCTCATAGCCTGTTATGTATGATTAGCCTGACTATTGCTTGCATCATAACTATCCGGATGGTTAGCCCGACCTTACATGAATCATAGCTAGTCATACATAGCAAGCCTGATCAGTTCCAAGCCGATCATATGATATGCTAATGTTTCACTCACTTAGCTAGATGTTCTTGACATGTATCTCTAGTATATTGATCTAGCATTCCTTATATTCTAGTATTGTTCTAGCATCCACTGATATTCCAGTTTATGGTTCTAGTATAAACTTGTATTTCTGTTTATTTCTAGTGCACCATTGATGATGACATATACTCTAGTATTTCTATTTCCAGTATCTCATTATTCCAGTATTTCTTATTGCCAGTATTCATATCTATCTTGTATTTGTTTACACTGTATTATAGTTTTTGTCAATATACATGGAACTGCTGTTAGTGCTTGTACTTCGCTCCAATCCTGACTGAATATTTTTTTCAGACTGTGACATAGAGGACTTGTTTCCAGTATACTTGGAGATATGAATGTTGTTGTTTGCAGGTTAGATCATTTATTGTTTAGACTTGTCTTGTATTTCATTTGTTTTCTTTGATATCATATCGTGCTCTAGTTTATGTGATTGAGTATTCCATATTATATTATGATATCTGTCTCCTTATGGAGTTAGATATTCATGTGAGAGTGATTAGCTAGTATTATGACCTAGACAGCGTACTACCGCCGATGCTGCGGCGTATGCTGGATGTACCCACGTACTCGTACCCCAAATTATGGGTGCGGGTCATGACACATTTTTAGTGGCGGCCCATGTAGGTCAGACTTCGCAAGTAGTGCGATGTCGTGGCAGTGCGACATCTTAGTTGTACTACTGTGTGCCTGCGATAGGATATAGGACATAGGATACTAGGATGAGAGAGGATACTCAATCACAAAATTTTGAGGGATTCCTGGGACGACCCTTGAGAATCTTATTATAATTTCCAATTTAAATCTTTTTTCTCTTGTTTCGTCCGTTCTCACTTGTTGTTATCGAATTTGGTTCTTATTGACCAGTTGTTAAATTAATTCTTGGTGTCGTCGTTAAGTTTGATTTCTTATCGAGATAAATTTTACAGACTAGAATTTATGATATCATCTGATAACATATGTTGATGAGGACAGTAAGAATGGTAAAACGTCTACTTTGGTTATGGAGCCTCGAGTTTATTGCAGCCATATTAGCTGTCGTGGCAGAAACGTAGAAACCTGAACTTGGATGTACATATCTTAGTTATGAAATTTAGAGTTTCTCGCAGCCATACCGGTTGGCATGGCGAGGATTCTAGATGACGTGATTATAGAGTTGCATACTTTAGTTATGGAGCCTATCGTTTATCGCAGCTATGCTTACTGGCGTGGCGAGGATTCTGAGTGTCATGATTTCGGACAGACGTGTATGATTATCAGGTTGTATCTTAAATAGGTTCTTAAAGTATCATCTCAATACTTACCTACTTCTGTTATTCCAGGACTTTGTTCCATCGCTTCTTTTTGTTTGCTATGAGATACCTTCAGTCCTTAATCCAGTTCCTTTTTGAGCTTCTTTTCTTTGAGGATTCCTTGTTAGTATGATAATTGGTGACTTACAATTAGGTTTGTGTCTTGTATCAGTATTGACTATTGAGAATATGACTTGTAAGTGTTTTTGGTTGGACATGTGAGCAGTAGGCATCGATCTAGAGTTAACCCATAGCATAGTGCCTTGTAGCAATAGTTCTATAATAGGGGCCATTATAGTTAATATTGGTACTATAGGTAGAATGAGGAGTTAAGAGTATCAGTGATGGTTCCAAGAGTAAGTATCAGAGTCAACATGCCAGTCCTGGCTAGTCGTGAATTTATGTAGTTGGATGATCTATGTAAACAATTAAGTATCGAGAAAATTATATTGAAAATTAATGGAGCATGATATTCAATTTGATGGTTGATACTTGGCTGCGTCAAGAGTAAAGAGATGTATATGCATACAGGGCATTAATGAGTGTGCCATGGGTTGAGAAATATCAAGATTGGTCACAGAAGTTATGAAGTGTATCATTGATTAGTGTATCAGTATATAAAGGGTTAAAGGAAGATACTTATACAAAAATCGAGATATGGAACCATATGCCTACCTTTGAGAGTAAAGTGAAGCATGTGTATTATATAAGTTATAAAAAGTGCAAATGATCGTGAGTTCTAGTGAGTGTGATGAGGTGATCTAATGATGAAGCTAGTGTTACCATACCAAGAGTACTAATGTTTCTATATCGAGGATTAGTTGAGCAAGGTGCTAATAAACAGTAAGTACTTCGTGTGATGATAATTAGATTGGTGTACCAATTAATATAGATAAAAAATTATTGGAGAAAATACGTATGAAGATAACTTTGATCATTAGAAGTAATAGTGCAAGTAATTCAGGCAGCACAAATTTCAGTACACAGTTGAGAGTTGTAGGCAATTGGTGTATCTTGTGTATTAGAGACTGTGAGTATTTATATATATACATAGTTAGATGTGGATTTAAATTTATAATTTGAAGATTGGAAATAAATTTAAATTTTTAAGAATTATGAGGAGTTGAGATTTTATGTTATTAAAGTTTTCGAGGATTCAAATTCAATTTAATAAACATAGTAAAAGCTATCAAGATTTTTGGAAGTTTTTAAAATTTTATTTCAATATTTGAATATTTGAATTTTGAGGAAAGTATATGCATTTTATTTTAAAATTGTTCGAGAAGTTAAATTTTAAGAATTTTATTTTGAGGATAAAATTTTATGGTGGGTAAGAAATGTATAACAGTATATGAGTGGATGAAGTGCATGTATAAGGATCTGTTGGCTTGAGCATGCTTGAGATGGCACTGCAAACTGACTTGGGTGTCCATCTAGAGTTGTATTAGAGGGAGCAGTACTTAGTGTGTTGTGTTGCACTTGGTGTGCACTTGAGTGATAAGAACAACTAGTATAAACAATTACAGTAGGTAAGAGAGCTAGCAGTGGTTGTGTTAGTAGTAGAAACAGTAGTACCAAGGGATAGAGGTATCAAACTTTGGATGCATCATTAAACCATGGTTGTTTTAGAAGGCTATGTTTTGTTCTTTCATTATGTTCTTTTGTCTATTTGATTGATTAATTAATTTTTTAGTACCATACCTTGTATCAATGATCTTCTTGCTAGAATGTAGTTAGTAGTACACCCAGACAGAGACTATAATATCATGACAAAAGTGACCATAACCATGTATGTTTTTCCTAGATTGTATGTTGTATGACTGTAGGTATGATTTTTCATAGACTTTGATTGTTGAGGGTTTGACCATAGTGAAGATTAATGAAGAAGTTATGACTGGACAGAGAGAGACAAGGTGCCTTAAATTTTGAGGATAAGCATTAATTTAAATAAAGAGTTGAGAACTTAATATGGCAGAATTATCGATTTTGTTAAATCATTAATTTTTATGAAGATTATGATATGATTGAATTTGTCAAAAGTTTTTTGAGAAATTTAAGAAGATTATCATTATATTTATTTGACTGCAGGATATAAATTTATATTTTGAATGTTGCATTTGAAGATTACATAAGTATTATATTGTTTGAGTATGATGTGGAAAAAGAATCGAGGAGTAAGATCATTAATGAATTAGTGTTTGAATTCAAATTTTTGGGATGAAAATTTAAATTTTATAAATATGCATTGATTGGATTTAAATTAGAGGAGTAAAATCATTAATGGATTAGTGTTTGAATTCAAATTTTTGAGATGAGATTTTAAATTTTATAAATATGCATTGATTTGATTTAAATTAGAGGATTGGATATTAAAATGTTTGAGTATTTATTTATTAACTTAAAATTTTGGAGTAGATTTTGATAAGAATGGAATTTAACTTTAAATTTGAAGATTTTCAGGAATATGATATTTATAGAATTTTGAAAAATTTGTGAAATAATAATATGGATTAGTTCATGATTATATGATTTGATGAATTTAATTTTGATGATAATAAATAAAAAAATAAAATAATCGAGGATTTTTAATTTTGAGGATGAATATTTTTTAAAGGTGGGTAGACTTGTAACCTCCGTATCCTGAAATTCGTGCTTAAATATTATTATTAGGTTAATTTGGGGCTATTAAAATTTTTCACAATTTTTGGTTAATTAAAAACTAGTAACAATAAATTTTTAGGACTTTTAAGAATTTATTTTAGTTTTAAACATAATTAAAAATATTTAAAACTTTTATTTTAGGTTCTAAATAATCAAATATATTTTCTAGAATTTTCTAGGAATTTTTTAAGTATTTTTAATATTTATTGGGAGTTATTTAGGCTAATAACTAATTTTTAGGACTTCTAGAATTTATTGTGCAAGACCAAGAATATAGAATCAATCCACAAAATTTTCTAGAGGTGTGCCCGCTGATGGGGCACAGATATTCGCATTGATCCAGGGCATGGTGGATGCTTAAAGGACGTCTGCCGAGGCTCAACGAGTTCAAGTTGAGGCAAGAGGGTGCAGGAGAGGCGCACCAAGCGCAGACTAAGTTGATGAGGGAGAGCATGGAGAATGCTCATCGGGTGGCTCTCCAGGTCGTGGAGAGAGTCGCACAGCAGCATCCTGGCCAACAGCAGCAGCAACAAAGGCCAGGCACTATAATGGACTTCAAGAGGATGATGCCTCAGGAGTTTAAGGGTGTTGAGGGGATACTCTATGCCAACGACTGGCTGGAGGACATGGAGAGGAACTTGCGCTTGGCTCAGATTCTAGAGAGTCTGTAGATCGAGAACGCCGGTAGCCCGATGTTCGATATCACGTTGACTTGATATACGGAGCCGAAACTTACTACTAAAGGACTTACTTGAGAGGCTTTCAAGGAGAAGTTTTTTCCCGATGTGGCCCTGGGAGCCCTGGAGAGTAAGTTTTACAACTTGGTCCAAGGGAACATGTCGGTCGACGAGTACGCCACAGAGTTTTGCCGCTTGAGTCATTTTGCACTGCCGATGATTTGGAACCCGGAGATCGAGCCCGAAAGTTCAGAAAGGGGCTGATGAGAGAGATCAAGTCTCGTATTTCTGGATGTCACATTACTCCCTTTGAGGGCATTCTAATGGACGCCCAGATTGCTGAGGATGATCTGGACTGCAGGCCCAAGAGAGGACACAATATTTCTTGAGGAGATAGTGGTAGTGCGGGACCAACCAAGCATCTCTACTTTTAGCAGTAACAGAGGCCGTATTAGCACCAGCAGCATCAGGCACCAGCTCGAGGACATATCCAGCAGCTGCCGTAGAGGCAGACCCAACCCGCTGTCCAGTGTGCGTACTGCGGGAAGACATGACACATGAGAGACATCTGCAGAAAGAGGCTGGGTACATATTTGTCTTGTGGATCGTTTGCACACCAGTTGAGAGATTGTTCGTCTATTCATACTCGTCCAGGTCAGGGTGGAACAGCCGCTCAAAGGGGACCTACCAGAGCACCTACTGCACCAGGAGGCCAGCAGTAGGGACCACCACTTCTGCCACATTATCAGAGGTTTGCCCAGCACCAGCAACATCTAAGAGGTGCACCCCAGGGACGAGTGTATGCCATGACGGTCGAGGAGGCCGAGCTAGCAGGAGACGTGATATCAGGTTCAGTTCTTCTCTATTCTATTCCTGTATTTGCATTATTCGATTCTGGAGCTTCCCATAGTTTCGTATCTATATCTTATGCTCTTAAGCATCGTTTAGAGGCATAATCCTTAGATAGGACTTGCAAGATAAAGACTGGCGGAGGCATTATCCTAGTCAGTAATTTTTGGAAGGACCGGAGGGTTTCATTGGGAGGCCGAGAGTTAAGTGTGTGCTTAATGGTAATGCCACTCCCCAAATACGATATTGTAATCGGAATGGATTGGTTGAGTAGGCACTATGCTACTATAGATTGTCATAGAGGCAGAGTGATATTTCGACCGCCAGGAGAGCCAGAGTTCGAGGTCGCCAGAGGAGCAACGAAGAAGAGCAAGGGCACCTTTTATGGAGCTAGGATAGAAATGAAGGAGTTGCGACATCCTTTGATAGCGAAGTTCCTGGATGTCTTTTCAGAAGAGTTGCTAGGTTTACCGCCAGACAGAGATATCGAGTTCTCTATAAACTTGGTGCGAGACGTAGAGCCAATATCACAGCACATTTATAGGGTCAATAAAAGCGAGCTGGCGGAGTTGAAGAAGAAGGTTGAGGAGTTGCAGGACAAGGGCTTCATCAAATCTAGTTTATCATCGTGGGGTAGTCCGGTATTGTTTAAACAGAAGAAGGATGGGTCGGTACACATGTGTATCGACTACAGAGCTCTGAACATCCTTACTATCAAGAATAAATACCCGCTGCCGAGAATAGATGATCTCTTCGATCAGTTGAGCAGCTCAAAGGTATTCTCAAAGATAGACTTGAGGTTAGGCTACCACCAGGTGAAAGTGAAAAAAGAAGACATCCCGAAGACAGTTTTTCGGACTCGATATGGCCAGTTTGAGTTCATGGTGATGCCGTTTGTGTTGACTAATGCACCAACAATATTCATGAACCTGATGAACAAGGTGTTCCACCAGTACCTTGACAAGTTTATGGTGGTATTCATTGATGATATTCTTGTGTATTCAAAGACCAAGGAGGAGCACCCGAGGATAGTTTTGGAGACTCTCAGGAAAGGGGAGCTCTACGAAAAGCTTTTAAAGTGTGAGTTCTTTCTTGACAAGGTTGAATTCCTTGGGCATGTGGTGATGGGTAACGGGATCTCAGTTTACCCAAAGAAGATCATGGCAGTGGAGTTATGGGCTACTCCCAGTTCAGTTGCTGAGATCAAGAGTTTTCTCGGACTAGCAGGTTACTACAGGAGATTTGTATAAGACTTCTCCAGGATTGCAGAACCGATGATTAGGATGACTAGGAAGGATGTGTATTTTGTTTGGACAGAGGATTGTCAGGCCGTATTTGATGAGCTGAAGAAGAGATTGACGATACCTCCAGTATTGACGTTGCCATCGGGGATATGTGGATTCACTATATACAGTGATGCATCAGGGAAGGGTTTGGGTTACGTTCTTCAGCAGCATGGGAATGTGATTGCCTATGCTTCCAGGAAATTACTTTCTCATGAGAAGAACTACCCCACTCATGATTTAGAGTTGGTAGCGATTATCTTTGCTCTAAAGCTGAGGAAATATTATCTGTACGGAGAGCATGTGGAGATCTTCACTGACCACAAAAGCTTGAAGTATGTGTTTACACAGAAAGAGCTGAACATGAGACATAGGAGGTGGTTGGAGTTGATGAAGGACTTTGAATTTTATTACAGTACCACCCAGGAAAGGCCAGCGTAGTCGCCGATGCCTTGAGCTGGTATCCGATGGCTATGTACTTGACGACAGACAGACACTTGTTGGCCGATCTTGAGAGCTTGAGAATTGAGGTGCTAGTTCCTGGTATCGAGATTCAAATGTGGGGATTACAGATACAGTCCAAGATAATGGACAGAATTAGAGCTACACAGTATGATGAAAAGTCTCTGAGGAGTATCAGGGCACAGGTTCGGACAGGATTATCAGAGGACTTCACTATTGCCGGTGATGGATCATTGGGGCACGGTACTAGGATATGTGTGCCAAGCGGGAAGTTGCGCGAGGAGGGTTTACAGGAGGCACATCGCTCTCAGTACTCGATAAATCTAGGTGCCAACAAGATATACTGAGACCTAAGTTAGCACGTTTGGTGGTATAGTATGAAGTGCGAGGTAGCACATTTTGTATCAAGGTTTTTAGTGTGCCAGCAGGTAAAGGCGAATATATAGAGGCCAGGTGGATTACTTCAGACTTTATCCATCCCAGAGTGGAAGTGAGAGCTTGTGACTATGGATTTTGTTTCAGGGATTATGGATTCTTCAGGAGAAAAAGACGCAATTTGGGTCATCACTGGTTAACCAAATCAGCCCACTTCTTACCATTCAAAGTGGGTACATCGACAGAGAAGCTAACAGAGATATATATACGGCAGATTGTCAGATTACATGGGGTTTCTGTGAGCATCGTCTCGGATCGGGATAGTCATTTTACTTCCCACTTCTGGAGGAGTTTGCACGCTAGCTTGGGCACTCAGCTCAAGTTCAACACCACATATCACCCCCAGACAGACGGGCAGTCGGAAAGGACTATTCAGACTCTCGAGGATATGCTATATACTTGTGTTCTAGATCTCGGAGGTTCTTGGGAGGATTATCTATACCTGGTAGAGTTTGCTTACAACAACAGCTACCAGGCCAGTATCGAGATATCACCATTCAAGGCTCTGTATGGACAGAGGTGTCGCACACTGTTATCTTGGGATAATGTCGGTGAGAGAGCCTTGTTGGGACCAGAGATGGTCGTGGATGTAGCGGAGAATGTAAAACTTATCAGTAATAGAATCCGCGTGGCACAGGACAGACAAAAGCATTGGGCCAAAGCTACCGTAGACCCTTGGAGTTTGAGGTATAGGTTTTATTAAAATAGCTTGTGATTGCTTTGTTTTAGATTGCGTGTTAAGGCTGTATTATTCTAGGTTGGCGATTTGGTGTTCTTGCGGATTTGTCGAATACGGGGCACGATTTGCTTTGGTGGAGGGGGAAAGCTTAGTCTATGGTATCAGTTAGAGTATCAGAACCTGAAGTAGGTTGCAGTGTACCTTGAGCATGCATGAACTGATTTGAACAGTTGAGTATCCTGGAATGCAGTGAGTTCAGAGCACGGGTTGCAGCAGCAGTGCACTTCAAGTGCACTGTAGGGGGAATTTCAGTGTGTACATATAGTAAGTGACTGCATCACGGGGGAAGTTGGTGTGGTCTGATCAGTGCACTGATGTTCACTGATACTCAGAATAGGTAGCAACAACAGTAGTGATGCTCAGCTTCCTCGCAACAGCAGTAGGTAGCATGAGCTCGGGTAATAAGTTGGACACTAGTGTGACTAGAGTCTGTATGTGTTATGAGGGTGTACAATAATACTAAGGGGGTGTGAAGACTTGAAGGGGATTGTGCTGGTTATTATGTTCATCTGAGCATATAGTAGCACTTCCTATTGATAAAGCAATTATGGTTGCATATTAAGTTCTTCAGTTGGTTGAGAGCAGTGGTTGCACTGCACTTCTGAGTGCAATATGAGGCATTGCCAGGTATCAGTGTTCAGACCTAGGCATTAAAGAAGTGATGGTGTATGGGTGGTATAGGCTCGTATTCAGATACTAGAAAGGGGAAGGTATTACACTGCGTAGGTTGGTGTATGATACACTAATGAAGGTAGGTATGGTTAGATACTTATTTGTTTAGGTTGAGGTATTGGGTTGGTAGTGCAGGAATGAGTAGCAGTAGACTCAATAATGCACAACAAGGTAGTAAAGGAAACCTGGGTATGTGATAAAGGGGTATTGCAGAGAGGAAGTGAATATGGTACCAGTGTAATATTTGAAGTGTTACAAGTTGGTATCAGTAAAGAGGGGACCCCTGATATCTAGTGACTCTGTGTGTGAATGTGTCTGTGTTGTGTGTGTATCAGTAAATAAGAGAATCAGTCAACGGGAGTTAAGGGGATGGGGGGTAATGTAAGGTTGTAAGTTGTGTGACAGTCCATTAGGTGCACTATCTGGTGCTCCATAGTAGCAGTAGCAGCAAGTTGGTTAGTTCTGTGAGTATTGAATGTGAGTACACTTGAGTTAGTTTGTATAGTTTACTTGAACTAGGATGAGCAATAAATTAAGTATTAGATATACTGTTCAGCTAGTATAAGATAGTGTCCTTAGTTAGTGTCTATGAGTTATCATTAGAGCTATAAGTTAGCTAAGATGTTAGTATAATATTAAGTATCATTATGTTAGTTAGTGTACAGTAGTAAATGTTAGTTAGTTAGTACTAGTTAGATAGTTAGTTATTTATATACTAGTTAGTATATAACACATAGAGTATTTAACCTATAGGTATTAGTGTTATTGGTTAGCTTAGCTAGTTAGAGACCTAAAACCTTAACTTAAACCTAGAAATTAGTGTAGATCTAGAAATGGCCCAGAAACATCATCCTAGCTAGTTATTCCTGATTATCATTTCACTTCATAAATTAACACAATTACTCTATATTTAGGTTATTGTGACTCCATCTTGGATATCGATCCATACGCATTGCTCAGGACCACAAACGAGTACATTCTCTGATAATTTTTATTATTTTGATCATTACTATGATTCTAGTTGTAGTGTATACTTGATTCAGACACAGCGGATACACGGGCTAGTATCATAGATACATGTTATAAGGAGTTATGATTGGAATCCATCGTACTAGCTTGGGACGAAGAAATATTAGCAAGTTATGTGATTATACCCCACTTAACATGCATCATAGCTCACCCCACACATCACATAGGGTGTAGACTGACCATTTACATGCCTCATAGCCAGTTATATATAATTATCCTGACTATTGCACGCATCATAGCTTACCAGATGGTTAGTCTGACCTCACATATGTCATAGCCAATCATATATAACAAGCCTGATCTACTCCCAAGCCGATCATATAGCAAATTGATATTTCACAACACTTAGCTAGAATTTCTATTATGTAATTTTAGTATATATCATTTATAGCATTCACATATATCTATTTATTGCTGGTTATTTCTATATAATGATTATATGTCTCTCCAGTATTCCTTATCTTCTCGTATTTTCTTATACTGTTTTATAGTTCTTATCTAAATAATTAAAATTGCTGTTAGTGTTTGTGCTTTGCTCCAATCCTGACTGGATAAAATTTTTCAGAGGATCTTAAGGATTTCTGCCCTACAACTTATGGTCTAGTAGTAGATGGTAATTTCATCCCAAATAATCCAGAGGAGCCACTCTTCTTAGAGGAGACACCAACCACAGTTGTTTAGACATCATTTAGCCTAGTTTATCTATGTATTGGATTATTCTAATTTTGAGACTTGGGTTGTATTATTTTGAGATCTATTTATGTTGAGATAGCTAGATCCTAGACTTTTGTTGTTGAGTTATGTTTTAGACTTATGTCAGAACTTCTTTATATCTTTTCATATCTTATCGTGCCATTTGCCTTCTTATAGTTATTATGATTGAGTACCTTATGAATTGATGATCATATGCATATTCTTGTCCTCCTTATGGAGTTGAGATCATTGACAGGTTATTTTTGTAAGTTATGTTAGTAGTATTGAGACCTATACAGTATTCTACCACCGATGTTGCGGCGTAGGCTGGATGTACCCATGGCTCATTCCCAAATTTTGGGTGTGGGTCATGACACAACCCCCCACACACCTTAATACACATACTGATAAACCTATGTGTATCTAAACCTCCATTGCAGACTCCACCTATTGCTGCAACAAGACTAGCCTTCATAAAATACAGAACACATTCTCATCTTCCATGTCAAAGCTTCTACCTTTTACCAGATCTGCCCCACAAGCCTGTACATATAAGTCACCCAAACTGAGCCTCCATCCTTCACTGCAGATAAAGCCTAACCGAGCACACATGATTGATACTCACTGTTGAATAGATGCAGAAATCCCCTATAATCTGTTCAGACCTGTAAATCCACTTCCCCCTCACTACATAAGACTTCTCCCTACTGGACCCGACCATCCCCTTTCCTACTTGCTCACTGAAATACCCAACTGTTGGTTATTGCAGTTCAAAGACAACACAACCCACCTCCACACACAGACTTATTTAGGTGCTAAATTGACTGAACCCGAGCATCCTCATTAATCAGTGTACCTAAGCCCTCATACTGCACTATCTAAAGCGCACTACTAATACAACAAAAAATCCAAATTAACACTCTAAACTCATTATCCTAATACTCAACTGAATACCTTAGTCCAACCTATTACTGCTACTTTCCCCATTGACCAATACATTGCTCTTGTTGCACTGAAACCCGAACCTTCCAGTTACAATAATTTTATCAAACTTCCTCACACTGATATACTTGGTTTCATTTCACTCTAATATCCTCACTCTTAGAAACTCACAACATAACAACACTCTCAATGGTGCATCACACTCGATCAAGCACACTCCCCATCAATACACTCCCATAATCGTACCATCAATCTATATAAAATACACACACCACAAGCCAAGCCAAATATCAAGCACCTAGTGTGCACTACTAAGACACACAAGATACCCCTGATACCCATGTGATACTCCACACTAACACCAAGATATACCACAAAATCACATAGAACAAAAAAAATATAACATGAAAATAAATAAAAATAACTATACCTATGCCATAAGGAGAATTTAACACAATGAGACACCAACACCTCTAATTACCCAAATCCTATCCATGCGTATCATGGCATATCATGATACGATCCACACATATCCAATTGTGAACACGTACATACTACTAATCCATGAATTAAACTATAAAACTACTAATTAGTCCTCAAACACTTGGTAGATTAAATTATGATTTCTCCAATTTGGCTACAAAAACTACCATAACTATCACAATAGAGGCTTCTAGCATCTACTTATTCTCCATAAGGGTTGTTCTTAGCCATTGGTGGGTTCCTAGAGGTCTAATACTATAACCTAACCATAAAATCACAAGAAATAAAAATTTATACCTATTGAAAGTCAGATCCCAATAAAACTTCTCAAAGTGGATACATAGAGATTGGAATGGACATGAACTCCTTAGCAATCACCCCACCAATGGTTCTCCATGCAATTCTAAGCTTCTAGACATCCATGGGAAGCTAATTGGTTGGGAATGATTGGATTAGAATAGGAATAGTTAGGGATTTGGGTTGGATTAGAAAAAAATACTTTGGGGAAGATGGAGGCTAATGAATGAAATAAAATAAAATGATTGGATGAACTAACCCTAATGTTACATCCCACACCTGCATGATGGGGTACGAGTACATGGGTACGTCCAGCCTAGCATCGACGGTAGAATGTTATCTAGGTTATCATTATCTATCTATCTATCTATCTATCTATCTATCTATCTATCTATCTATCTATCTATCTATCTATCTATCTATCTATCATACTAGTATAACCAGTACTACCATGTACTCAATCACAATAATCTAAAAGAAGAATGAACAGAAAAGATAATCAATAACATTCTACAAGGAAAGAACTAGGCAGGATATGGGAAAAAATACTAACTAGAAATCTACAAAAAATCACCTCAAGTCCACAGGGTAATAGCAGTCCAGTCTAAGGCACCATTTTGAGATCCCAAAATAAAAAGCACAATAATCACTGAAAAATATTATCCAGTCAGGATTGGAGCAAAGTACACCTCTAACAGCAGTTCTAATAAATGATAAAGACTATGTAACTGTAAATAGAGAGCATATACAAGATGAATAGAGCATGGTAAAAATATACGGGAATAAGAAAATATGGGAAATACATCCAAGAGATACGAACATCATATATAGAATCAAAAAAATACATCTAAGTGAGTGAGTACTAGTGACAACATGTGATCGTCTTGGGTACTGCTCAAGAACCACAGGCTTGGTTAATCATATGTACGATGCATGAGTAACACTATATAAAAAATAAGAAATGCGGGGTACGATCACATATCTACACTACATACTCCCCGCCCCTAACTGGTATAGTAGATCCAATCCATGACACGCTATGACACAGGATTCCATGAGAAGGGCACAAATCCTCTCATGAATCAATGTCCATAGATGTACAAGAACAACAGGCTCGTACAAAAAATACATCAGGAACTACCAGGAATAACTGTCACGACCCGCACCCGGATATTTGGGCATGAGTACATGGGTACGCCTAGCCTACACCGCAACATCGGTGGTAGAACGCTGTCTGAGTCAATTTTAACTAACTAATATTTCAACAATATAAATATGGTACCTGTCAATTATCTCAACTCCAAATGGAGGAACAATATGGTATCTCACAGATGTAACTAAACTCAATTACAATGCAAAATAAGGAAGATAGATCACGAATGGAATAATAAAGAAAAGAATGAAGATACAATCCACAAGTCTGAAATAATATACATGCCATGAATCTCTATGAAGTCTAATACAAATCTATCACAATAACTAAACCTCCTCGGGCTCTGCAACTAAGTCCTCATGGTCTACAGGAGTATCCTGTATAGGTAACCCCTCCTGTGGTCCGTAGAATGTGGGACACTAATCTATGAGACAATCATCTAGAAAAATATATTCAGTCAGGATTAGAGCAAAGTACTTACCTCTGAAAGCAGTTTTAATAACAAAATCGAGCATATAAAATAGATAATAGAAAAGAATACAAGATAACTAAACGTATGAATGAATTAAACAAGAGGAAACAGGTAATATACTGGAATAAAGAACAACAATATGAGTATCTGTAATATGAAGAAATAGCTAAAATCTAACTAATGTGCCTTAGAATACAAGTTGATTATGTGATCGGTTTGGGTTGAACATGATCAATAAGTTAAGTCGATTACAAGTGTGGTAAGTAATCAGTATGTACACGATGTACACGAATAACAATGGGGCTTTGATCACATAATCAACTTCTACTCCCCTATCCCCAACTAATACCAATGGATCAAATAACATGTTACGAACACAAATATGATCACTGAACACGAGCAATAGGTGTACATGAATATAATCACACTGAATACGAGCAGTGTGTGTGTATATGAATAAGCATACTGAATACGAGCAGTGTGTGAACACAAAATATAATAATCAATACCCAATACACACAATGAAATATATGTGCAGGAGTAGCCGCTGAATACGGTAGGGGATAATATCTCCTGAAGGGATCCATGTAGTACCAGTCCGTAAAACTACTGTGTCAGAATCAAGTATACAGTTCTAGAACATGAAATATATACACTATTATGAATTAAAAACTAACAGAGAAATGTACTCACCTGAAGTCCTGAGCAAGCTGTGTCTCTCGATGCCCAAGCTAGTGTCATACAAACCTAAATATGGTATGTTACATCAATACAAGATTTTTGGAATGAAAATAAGTTAAACTAATGTAATCCTAGGTCATAAAGCCATTTAACTAGGTCAAAGCGGCTATTTCTTGGTCGTATGAGTCCAACTCTAGGATACTAGGTCCAAACACTATGAAACTAAGCCACACTAAGAACTAGGACACACACAAAATATCGTATCATAGGATAAGTAAGTTTTTAATATATGAAAATAGCAATTTATATATATGTACAAGGCAATACATATAGTACCTTAGCTAATTAATGCAAATATGATACCTTGGCTTTGAACCAAAGCGTATTACACTACCTACACACCCATCTCGATACTTAAAGCTAATACCTTGAGTATCGACCCATTACCCTGACATTACCTTGGTATCCCAAGGTAATTCAAATCCTAGTGCATAGCTAATATATAGCTAATACCCAAATACTAACTATATACTAACCATACTAACTATTAAATGCTACTAACTACTAACATATATTATATACTAATACATAGATACATATACCTACATAATAACTTACTATCAATACCCAAATACATAGATACATATAGTACAATAGCTACTAGGCTAACTATTACCCATATCTAACTAACTATTATACTAAACTAATAGCTAACATTAATACTAACTAACTGAACACACCTATCTATCTAACTATTACCTATCCTCAAGAAACTAACTAACCTACTGAACCCATGCCTTGTTGCAACTGTGCACAAATGCCCCAGTTGCTGTGCACATGCTGCAGTAACATGCTGAGACTGCTGCTAGTGCTCGAGCTGCTCACTTTAGCTGAAGCTCCTTCCTACTCTGCTTGCAGGGTGTAGTTCCCTGCCTCAGAGTTGCTGATGTGCTTCTCAATGCCTACTGCACACTATGCTTGCTGCATTGGAAGCTCCATGTTGATGAACTGCTCATTTCCCATGCCCTTTGATACACCTGTGCAGTGCTTTCGATGATGCACACTGCCTGCTGCATGTTGCAGTGAGGCTACTGCAGTGGCTCTCGATGCAGGCAGTTTGCTGTGAAGTTGTTACACTAATTATTGGGTGCAGTACAATATGCTGCTTGCTTACTAGCAGCTGAATGCAAGCTGTTGAATTGCTACTGCTCTTTGCTGTATTGCTGAAGGGCTTCAGTTGCTGGCTTACTATTGTAGAAGGCCGTAGTATTGCTGCACACCGTCTTGCTCAGTGCATTTATGCACTTGCTGCACACTGTTTAGTGCTCCTTGCCTGCACAGTTGGCTCGGCCCTTCTTCCTACACTACACAGTGCAAACTGCTCTCTGTTTGTTTGTTGTTACCACTGTCCCGAGCCCTCTCAACACATCTACATATCCAATATACACACACACATACAAATACACACTTACCTATATATATATATATATATATATATATATATATATATATATATATATATATATACACTATCATCTCTATATATATATAGATATATATAAAAATAAATACACATATACATACATATAGATATAGCATCTCATATATACTTATACACATAGACACATAGCTATATATACTTATGTATACTATATAATATAGGTACATACATTATATATATATATATATATATATATATATATATATATATATATATATATATATATATATATATATATATATATATATATATATATATATATATATATATACACACACACAAGTCACACAGAATTGAGGGGCAATAAAATAAACACGTGGAGTGCACCGCACCCGTATCACACTCATTCTTTGATAAGCTTGCGAGACGGCTCCACCACACAACCAAACGCATTCCGAAGGATACGAGCAAGTCTAGAATACTAATTATGCATGATACGAAGAATAATTAAATTAATTACGTGTCCGTGTCAAGAAGTGACTACATATCCCTGTATCGGAGGAAAACCCCCCAAAATAATCCGTATCGCCAAATTGACGGGATACAGCCTACACATATCTAATTATTGACACGACGCTAGTCAAACACATGTCAATTATAATTTATTTGACTAATTGCCAAATACCACATGTGCCGGATCTCGGAATTCTCCCAAAATTGACACAAAAACACACATAACTTTCTCTATAGGTCTCCTATGAACCTAATTCCAATTCCTATGGGTAGCCTATGCATGTGGGGTGGTTCCTTATGGTTAAATCTCAGATTTAGAGTCTACTAAGAGAGAAAAAACTAAAATATATGTATTGGGAGATGGATTCCCAATAAAAATCTGCAAATGATGAATGTAGCCTCCTCCTTGTAGATCGTTGCTTTCTCCTTGTAGATTCTTTTTGTAGTATCCTCCAATAAAGAATAGGAAAAGAATTTGAGAAGAAATTTAATAGGGAATGGTGAGGTAATGAAGAAATTGAAAGGGACAAAAATTTAGATCTAAATGGAAATAAAAAATGAGAAGAAAGACTCTCTCTCCTCCTAAAGGTGGCCGGTCCTAACCCCTCTCCCAAGATATTATGAAATAACCAAAACACCCCTTGGGGCCTCTCATGAAAAAAATAATTAAGGAGGGAAGGTTCTAATCTAATGGTTTCACTAATTAATTCATCCTCCTAATGAATGGGCCTAATTAATGGGCTCAAACTAAACAAAAATAAATGTTGGGTTCATGCATCTAAACTAACTAGTTAGGTCCACTACACAAGTTAAAATATAAATATTACATCTAACAATTAATAAATAATACAACAAATATATTTACACATGCATAATATTTAATATAATAATCCTAAAATAAATACTCTTGTCAAATTACCAAACTACCCTTGAATGAAAACGTGAGGGTGACAATCCTACCCATCTTAAAAAATTTTTGTCCTCAAAATTAAGGAAGAAACTAACTACCAAAAACAATAAATACAATGCAAGAAGTATTATACCTCACGACTCGAACAAATATGGATATCGCTCGCGTATCTTGGCCTCTCGCTCCCAGGTACTCTCTCTCCTAGCGAGTTATTCCTCCAGGCGACACGTACCAAAGGAATCGCCTAGTTCCTCAGCACCTTCTCTCTTGGATCCAGAATCTCAACTGGCTGCTCTGGATAGCTAAGAGTAGGGCCCACATCTATCTTTGAGTGATCCAGCACATGGCTAGGACCTGCCACGTACCGTCTCAGCTACTTCACGTGAAACACATTGTGCACTCCCTCCAATACAGGTGGTAAGTCTAGTCTGTAAGCAACTGCATCGACCCTCTCAAGAATACTGAAAGGTCAGATGAATCGAGGACTAAGCTTTCCGCCTCCACCAAAATGAATCGTGCCGCTTGTCAGAGAAATCCTCAAGAAAACCAGAGTGCCAACCTAGCACAAAAAATAGCCTTAGCACTCTAACAAAAAAAACAATCACAAGCAATGCAAAACAAAATCTATACCTCAAACTCTAATGGTCTCCGATGGCTATCGACCCAATGTCGCTGTCTGTTCTGCGCTACCCGAAGTCTATCCCTGATGAGCTTTACTTTCTCAGCTGCATCCACTACCATCTCTAGTCCCAATAAAGCTCTCTCACCAACATCATTCCATGATAACGAAGTGCGATATCTCCGTCCATACAATGCATTAAATGGGGATATCTCGATACTGGCCTGGTAGCTGTTATTGTAAGAAAACTCTATCAAGTGAAGATGATCCTCCCAAGAACCTCCAAAATCTAAAATATATGTGCGTAGCATATCCTCGAGAGTCTAAATAGTCCTCTCCGATTGCCCGTCTGTCTGAGGGTGATATGCGGTACTGAATTTGAGCTGAGTGCCCAAGCTAGCTTGTAAACTCCTCCAGAAGTGGGACATAAAGCAACTATCCTGATCCGAGATTTTGCTCACTGGAACTCCATGCAATCTGACTATCTAGCGCACATACATCTCTGCGAGCTTCTCTGTAGACGTGCCTACTTTGAATGGCAGAAAGTGGGCTGATTTGTTCAACCTATCTACGATGACCCAAATCACATCTTTACCTCCTGGAGAACGCGGAAGTCCTGAAACAAAGTCTATCGTCACATGCTCCCATTTCTACTCTAGAATGGGTAAAGGCTGAAGCAATCCGCCTGGCCTCTGTCTCTCTGTCTTTACCAGCTGGCAAACTAAACATCTAGATACGAAGCCTCTCGCTTCATACCATACCACAAAACATGCTCTCTCATATCCCTATACATCTTGTTGGCACCTGGATGTATAGAGTACTGAGATTTATGTTCCTCCTGAAGAATCTTTTCGCACAATCCTCCACTCAGCACACAAAATCTGGCACCATGCCGTAATGATCCATCATCCGCGATACTGAAGTCCTCGGCCAACCCTATCTGGACATATGCTTTGATGCTCCTCAGAGACTCATCGTCGAACTGTGCGGCTCTGATCCGGTCCATCAACTATGACTATAGCTGAAGTCCCCACATCTGTGCTGTAACTCCAGGAAATGATACCTCAATTCCTAAACTGTCAAGATCGACCAATAAGTGTCTGTCTCTCATCAAGTACTTAGCCACCTGATACCTGCTCAAGGCATCCGAGACTACGTTGGCCTTTTCTGGATGGTACTGCAAAGAAATATCGAAGTCCTTCATCAACTCCAACCATCGCCGCTTCTTCATGTTAAGCTCTTTTTGTAAACACATACTTCAATCTCTTGTGATATGTAAAGATCTCTACTCGCTCTCCATACAAGTAGTGTTTCCATAATTTAAGAGCAAAAATAACTTCTGCCAACTCCAAGTCATGGGTATGGTAATTCTTCTCATACAGGCGTAATTGCCTGGAGGCATAGGCAATCACCTTTCCGTTCTGCTGCAAGACACAACCCAAACCCTTACCCGATGCATCTCTGTATATAGAAAATTCTCATATCCCTGATGGCAATGTCAATATTGGAGCTGTAGTCAACCTCTTTTTCAGCTACTCAAAAGCTAACTGACAATCCTCAGTCTAGACAAACTCCACGTCCTTCCTGGTTAGTCTAGTTATCGGCTCCGCAATCCTGGAAAAATTCTAAACATATCTCCGATAATAGCCTGCCAATCCAAGAAAACTCATGATCTCTGCTACTGAACTCGGGGTAGACTATGACTCAACTGCTGAAATCTTCTACGGTTCCACTGAGATTCTATCTCCTGTAATCACATGTCCGAGGAATTCAACCTTATCAAGGAAGAACTCACACTATGAAAGCTTGCCATATAGCTTCTTCTTCCTGAGGGTCTCTAGAACTATCCTCAAGTGCTTCTCATGCTTCTCTAGGGTCTTCGAATATATCAGTTATCATCAACGAAGACCACCACAAACTGATCTAAGTACTGATGGAATACTTTGTTCATCAAGTTCATGAATACCGCTGGAGCAATAGTCGACCCAAACGGCATCACCAAGAACTCAAACTGCCCATACCTAGTCCTGAAAGATGTCTTCGAAATATCTTCCTTCCTCACTTTTACCTGGTGGTACCCCGACCTCAAGTCTATCTTTAAGAATACCTTCGCTCTGCTCAATTGATCAAATAAATTATCAATCCATGGCAACGAGTATTTGTTCTTGATAGTGAGGTTGTTGAGTGCCCTGTAGTCGATACACATGCGTATCGACCCATCCTTCTTTGGTACAAAAAGTACCGGAGTACCCCATGGTGATGAACTGGAGCGGATGAAGCCCTTGTCCTATAACTCATCCACCTGCTTCTTGAATTCTGCCAGTTCGCTGTTGTTCACTCTATAGACGTATTATGATATTGGCTCTGCGCCTAGCACCAAATCTATTCAGAACTCCAAATCTATGTCTGGTGGCAACCCCGACAACTCCTCCGAAAAGATGTCTATAAACTCTGCTATCAATGAATATGGCGGTTCCTGCTCTTCTACCAAAGCTTCACAGAATTTACCTTCGCTCTGCTCTGTTGCTCCTCTGATGAACTCAAACTCTGGCTCTCCTGGTGCCTA
This sequence comes from Iris macrosiphon, assembly GCA_036927795.1. Taxonomy (NCBI): domain Eukaryota; kingdom Viridiplantae; phylum Streptophyta; class Magnoliopsida; order Asparagales; family Iridaceae; genus Iris; species Iris macrosiphon. The sequence goes on from JAYESA010000005.1 coordinate 141,699,957, forward strand.
AAACAAAACTCTGCCTCCATGACAATCGATAGTAGTATGATGCCTACTCAACCAATCCATCCCGAGTAATATATCATAACTCGGAAGTGGCATTATGAGTATATATACGCTCAACTCTCGGCCTCCCAAAAAAACTCTCCGGTCCTTATAAACATCACTTACCAGGATAATGCCACCCCCGATCATGATCTTGCAAGTCTCGCCAACACTTCAGACTCAAGACGATGTCTTAGAGGAAAAGATACAAATACAAAACTATGAGAAGTACCGGAATCAAATAAAGCATGAGCTGGAAAAGAATCAAGATAGACTGAACCTGAGATAACATCACCGACAGGCTCCTTCTCCTCGACGGTCAAAGCAAAATTTTGCCCCTGCCGCTAGGCACCTCTCTGCTGCTACTGGTGTTGAAAAAACTGCTGCTGTTGCGGTGGTAGAGGTTATCTCTGCTGTCCCGCTGGTGGTCTCACGGCTGCTCTCTGTGCCTGACCTTCGCCCTGAGCTGGACGAGTTGGGGCTTTAGGACAAGCCCTAAACTGATTGTCTCCTGATCCGCAGAATAAGTACTAGCCCAATCTCATTCTGCATACATCCTATCCATGTTCTTGCTTCTTACAAAAAGTATAAGGAACAACTGGTCTGTGAATCTGGTGCATCTGATGTGCCGACGCTCTAGCTGGTCCAGGATACTACTGCCTCATATGCTGGAAATGCCTCTGGTGCTGCTGTTGAAAATGATGCCTCTTCATTGGACCCGTATTGGTACTGGATCCTCCTGTGTCCCTTAGCCTCTTAGAGCCAAGCTCTAGATCATCCTCTGCCCGCTGCGCATGTCTCAGAATCTCCTCGAAAGTAGCGGTGGGATCATCGTTCCAATGGGATTTGACTTCCCAGTTCAGGCCCTTCCTGAACTTCCTGGATTTTCCTCTGGGGTTCTGCCCCTCCACAAAGTGACCTAGTCTGCAATACTCCATTGTATACTCATCCACCGATATACCTCCCTGAACAAGGTACTAGAATTGGCTCTCTAGAGATGTCAGAGCCACATCGGGAAAGAACTTTTCCTTGAAGAGATCTTTGAAAGCTTCCCAAGTAAGTCCTGGTACTGAGATCCTAGGGTCCATCCTGAACCAGGTCAAAGAAATATCAAATATCATGTACCCCACTGCCTCTATCTGCAATCTTTCAGGAATTTGCGCCAGCCGCAGGTTCCGCTCAATGTCCTCTATCCAATCATCAGCATAAAGGATCTCTTATGTGCCTCTAAAGCCCTTCGGTCCCATTCTCTTGAAGTCTATGATGGTCCCCAGCCTCGGCTGATATGAGGTAAACTGAGGTGGTACCGTCTGTGGCTGGACTAAGGTAGCTCTCTCAACTGCTGCGAGCGTAATCTGGTGAGCGTTCTCAATGCTCTGTCGTAGGACCTCTGACTGATGCTACTGCGCCTCCATCATCAACTAAAAGAGTGCGAATATCTGCATCTGAATGACTGCGGGTGGTGGGGGTAGAAGATTTTCTGAAACTGTCGGCGCTGTACTCTATACCGGAGGTGGAGCACCTCAGAAAGCTGCTTTAGATACGCCCACCTGGACTGGTGAAGCTGACCTCCGAAATATAGGTGCTGGAAAATCGTCTGAGGGTGCTGCCCTCATAGGTGATGGAGTGACTGACCGTGCTATCACGACACCTGAGCGTTGGGAACGCATCTTCGGCGGCTTCCTGAAGATAAATTGAAATAAGGAATCAATGTTAAATATGATACGATATCATCAAAGAAGGACATATTTTATTCAAAGTAAAGCAAATATTTAATAGATAAAGATTGCAAAACAGATATTGGAATATTTTCTAGTTGTGGTTGAGTAAACACTCAGCCTAAATCCTAATTCCTAAAGCAGGCTCGTAGCAGTACTCTAAGTGTACACGAATAAGAACACTGAATACGAGCAATGTGTGAACACAAAATATAATAATCAATACCCAATACACACGATGAAATGCATGTGTAGGAGTATTCGCTGAACACGGTTAGGGATAACATCTCCTGACGTGATCCATGTAGTGCCAGTCTGTGAAACCACTATGTCGGAATCAAGTATACAGTTCTAGAACATGAAATATATACACTATTATAAATTAAAAACTAACAGAGAAATATACTCGCCTGAAGCCCTGAGCAAGGTATGTCTCTCGATGCCTAAGCTGGTATCACACAGACCTAAATATGGTATATTACATTGTTTGATAATAAATAAAAGAAATTAAAAATAGGTTTATACGAAACCCTTTCTTTGGTTTACAAACAAGAAAAAGAAGTATAATTAACCCTATACGAGGATGTGAAGTACAAAAAATTGATTCTGGAGAAATATTGCTATAGAAGTCTGATCTGCGGTCGATCACTTTGTCCTTTGGACCACACGATGACGAAGAAGTGCTGTAGAAGACGAAAAAGAAGCTTCAAAGACTGCAGGAGGGGTTGAACTCTCGTTGCCAAAGCTCTCTATATATGCTCTCTTGACTTTAAAAAAATCTTCGACCCTTTTTCTCTTCTTGGATTCGACCCTGGACCTCCGTGGCCGGAGGTCTCCCTTTTATAGAGTTCAGCTACAGTCGGTGTAGAAACTGAACAGTGGAGAGAGATGCACCTTTTATGCGGCGGTTATAATAACTGCTACCCACGTATGAATGATCTCTTGAATTGGCGTGTGACACGTGTCCCATTATGAGGTAATGCGTATAATCGCTCATCGAAGATCACGGCATGCAAGCCACGTAGATAACTGTCCCTCGTGTAGAGATGGTTGGCATAAAAGCCAAATAACTGTCTCGTTGGCGAAAAAGCCAAATAGCTGTTCTGATGGCATAAAAGTCGAGTAGGCGTAGAAGCCGAATAGTTGTCATGTTGGCATAGAAGCCAAGTAGCTGTCATATTGGCGTAGAAGCCAAGTAGCTGTGCTGTTGGCGTAGAAGCCAAGTAGCTGTGTAAAGCTTGATGCTTTGCAAATATAGCTTGAGTTGGCGTATTTCGAGGAGATAGAATACAACATGCTCCTATAGCTGAAAATAGCCAGGTTGGCATATTTCAAGGAGATAGCGTACAGCGTGCTCCTATAGCTGAAAATAGCCTGGTTGGCGTAATGTGCGGGGATGGTGATGTGGACGTATTAGCCCTAATTATAGCTCACCCAGTCGTTAAAAGTAGAACCAAATCTTATGCATTAAATGCAGAGATCTGCCCCTATCTCATGCATTAATTGCAGAGACGTGCCTCGAGTTTTGTACGAAGAACCGCTTTTGACGTGGCTGTTAGTTTCGTCTCTTCCTGAGTGTAAAAGCTCATCTTTGCCTGTGTAAAATATGCAGCGTATTCATTGAATGCGTAAACAACGTCTTATATCAAGGGTTTATGTCACTAGACGACAGTCTGGGCTTTGTGCAGAATCATCATTACAGCCGTCCTCTCGATCGTCGTGCAGTACTCTTTGTCAGGAGTCAGGTTCACTGCTTCCACTGACATGTTCATTCGAGGAATATAAAGCGTTCCTCGTACAACTTCCCGCTGCATTAAAAGCAGATAGGTTTTTACGCCAAAGTGGCAATGTAGCAACCTTTTTACGCCGAAGCAGTCTGAAAATACTGCTTTACGCGGGTTATTCCGGAGCTATGTTTTTACGCTGAACTAGTGTTGAAGCTCTGCTGTATGCCTATGGCTCTGGAGTCATGTTTCATGCCACCCAGTGCTGGAGCTCTGTTTTATGCGGACTTCCTGCAGGTTGAGGGTTTTACGCGTATGATTCCCCAGCATATTTTTTATGCTTCTACAAGACCCCCTTCAAAGTTTTCAAATTCCTCGTAATTTGAAACACTTTGAATGAAGCATGAAACGGTCAATTTTGACTCGTTCCGTGAGGCTGATTTCTCGACAAATTTTTAGGAGTTTGTTGGGATTCGGTGTGTTCTCCCTTGCCTATATAAAGGCGAATGGGTTAACCAATTTTTCCCACACTTCTTTTACCACAAAGAGAGATGGTTGCCGAGATTCGTCGGGTTGACTTGAGGAAGAAGAAGATCATGTTCTTCCAGCATGTAAGGAGCCAAAAAAAGAGGCATCTTCGAGCAAATGTCCTCTGCAACGATGGATCATGGATGGATATCATAGCTTCCTTTGCTCGGGATGATCAATAATTTTATATGGTGATTCGTCCAGGAGAGAGGAATGGTCTCATTTGGCCACACAGCTTGCAAGCTGTATTTTCTCCCATTATGGCGCTGGACAATGGTGGGCAGTCTGGCCCTGTCTTCCAGTATTGAGTTGGGTCTGAACCCCCAACTCAAATCTAGGGCATGCCTGCCATGGCGTATGGAGGGTGGGCTTGCAAAATTGATAAATGCCCAATTCTGTATCCTCCCGCCATTTATCATTTTCTTGTTAATCGGCTACGGAAGCCGATAAACTACTGTAGAAGACGAAAAAGATCTACACCAATTTGAGAACATGGCAAAACAGATTCTTGGTATGATCTTAAACGAAAATGAGAAACCCTTTGTAAAAAAAGGATTTCCATCATATGTAATTATGAGGATGAAAAACCCTTTATAGACTGGATTTCCATCATATGTAATCATGATTAATAAATTTGTCTTCTTTTACGCATCTGATGATTTGCCATATTTGCTATGAGGAAGTCTGAATAGTGTGCAGCTTCGGCACGTCTGAATAATTTTATGCCGACTCTGATAAAAGAATATCTGATCTCGTCTTGTCTTTTACGCGTAATAGAAGACGCGTAGAAAGCTGCTTAGCATTTAAGTTGAAGATCCAAACTGTCATGCTATTTTGTAGGAGGAGTCGTGTAGAGTTCTGAACCGTCACTTCCCTGATGTGAAGAATTCTTGTTCAGATCATCATCTTCACGAATGGTTTTCCCGAAAATCCCTTAGAAAAAGCTACAAATTTCTGTCGACCAAGTCATATTTGAACTTTTTTGTAAAGTATTCTGACTGGACTTTGGATGAACTTCCAAATGACCCAAGAAGAAGAGTCGTCTTCAATGCTGAACTCTGTATATTTCAGGTACTTAGAATATTTTATAGCCAAAAAGGAGCATCTTCTACGTAAACCCTTATAATTGGCCTTCTGTAGCTTTCGAGCGTAGAATCATAGATTTGTAGCCTCTGAGCGTAAAAAAGCTTCCGAGCGTGAAATCATAGATTTGTAGCCTCTGAGCGTGAAATCGTAGGTTTGTAGCCTCTTGAGCGTAAAATCTCTTGAGCGTAAAAGTATCTGGGCATAAAACCGTAGATTTATAGTCTCTGAGCGTAAAATCGTAGATTTGTAGCCTCTCGAGCGTAAAAGCTTCCGAGCGTGAAATCATAGATCTCCTCTACGCGTAATTTCTGGATCCACTGACTGTCCATCTTCCCTAAATGGTAGGCTGACGCAGTCCCAAATCATAACCGAATATTAAATATCGGATTTGGTTAGGGATTCGAAGAGTCATCCAAACTCTATAAATAGTCCAAGGTCTGGGGAGAGAAAACTTTCATCTGTTTTTATAAAACCCTTGCTTTCCAAGAAACCTTCTTCTTTGTCTCTTTCTTGAGAACTTAGAATTGCCATGTCACCTAAACAGACTTCCACTGCTAAGGGAAAGAAGGTCGCTTCCTCTTTCCGCCCCACTGCTCAAGCACGAGCAACTCCTATTAGGCTGAACGAGCCTCGATCGGAACTTAGTGCTCCGCCGTCGAGCTGTGCTCCGGACATTACAGGTAGAGACTTCGGGAGAAAACAAAATCCTTCGCACACGTTGTACGTGCACGCGCAAGGTCATCTTTCGTACTGAGAGCCTCTTCGAGGAAGATGATGTACGGAGATATTTTATTATTACGCGCACATTCCTAATGTGTCGGCGTAAAAACTCTAAATTTTTGTAGTCTGGCATAAGAACTCAGACTGTCGAGATTTGGCGTATACTACAAACTTTGAATTTTATGCACTGGATATGAGTACCGGCATAAAAATTCAATTTTTTTCATTCTAGCGTAAAATCTCAGATTGTTAGATACTGCCAACCTTGAGTTTTACGCAATGGAAAATAGTTTCCAGCGTAAGACTCAAATTTTTGCAGACTTGGCGTAAAAGCTCAAACTGATAATCTTTGGCATAAAAAGCAAGAGTGTAGCATCTAGTGTAGAAACTGACTTATTCTCTTACATTTTGTAGTGGACTTGCAGATTTCTCCTTTGGCTGAAGTTATGGGCTCTGCTGCCGGGATGTTGAGCTCAAACTATTTGGAGGACTTGTCCCATTTGACATTCCCTATTTCTGGATCCAATTATCCAGAAGAAATGGGAACTTTAATCTCGTCCCAGGGAGAACTCATGCTGCTGAGTATGATCAGTGGGGAGCCCATGACATACCTAGACGGATTGGAGTATAAGAAACCTGGTTTCTTATTCGGGGATATTATCGACAAACAATCCCAGACCAAGTCCAAGAAGGAGGATTAGGTGTTTACTGCTGAGGACACGGTGATGTATCTGCCCAAGATGCCCAAGGATTATCCTATTTCTGGTGTTCTTCCACACTACTCATCCTAGGAAGATGTCATGGACCCTGACTCCCGATCTTCATGGCCGACAGGGGAAAATTTTATACAGCAAGGAATATGACGGAGGGGCCTATATGAGCCGTTCCTCGGGCCCTGTTATGCCCTTTAGGGGATTACTTCCGGGTAGTGTCCCGAGCGAGGATACGTCGCTGATCCAGCCGGTTCAGATGTCAACCTTCTGCAATGACTTTATGGGGCAGGAAGGAATGTACCCCAGGGTCAACCCTCGGACCAGCGGATGGCTTAGCCCGAGAAATCTTTGATAGGCCAGTTTGACTGCCTGGGCCCTGAAGCACTTCCAGACGGAGCTGGAAAGTATTGGCTTCGCGGCTGTGAACGCCAAAAGTGTTGGGCTGCCTGTCAACCCTAACTTATTTTTAGCCTTGATGGAGCGATGCAACTAGCTCACTGGGACTTTTGCCACTCCGCTGGGTGAGTTGGGCTTAGCTCTTCATGAGATGGCAGATGTCAATACCACATTCCGAAAATAGGAGTATTTTTGACTTTTTATAATATTTAATATTATTGTAGTTACAATTAAGTAATTGGATGATAGTATTTTTATTATTTAAATAATTATGTGATGTGTAATTAAATATAGTATTATATACAGTGTTCATTTATTTTGAGCTAGTAGACTTGACCTAGAAGCCCAGTAGATGAACGCCTGTCCGAATTATGGAATTCGGTATTAAATTGTTTTATCTAGAATTTATTTATTAGAGATTTTAATTAATTACCGTATTTATTTAATTATTTGCGCATTGCCTTTGCTTCAATATTTGGAGCGCTATCCTGACTTTTGTCTTCCAACAAATTTCACAATCTTGCCCTAGACATGCCCGCCTTCCATTCTGCTATTTTTGCAACTCATAATTATGCTCTCTGTGCATTATTTTTAGCCACACAAAAATTGTCACGGACGTTATTTAATAAATCCCTATTTTGTATCGTTGTGCGTTCCAATTGAAATTGGAGGCAATTTTGACCTATTTTTCGTGCTGCCCAAATTAGGATAATATTCGGTTCTGAGTCTTCTTCATTATTGGTATTGATGACCTGACCTGATTTTGGCCCCATGTACTCCTAATTAATTTTAGAACACAACTTGCATTTATTTCTAATTAAATTGAGGATACTATTTTAACCAATTCGAAAATCCCAATTTAATTCCTGTGCCCTGCTAATTGAGCCCGTACCAAACATACAGCGCCCCCTGACCCTACAAAACACCGGACACCGAATCGTCCGCCAAATTTTTGTTATTTTATGCGTCTGTGCAAATACCCAAATTTAAGGGGGCTAATTTGCAAATTATATTTTTGTCATCACCTCATTTGTTTAAAAACAATGGGGAATCCCTAATAATATTTAATTAGCCTCTCACCCTCATTCCCACATGAAAATTCCTTCATGTCCAATCTGGACCACACATTTAAGGGGGTCAATCACCACCCTCCAACAACACCCTCTCTCCCTATTTAATGTTATGTCCCATCAAACCCTAATCCCTAGAAAACCTAGGTAGCCCACCTCCTCACAAGCCCCCACATTTTCTCTCCAACGTATGAACAAATCCTTCTTCTTCTTTCTCCTTTCTTCTTCTCTTCTTCTCTTTCTTTTCTTCTTCTTCCTTTCTTCATTAATTTTAAATTTAAATTGGAAGGGGGAACACTGTTCACCCACCCCTTCACTCTCTGTGCCCGGCGGCCCTACTGCACCCGGCCGGTGACTGAGCCCGACCCGGCCGGCGCTGCCTCGACGCGTCCGGCGGCCGCTGCGAGCTCCCCCTCCAGTCGAGCGCTCCTCTTCCCAAGCCCTTTCCCGGCGGCAACAGTTCCGATCGGTGGACCCATCCCCATCTCCTCTACTCCGGCCATCCGGCCGAGTACCGACCCCGCAGCGGATACTCCGGCGGCCCGCTGGCAGCCACCCTGACCTGCTCAGCCTCCGGCTGCTCCTCCCCTTTCCATCGAGCCGAGCTCCCTCTCCCTCTGTTCCCGGACATCCCGACCCGCCGACCGCTGCCAGTCCGGCGAGCTGCCCCGACTCCCCACAGCTCCCCGCTGATCAACTCCGGCAGGCCAGCGGCTTCCCCCTCCGGCCGTACTCCGGCCACCCGACCCAATCACTGTAAGTCCCTCTCCCTCTTTCTTCTATATATATATATATATATATATATATGTATATATATATACATACGTATATACGTATGAGTATATATAATATATGTATATGTATAATAGTTATCTATTTAATGTTTTAAATACATGAATATGTATAGCATTTATTTAATTAATATTTAAACACATAATGTATAGTATATATATAATGTATTAGTATGTTAATGAATTAATGCATTGGTATGTTAATGTAATTAATGTATTAGTATGGTTAATGTAATGTATTGATAAATTAATGAAATTAATGTGTATAATTAATGATGATATGTATATATATATGTACAAGTATATATTTAATATGATTTGTATATATATATATATATACGTATTATAGTATGTATGATTAAATTGATATATATATATATATATATATATATATATATATATATATATATATATATATATATATATATATATATATATATATATATATATTGGTTATTTTATATATATGAGATATCTAGTTAATAAAAAGCATATACTAGTACAAACTAAATTCATATATTAGTATTATGTATTCCTCATATATGGTAGTATTGTATTTTATTGGTATATCTGTATATATATTATGTATATATATATAGTATAAATTTAATTTGGTATATACATATTTGTATTTCAATTATATATATGGTAGGTATTAATGATTAAAAACAGGTAATGTGTCTTATATATCTATCTGCTAGGTGATCCTAGGTGACCAGTATCATACCTAGCATCTGATGCAAATATGGTTTTGCTTTGTGATATGTTTCTAGGACTGTTGGTTCACCCAGGGGATACTCTGGAACAGGACCCCGGTATTCACCAGCTAAGGACCCAAGGCAAGTACATTCTCTGATAATTTTCAATTCCTTGATAATTTCTATAAGTTCAATAATCATGAAATATTACATCTGAATCCTTGACACTGTGTTACACGGACTAGTATAGCTTGGATCTGCAGTCATGAGATGTTATATTGATTATCGTATTAACATTGTACACGACATATATATTAGACATCGTACATGATAGATTGGACTTGCTCGTGTATCGTGACGTGTCATGGTTGGATCCACATTACTAGTTGGGGGCGGAGAAGTAGTTAGTAAGAAATGTGATCATACCCTTTATACAGTATATAACAATGTAAGTGTTAATCATGCTCTTCACCCATGATTAGCCAGGCCCTATAGCTATCGTACATGTTCCCAAGCCGATCACATTTTGAAACTACTATTTCAAACACTTAGAATAGATTACAGTTCCCTATTTAAATCATATATTACATCACCCGTATATGATACTGTTCCTTGTTCTTTTTATTTTCATACATGCACTGACTGTATCATATTGTCTATTGCCTGTCTCTTTATATTGCCTGTCTCTCTTTAATTGCCATTGTATTTATTTCACTATCTTCTCAGTAGCTAGCATCACATGTTTATTACTTTATAGTCCTTATCAATTAAATGGAACTGTTATTTGAGATTTGTACTTTGCTCCTTCCTGACTGGAAACATTTTTCCAGACTATGCCTTAGAAGACCGCTGTCCGACACTTTATGGACCATATGGTGAGTAGCTGCAACTTGGGCTTGGCAGTTTAGTTGTGATTCCGGGAGGTCTAGCCGGAATCACCAATCTTCTAGTTAGTTCTTTCAGTAGACTATTTGGTACCGGATTTGTCTCCGGCATTTTGATGAGATTTGGATAATTGTTGAGTTAGATCATTACTTTAGACTTGTGTTGTATTTAATTTTTGTTCGATATCTTATCGTGCTGTAATCCTGTGATTGAGTATGTGTTCATTTTATTGTGTCATCCGTGCCTCCTTATGGAGATTGGATGCTTGTATGAGATTGGCTAGATAGTATCAAGACCTTGACAGCGTTCTACCGCCGATGCTGCGGCGTAGGCTGGACGTGCCCGCGTACTCGCGCCCCAATTCCGGGTGCGGGTCGTGACACATTTTTAGTGGTGGCCCATGTAGGTCAAACTTTACGAGTTGTGCGATATCGCAGTAGTGTGGCATCCTTGTTATACTACTGCGTGCCTGCGATAGGATCTAGGACATAGGATACTAGGACGAGAGCGAATACTCAATCACAATTCCTTGAGAGATTCCTGGGATGACCCCTGAGAATCTTGTTAAAATTATAATTTAAATTATTCCCTTGTTCCGTCCATTCTCACTTATTGATGTTGAATTTGATTGTTGTTAATCAGGTATTAAATTAGGATTTTGGTTTCATGGTAGGGTTTGATTTCATATCAAAATGAATTTGCAGACTGATTTATGGTATTATTTGATGATACGTCGATGAGGACAGTGAGAAAGATTAGCACTAGGGCTATTGGATTACTAGATATGGATTTAAATTATAATTTGAAGATTGAAAACAAATTGAATTTTTGAATTTTGAGAAGTTGAGATATTGTCATTAAAACTTTTTGAGGATTTAGATTCGATTCAATGAACCTAGACAAACTGTAAAGATTTTTAGTGATTAAGTTTTCATTTCAGTATTTAAATAATTAACCTTGAGGAAAGTGTATGCATTTTTACTTTAAAATTTTTCGAGGTGTAAATTTCGAGGACTTTATTTGGAGGATGAAATCTTATAGTGAGAGAGATATATTAGTATATAAGTAGATAAGATGCATGTGTAAGGATCTGTTGGCTTGAGCATGATTGAGATCTCACTGCCAACTGACTTGGGCGTCCATCTAGGGTTGTATTAGAAAGAGCAGTACTTAGTATGATGTGTTGCAATTGTTATGCACTTGAGTGATAAGGATAACTAGTATCAACGATTACAGTAGGTAAGAAAGCTAGCAGTGAGTGTGCTTATAGTAGAACTGTGGTACCTAGGGGATAGATGTATCAGACCATGGATGCATCTTTGACCTGTGCAATTACAACTAGGGTTTATTTCCAATCTTTTACCTTAAATGTTGCTTCTTTAGAACTATACTGTCCTTCATGATATCGCATTTTTGCCTTAATTGATTCTTTGGGATCTGTCTTCAGGATGTTGCCGCAGACACGGTCTATGAGAGCGGGAACATCAGCTTTAGAGGGGTCTGCCACCTCTCCACCTGATGGACAGACAGCCGTAGTTCCTCCTACGTCTCCGATGCATGTAGGAGTTTCTGCACTTTTCGGGGATCCTCCTCCCCCACCTGCTCAGAGGATTACTGCAGCTGTGACGGACAACCTTCCTCCTCCCCCGACTCCGATTCTCGGAGGTTTGCCCATTGATGGGACGCAGATGTTTACCTTGATCCAGGGCATGGTAGATGCCCAGAGAGTGACGGCAGACGCTCAGCGAGTTCAAGCTGAGGCTCAGAGGGTGCAAGCAGTAGCGCACCAGGCACAAATCGAGCTGATGAGAGAAAACATGGAGAATGCTCATCAGGTGACTCTCCAAGCTTTGGAGAGAGTAGCACAGTACCAGCAGTTTCTTGGCCAACAGCAGCAGAGATCAGGCACTATAGTGGATTTCAAAAGGATGATGCCTCGAGAGTTTAAAGGCACCAAAGGGATACTCTACGCTGACGACTGGCTAGAGGATATAGAGAGGAGCCTGCGATTGACCCAGATTCTGGAGAACTTGCAGATAGAAGCCGCTAGCAGTCAGATGTTCGATATCCCACTCATGTGGTATCGCACGGAGCCGAGAATTACTGCACAAGGACTTACTTGGGAGACCTTCAAGGAACTCTTCAAGGAGAAGTTCTTTCCCGACGTGGCATTGGGAACCTTGGAAAGTCAGTTTCATGACTTGGTTCAAGGAAACATGTCGGTCGACGAGTACGCTGCAGAATTCTGTAGATTGAGCCATTTTGCATCGTCCATGATTCGAGACCCAGGAGATCGAGCCCGGAAATTTAGAAAAGGGCTGACAAGAGAGATTAGGTCGCGCACTTCTGGTCGTCGTACCGCTACCTTTGAGGCTATCTTGATAGATGCTCAGATTGCAGAAGAGGATCTGGACCTCAGGCCTAAGAGGAGTCACAATACTTTTGGAGATACGAATGGTAGCACAGGACCAGCCAAGCATCCCCGTATTCAGCACCAACAGCAGTACCAAGTACCATTTTATATTCAGCAACAACCATGGGCATTTCAGCATCCACCGCAGTACCTAGCACCAGTTCATATTCAGCAACATCTATGGGCGTATCAGTATCAACAACAGTACCAGGCACCAGTCCGTGTTCAGCAGAATCAGCAACAGCCTCCGAGAGAGACACAGCGGACTTGTCATTTCTGTAAGAAGCCAGGTCACCTTTGGGAGAGCTGTAGAACGAGGCTAAGACTTTGTTTGTACTGCGGCACTGCGGGACATCGAGTAAGGGATTGTCTTCTAGCCCCTTATCTTCCCGGCCAGTGTGCAGTTTCAGATTATAGAGATCCAGTTAGGCTACCTGTGGAACCGTATATTGTTCAGCACCCGCGAAGGGAACCACCCCAGCAGGGCGGGGCATTTGCGATGACGGTCAAGGAGACCGATACTACAGGTAATGTGTTAGCAGATTCTGTTCTTTCCTTCCTTCTGTCCCTCTCTACTTGATTGATTGATTGATTCCTTAGTACAAGTTGTATGCATGATTTTCTTGTTAGAATATAGTTAGTAGTACCCCTGATACAGAGACTGCAATACCATGACAAAAGACACCATGACCGTACATATCCACTTAGGTTGCATGTTGTATGTTTGTAGGAAGATCTTTCTTAGACCATGATTATTGGGGTTTAACCATGACGAAGATTCATGGAGTTATGACTTGACAAGAAAGACAAGATGATTAAAATTCGAGGATAACCATTGATTTAAATAGAGGGTTAAGAAATTAACATTGCATAATTGGTGGTTTATTAATTCCAGGAAGATTATGACATGCTTAAATTGGTTATTAAATTTGGAAATTTTGGGAGATTATCAATATATTTTGCAAGTTATGAATTTTAGAATTTTATATGGGATGTTGCAATTAGAGAATCTTTAAGTATCGCATTGTTGGGTATTTTGAGGAAGAGGAAATCGAAAAATAAAATTTTGATGGATAAATGTTTAAATTCAAACTTTTTTTTTTGGGACGAGATTACATTTTATATTTGTGCATTGATAAAAATCAAGTTAGAGGAGTGGATATTAAATTCCGAGTATTGACTTATTAACTAAAAATTTTGGGGAAATTTTGATAAAAATGGACTTTGATTCTATTTCGAGGATTTTTCAGGAATGCAAATAATTCAGAATTTTTAAAAAATTGTGAGAGGACATTGTGGATTCTTAACTGATTTCATGGATGATGAATTTAAACTGTGAGGAAAATGATAATGTGTATGAATAAACGCTACCTTGAGGATTTTAAATTTCGAGGACGAAATTCTTTTAAAGAGGGTAGACTTGTCACTACCACATTCCGAAAACAGGGGTATTTTTGACTTTTTATAATATTTAATATTATTGTAGTTACAATTAAGTAATTGCATGATAGTATTTTTATTATTTAAATAATTATGTGATGTGTAATTAAATATAGTATTATATACAGTGTTCATTTATTTTGAGCTAGCAGACTTGACCTAGAAGCCCAGTAGATGAACGCTTGTCCGAATTATGGAATTCGGTATTAAATTGTTTTATCTAGAATTTATTTATTGGAGATTTTAATTAATTACCGTATTTATTTAATTATTTGCGCATTGCCTTTGCTTCAATATTTGGAGCGATATCCTGACTTTTGTCTTCCAACAAATTTCACAATCTTGCCCTAGACATGCCCGCCTTCCATTCTGCTATTTTTGCAACTCATAATTATGCTCTCTGTGCATTATTTCTAGCCGCACAAAAATTGTCGCAGATGTTATTTAATAAATCCCTATTTTGTATCGTTGTGCGTTCTAATTGAAATTGGAGGCAATCTTGACCTATTTTTCGTGCGGCCCAAATTAGGGTAATATTCGGTTCTGAGTCTTCTTCATTATTGGTATTGATGACCTGACCTGATTTTGGCCCCATGTACTCCTAATTAATTTTAGAACACAACTTACATTTATTTCTAATTAAATTGAGGATACTATTTTAACCAATTCGGAAATCCCAATTTAATTCCAGTGCCCTGCTAATTGAGCCCGTACTAAACATACAGCGCCCCCTGACCCTACAAAACACCGGACACCGAATCGTCCACCAAATTTTCGTCATTTTATGCGTCTGTGAAAATACCCAAATTTAAGGGGGCTAATTTACAAATTATATTTTTATCATCACCTCATTTGTTTAAAAATAATGGGGAATCCCTAATAATATTTAATTAGCCTCTCACCCTCATTCCCACATGAAAATTCCTTCATGTCCAATCTGGACCACACATTTAAGGGGGTCAATCACCACCCTCCATCAACACCCTCTCTCCCTATTTAATGTTATGTCCCATCAAACCCTAATCCCTAGAAAACCTAGGTAGCCCACCTCCTCACAAGCCCCCACATTTTCTCTCCAACGTATGAACAAATCCTTCTTCTTCTTCCTCCTTTCTTCTTCTCTTCTTCTCTTTCTTTTCTTCTTCTTCCTTTCTTGATTAATTTTAAATTTAAATTGGAAGGGGGGAACACTGTTCACCCACCCCTTCACTCCCTGTGCCCGGCGGCCCTACTGCACCCGGCCGGTGACTGAGCCTGACCCGGCCGGCGCTGCCTCAACGCGTCCGGCGGCCGCTGCGAGCTCCCCCTCCAATCGAGCGCTCCTCTTCCCAAGCCCTTTCCCGGCGGCCACAGTTCCGGTCGGTGGACCCATCCCCATCTCCTCTACTCCGGCCATCCGGCCGAGTACCGACCCCGCAGCCGATCCTCCGGCGGCCCGCTGGCAGCCACTCTGACCTGCTCAGCCTCCGGCTGCTCCTCCACTTTCCATCGAGCCGAGCTCCCTCTCCCTCTGTTCCCGGACATCCCGACCCGCCGACCGCTGCCAGTCCGGCGAGCTGCCCCGACTCCCCACAGCTCCCCGCTGATCAACTCCGGCAGGCCAGCGGCTTCCACCTCCGGCCGTACTCCGGCCACCCGACCCAATCACTGTAAGTCCCTCTCCCTCTTTCTTCTCTCTCTCTCTCTATATATATATATATATATATATATATATATATATATATATATATGTATATATATATATATATACATACGTATATACGTATGAGTATATATAATATATGTATATGTATAATAGTTATCTAATTAATGTTTTAAATACATGAATATGTATAGCATTTATTTAATTAATATTTAAACACATAATGTATAGTATATATATAATGTATTAGTAAGTTAATGAATTAATGCATTAGTATGTTAATGTAATTAATGTATTAGTATGGTTAATGTAATGTATTGATAAATTAATGAAATTAATGTGTATAATTAATGATGATATGTATATATATATGTACATGTATATATTTAATATGATTTGTATATATATATATATATATGTATTCTAGTATGTATGATTAAATTGATATATATATATATATTGTATATATATATATATATTGGTTATTTTATATATATGAGATATCTAGTTAATAAAAAGCATATACTAGTACAAACTAAATTCATATTAGTATTATGTATTCCTCATATATGGTAGTATTGTATTTTATTGGTATATCTGTATATATATTATGTATATATATATATAGTATAAATTCAATTTGGTATATACATATTTGTATTTCAATTATATATATGGTCGGTATTAATGATTAAAAACAGGTAATGTGTCTTATATATCTATCTGCTAGGTGATCCTAGGTGACCAGTATCATACCTAGAGAAGTCCCGAACTCAGCATTTTTAGACTGTGTTAGTGTAGCATCTGATGCAAATGTGGTTTTGCTTTGTGATATGTTTCTAGGACTGTTGGTTCACCCAGGGGATACTCTGGAACAGGACCCCGGTATTCACCAGCTAAGGACCCAAGGCAAGTACATTCTCTGATAATTTCTAATTCCTTGATAATTTCTATAAGTTCAATAATCATGAAATATTACATCTGAATCCTTGACACTGTGTTACACGGACTAGTATAGCTTGGATCTGCAGTCATGAGATATTACATTGATTATCGTATTAACATTATACACGACATGTATATTAGATATCGTACATGATAGATTGGACTTGCTCGTGTATCGTGACGTGTCATGGTTGGATCCACATTACTAGTTGGGGGCGGGGAAGTAGTTAGTAAGAAATATGATCATACCCTTTATACAGTATATAACAATGTAAGTGTTAATCATGCTCTTCACCCATGATTAGCCAGGCCCTATAGCTATCGTACATGTTCCCAAGCCGATCACATTTTAAAACTACTATTTCAAACACTTAGAATAGATTACAGTTCCCTATTTAAATCATATACTACATCACCCATATATGATACTGTTCCTTGTTCTTTTCATTTTTATACATGCACTGACTGTATCATATTGTCTATTGCCTGTCTCTTTATATTGCCTGTCTCTCTTTAATTGCCATTGCATTTATTTCACTATCTTCTCAGTAGCTAGCATCACATATTTATTACTTTATAGTCCTTATCAATTAAATGGAACTGTTATTTGAGATTTGTACTTTGCTCCTTCCTGACTGGAAATATTTTTCCAGACTATGCCTTAGAGGACCGCTGTCCGACACTTTATGGACCATATGGTGAGTAGCTGCAACTTGGGCTTGGCAGTTTAGTTGTGATTCCGGGAGGTCTAGCCGGAATCACCAATCTTCTAGTTAGTTCTTTCAGTAGACTATTTGGTACCGGATTTGTCTCCGGCATTTTGATGAGATTTGGATAATTGTTGAGTTAGATCATTACTTTAGACTTATGTTGTATTTAATTTTTGTTCGATATCTTATCGTGCTGTAATCCTGTGATTGAGTATGTGTTCATTTTATTGTGTCATCCGTGCCTCCTTATGGAGATTGGATGCTTGTGTGAGATTGGCTAGATAGTATCAAGACCTTGACAGCGTTCTACCGTCGATACTGCGGCGTAGGCTGGACGTACCCGCGTACTCGTGCCCCAATTCCGGGTGTGGGTCGTGACAGCAGAGATTTCAAGGCTGCCAATGTTGGATGTTCCTTATGAAGAGTACGTCCCTCCAAACAGAGAGTTGAGGGATATAAACCCTCGGGCGATAGCAGTATATTAGGAGCTGATGTGCCACTATCTTACCTGCACCACTTTCTACAAGGAGCCTTCTGATTTGGCTCACATCAACAAGTGGGCAACCTATCTCTTCTTCTACCAGGCCAGAAATGTTAAGCCGGACAAGGTGGTAAATAGTCGAAATAGGCCTTTGAATCTCCTGAGCATGCTCAATGCTAACACGGTCGATGACCTTATTGAAGACGTCGGGGCTTCAGATCATATTTTTGACGAGGAGATAGTGGGTTACCATGCAGGCACAAAGCCTTCAGTTATATAAGGCATTATCGTAAGCCTCTGTCAAAGGAAGCTCAATTGGCTGGCTTCCTCTCCGTCTGGCTTCGCCGCTGGGTAGTGCCTGGCATCGCGTCTGCAGATCGTATCCATCGCAACACCTTATGGCCTGTAGTGCGTTTAGTGTTCGGAGCGAGACTGGGCCTGCTTCCTGCTTTGGTATGTAGAATATAAGTAGGCTTGAGGACCCTTAATGATGGGCTGCTTGCAGATGAGACGCAGCATGAAAGCTTTCCTCGAGTGGAATTACCATTCCTATACTTGTTGGGATGGTTAATTCTTTACAACACCAGGGTGATGTCTCCCGGTCCTGCCAGCGGTTCAGGAAATAACTTCTTGTTGAATTACAAGAATTCCTCTTGGAACGTGACGACCGTCATAGATTGCCGACGGGTGTTAAATGTTGCCCACATTTGGAAGCTCTTCTGTATCGTTCCCCCTGTACATATCAATCAACAGGGGAAGAAAATTAAGGATGGGGGCCATGGGAGGACCATTCTTTCTCCTGAAGCCTTCTACTGGTTGGTCTGTATTAGACCTTCCCATTTGCTGTACAGAAGCAATGACCACTGCTACCTGGAGCCTTATTTGCCCAGTCGGTTCGCCAGGCAGTTTGGGTACGATCAGCTGCCTGTGGGGAATTCCATTACCAGCTTCAAGTCCAAAGGTGGACTTATTGGTAGAGCCAGAGAATGGCGATATTTTATCACGGGCTGTACTGGTGCGACTTTTGTTGTGCCTGCGACTTCTATTTCTATGGAGTTGTGCATCCTTCACTCATATGCGCAGTTCAATGCGTCCATAAATACCTTCCATCGTGATTTTGATGTGCATAGAAGTTTTAGGATGCCCTCCCATAGTTCTACCGCAAGGGATGAGGTTCCGTTTGTTTCCCCGGATGAGAATAAGGATATCGCCGAAGCAGACGAGTTCTTGACGACAATACCAAGAGGCGTGATAACTCCGCTGCCAGAGTCTCTCGTTATCCCCCATAAACGGAAGGCTTCCACTCCGAAAGAGCCTTTTCCTCGCAAGAAGAAGATTGTCAGAGGTCCGAAAAGGGCTTCCACCAGGGGGCTCCTAGGAGCGAGCCGGTCGTCTCCCCTGTTGGGGATGATTCTTTGATTAAAGGTCCTTCGCCTTTTAGAGAGGGAACCTCCGTAGTTCCGGCTGGCAGTGCCGGAGATTCTTTGCTCGAGATCGCTGCTACCACTGCTTCTGGTTGTGCTACGAGATCGCCTCCGAGGCCGAGCATAATAAGATTCTATATACCTTTATCCAGACCGATAATGGGAGTAACCCCTACTTCGTCTGTAAATATTTCCAGCAAGATTCTGCCCGATGAGCCAAGAGTGGATCTGGGTGAAGACTGGAAAGACTATCCGCTAGTGTCAGTTGGTGCACCCTTTTCTCCAGGTATGACAGCTCGCTTAGCATCATTATGAAATGATTTAGCTGTACTGGCTTCAGACGCGACATATATACCATCGACCATGGGTAAATATTGTCTTTATGCCTCATTTAGGAAAATTAACATCAGGTTGATTATAACTTTCTCTTGTCTTCTTTTCAGGTGAAGACATCTCAGGGGAAGGCGGAATTGACGCAACCTTTGACTTTGTTATGGATCCTGCCGATAAAACGGCGGCGCTCGACTTTGAAGGGGCATGCTTTGAAGCTGTCGATCCTTCCTCCACAATATTTTCGGGTGTAGCCTCGCCCATACCAGTCTAAATAATATCAGAGGAGGATGAGCCGATTGTCTCGACTGTGCCTCCTTTGTCGAGCATGCCAGCAACTTCGACCGTTGTTGGTGCCTCTTCTTTTGTCGCATCATCTGTTGAAGCGACGACTGTGGCAAAATCCTCTGCAGTCATTCCTGGAGGAGGATTCACCGATATCGCAGCTACTCCCAGCGTCCACTCGAGCTATGCCATGCTAGTTGAATAGTATACTAGCGTATTCTATATTACTTTGAAAACATTGATATCGATGGTGCTGGAGAAGAATCTAGGCTTCGATGCTCTGAAGATGTCCTCCAACCTTACTATAGCGCAGATTAGAAATTTCAGTGACGCTGAAAGGGCTAATGTGCTAGAGCAAATAGTTAATGGTTTAGAACAACCCATTAACGTGTATTTGCAACTATCTCGAGGCAACATCGATGAGAAGATTTAGGCCGAGTATGACTCCTTGACTGCGAAATTTGCTGAGCAGATGAAATGCTTTGACAAATCCATCCAGGCACACAGCAGGAGATGGATAAAGAGCAGACCGTGTTGGAGGAGGTTATTCCTCTTCTGACGAAGTGCAAGGCCGAACATGAGGGAAATGAAGCGAGGGTCGGCAAATTGGAAGCTAAACTCGCTCAGGTAAAGGAGTGGGCTCTCCAGTCATCGGCAGGTCTAGATGTGTTGAAGGGCCGAATGGATACAGCTCAGCGGAACTTGGCACATGTGGGTGTCATTTGTGCTGATTATATACATGCTCGGTCCAAACTATCCCTCCTGAGTAATGACGAGGCACGACTAGAACGGGCTCGCGCTAACATCTTGGACTCTAGGAATGAGAGGATGACCGCTTAGGCGCGACGGATTAGGGATTTAACTGCTCCTCCCTAATGATGTACCTTTATGTTTCTCCTGTAATTTCTCAGAGATAATAAAGATGCCTTTTCTGATTTTGTGGACCCATTACTTTTGAATATAAATGATAGGCTAGGGTGAAAGTGATATCAGAGGTATCATTAATACGATATTCTTTCGTTAAGGTTTTGCTGAATGTAAATCTATTCAGAAGTAATATGAACCGGATAGAATATAATCCAACTAAATTTGTATACTAAACACTATCAGAGGTAATATGAACATGATAGCTTTACAAATTAGTTAAGCATATCCATTAAGAGGTCATATGAATCTGACAGAATATGATCCAGCTAACCTTTGTGCATGGTATCGTCAGAATAAGATCTTTATCACACTCCGTTAAGCAAAGGAGATCAAGTATAGTACTTCTTCGAGAATTTGTAGTTGATAGTAGCCGTTACCAAATTTTCATTGGGCTTGGCTATCCTGTAAGCACCATTTACAATCATATAAGAGCCCTTCATTTCTTTATGATTGTTTGTGCGAATTTTGGTTTATTGAGGACATCCCACTGGGGGATCTTTGGTGGACCTATTATTTGTTGCGCACGTTGAGTGCAAATAATAAGTTTGAAACAAGCCCTATTAAAGGTAATGGCGACGTGAAAGATATTATGGCTGGTAAAGACATCCTGCTAAGAGATTTTTGTGGACCCATTACTTTTTGTGCACGTTAGTGCAAGTAATAGGTTTGAGACAAATCCTGACAGAGGTAATATAGATGTGGTAAAATATGACTCTATGGCGGATGAACATGGACAGACTCTTTCTTTGCTGGGGAAAATGAGGATAGTTTAGAGGTAATCTGGACATGAACAATTTGTCTCCATTACGGATATTCCACAGGGAGGTCTCTTTTTTTTTGTGGACCCATTACTTCTTGTGTACGAGAGTGCAAGTAATAAGTTTAGGACAAGCCCTGCCAGTGGTAATATGGACGTGGCAGTTTTTTGTGGACTCAACACCACTAGCGTACTTAAAGTTAAGTACGGGTGTTAAGTTGAGATGACAACCGATATCAGAGGTAATATGAACATGATAATCGATAGCCAAAAACTCGGAAGGTTTGCTCAGAGGTAATATGAACATGACAAAATTTTGAGTTGTGACTCCACTGGGGATGGAGGTATACATCTGCTCAGAGGTAATATGGACATGGCAATTTTTTTTGGACTCAACACCACTGGCGTACTTAAAGTTAAGTACGGGTGTTAAGTTGAGATGACAACCGATATCAGAGGTAATATGAACATGATAATCGATAGCCAAAAACTCAGAAGATTTGCTCAGAGGTAATATGAACATGACAAACTTTTGAGTTGTGACACTACTGGGGATGGAGGTATACATATACTCAGAGGTAATATAGATATGGCAATTTTTTGTGTACTCAACACCACTGGCGTACTTAAAGTTAAGTACGGGTGTTAAGTTGAGATGACAACCGATATCAGAGGTAATATGAACATGATAATCGATAGCCAAAAACTCGAAAGGTTTGCTCAGAGGTAATATGAACATGACAAACTTTTGAGTTGTGACTCCACTGGGGATGGAGGTATACATCTGCTCAGAGGTAATATGGACATGGCAGTTTTTGTGGTGATAGATTTACTCTACTGGAGAAAGTGGCGAGACATAGTTCAGAGGTAATATGGACGTGAACTCATGTCCAAAAAATTTATTGTGGAGTGATTTTCCTGAGTGGGGATAGTCCTGAAGAATCCACTGAGGAAATCTTAGGGACTCATCATCCGGTATTTTCTTGAGGGAGCAAATTATTACGTTAGAGTAAAATCAATTCGCAGTGATTGTCCCCTCGTTTTTAAATGCAAAGTGACGACTTTGGCGTCGATCAACTCCTAGATTCTCCTTTTCAGTACATAGCACGTCCTTGTGGGGTGATGAATGTACCGATGAAAGAGACAATAATCTGGGTCATCGACTTTGCCGGCCCTCTTAGGGTATCTGATGTGGGGTAGCTGAAGTTTGTGTTCCTTCATCAATATATTGAAGATTTCAATGATATTATTTTCATTAAAGGAGAAAGTCCCTTTTGGCCTTCGGGCTCTCGATGCCTGAGTTTTACGGTCTTCCGGGAAGATGGTCATCGTTGCATCATCTTTGGACTCAGAGGGAATTCTACCCCCAGCTTTGGATGCTGCCCTAGTTTGTCGAGGTAGTCTACCCCCAGACATGTCGTGGCGTTTGTCCACAGAAGTTGATTTAGAAGGACCTGCTTCTGGTATTTCAGGAACAAACTCTGGAGGTTTGGAGTTTGCAAGAGATGCAATATACCCCAACCCAAAACGAGTTTGTTGACAGTAAGGATTACCATGCAATGGTGTTCGTCTGCCTTTTCCATAGTTGAGGCCTCGCTTCAACTTCAGGTCATAACCCATGTTTTGCATAATCCTTAAAGCCCGAGGGCTATATATGTGGATTTGCATTTTCCCAACATCAGACTCGCGAGATTCCTCTTGTATAATCGGTCTATTCCGCATTCGACTGAAGATTATTTGATGCTGATCATTGCGAGTTGGAGGAATAATAAAGACAGATTCATCATATGGCCCATATGTCATGACGACATTAGATGTTGACGCATCTTCCCACATGATCTCTCCATGCTTGGAAGTTAGGGGCACTGAATCTTGGTTATGACCCCTGTCTTTGCATTTTTGGATCAAAAAATAACACAAATCAGGGAGATTAGCAGAAGAAGGAGAAGAAGGCTTATTCTGCCTTTTTACATCATTGGGCCTGTGGAGATTAGGAACCAGAACACTTTCTCTGCCATATGAGTAGAGCAGTTCAGCCATGTGAGTAGCACATGATCCATGAGGAGCGTTTATTCCCGTGTACCGGATCTTTTTTATGCTGAGAGGCTTATCCTGGCGTAATCTGGCACTTTGCACAGGTTGGCGTAAAACTGAGGAAGTCCCCAATCGGCCGTCAGCATTCCGCGTAATCTGAAGTGCGGGCAGATCCTTCTCTTGATGGCGTAAAAGCCGAGAGGTCGAGAAATCTGCCACTTATTTTCCCTTGCGGTGGTTGCAGGAAACATCTGCCTCATTATAGAGGGGAGATGTATTTTTACGCGTGGGGCGCTTTTGGAATTTCTGAATTGGCGCTGAGGCCTTATCAGAAATTTTGTCTGCCACGTCACAGACGGAAGACTGAATTTTACGTGCAGTGTGCGGAGTAGACTTCTGGATTGGCCCTGAGGCATTGCCAGAAGCTTCGTCTACCACGTCACAGACGGGAGACAGAGTTTTACGCGCAAGGCACGGAGTAGACTTTTGGATTGGCCCTGAGGCATTGCCAAAAGCTTTGTCTGCCACATCACAGACGGGAGACAGAGTTTTACGCGCAGGGCACGAAGTAGACTTCTGGATTGGCACTAAGGCATTGCCAGAAGCTTTATCTGGCACGTCACAGACGGGAGACAAAGTTTTACGCGTAAGGCGCGCAAGTTGAGATGCTACAACCTTGTTGGTCGGAGAGAGAGAGTCCCCAGGAACGGTAGAGGATGTCCGGGGCATCCATACTTTACGCAATTTCCTGTTGTCTTGGACAGAGAGGGAATGAGAGCTACCCCCTGCTCGAAGCATGTCTTCGTAAGCTGATTGGTCAAATTCGACGACCAAGGTCTTCTTCGTTGATCCCACAGATACAGCATCGTGTTGAGCAATAGCTTTCTCGTCACATGAGAAAGTATTCCCCAGCAGAGTCGCCATCTTGTGTTTGATAATAAACGAAAGAAATTGAAACTAGGTTTATAAGAAACCCTTTCTTTGGTTTACAAATAAGAAAAAAAGTACAATTAACCCTAAACGAGGATGTTAAGTACAAAAAATTGATTCTGGGGAAATATTGCTATAGGAGTCTGATCTGCGGTCGATCACTTTGTCCCTTAGACCACACGATGACGAAGAAGTGCTGTAGAAGACGAAAAAGAAACTTCAAAGACTGCAGGAGGGGTTGAACTCTCGTTGCCAAAGCTCTCTATATGTGCTCTCTTGACTTTAAAAAAATCTTCGACCCTTTTTCTCTCCTTGGATTCGACCCTGGACCTCCGTGGCCGGAGGTCTCCCTTTTATAGTGTTCAGCTACAATCGGTGTAGAAACCGAACAGCGGAGAGAGCTGCACCTTTTATGTGGCGGTTATAATAACTGCTACCCATGTATGAATGATCTCTTGAATTGGCGTATGACGCATGTCCCATTATGAGGTAATGCGTATAATCGCTCATCGAAGATCACGGCATGCAAGCCACGTAGATAACTGTCCCTCGCGTAGAGATGGTTGGCATAAAAGCCAAATAACTGTCTCGTTGGCGAAAAAGCCAAATAGCTGTTCTGATGGCGTAAAAGTCGAGTAGGCGTAGAAGCCGAATAGTTGTCATGTTGGCGTAGAAGCCAAGTAGCTGTCATATTGGCGTAGAAGCCAAGTAGCTGTGCTGTTGGCGTAGAAGCCAAGTAGCTGTGTAAAGCTTGATGCTTTGCAAATATAGCCTGAGTTGGCGTATTTCGAGGAGATAGCGTACAACGTGCTCCTATAGCTAAAAATAGCCAGGTCGGCATATTTTAAGGAGATAGCGTACAACGTGCTCCTATAGCTGGAAATAGCCTGGTTGGCGTAATATGCGGGGATGGTGATGTGGACGTATTAGCCCTAATTATAGCTCACCCAATCGTTAAAAGTAGAACCAAATCTCATGCATTAAATGCAGAGATCTGCCCCCATCTCATGCATTAATTGCAGAGACGTGCCTCGAGTTCTGTACGAAGAACCGCTTTTGACGTGGCTGTTAGTTTCGTCTCTTCCTGAGCGTAAAAGCTCTTCTTTGCTTGTGTAAAATATGCAGCTTATTTTTTGAATACGTAAACAACGTCTTATATCAAGGGTTTATGTCACTAGACGACAGTCTGGGGCTCTGTGTAGAATCATCATTACAGCCGTCCTCTCAATCATCGTACAGTACTCTTTGTCAGGAGTCAGGTTCACTGCTTCCACTGACAGGTTCATTCGAGGAATACGAAGCGTTCCTCGTACAACTTTCCGCTGCATTAAAAGCAGACAGGTTTTAATGCCAAAGTGGCGATGTAGCAACCGTTTTACGCCGAAGCAGCCTAGAAATACTACTTTACGTGGGTTGTTCCGGAGCTATGTTTTTATGCTGAACTTGCGTTGAAGCTCTGCTGTACGCCGATGGCTCTGGAGTCATGTTTCATGCCACCCAGTGCTGGAGCTCTGTTTTACGCGGACTTCCTGCAGGTTGAGGGTTTTACGCGTATGATTCCCTAGCGTATTTTTCATGCTTCTATATGCATCAATACAAGGTTTTCGGAATAAAAATAAGTTAAACTAATGCAATTCTAGGTCATAAAGCCATTTCTAAGTCAAAATAGTCAAACTAGGTCAAACCGGCTATTTCTAGGTCGTATGAGTCCAAATCTAGGTAACTAGGTCCAAATACTATGAAACTAAGCCACACTAGCTACGCTAAGAAATTAGGACACACAAAAAACACCGTATGATAGGATACATAAGTTTTTTATATGAAAATAGTAATTTATATATATGTTCAAGGCAATACATATAGTACCTTAGCTAATTAATGCAAATAGGATACCTTGGCTTTGAACCAAAGCGTATCCCACTACCTACACACTCATCTCGATACTCAAACCCAATACCTTGAGTATCGACCCATTCCCATGACATTACCTTGGTATCCCAAAGTAATTCAAATCATAGTGCATAGCTAATATATAGTTAATACCCAAAAACTAACTATATGCTAACCATACTAACTATTAAATGCTACTAACTACTAAGATATATTATATACTAATTCATAGATACATATACCTACATAATAACTTACTACCAATACCCAAATACATAGATACATATAGTAGAATAGCTACTAGGCTAACCATTACCTATATCTAACTAAACTAATAGCTAACATTAATACTAACTAACTGAACACACCTATCTATTTAACTATTAACTATCCTCTAGAAACTAACTAACACACTAAACCCATGCCTTGTTGCAACTGTGCACAAATACCCCAGTTGCTGTGCACATGCTGCAGTAACATGCTGTTCACCTTGATCTTGCTGAGACTGCTGCTAGTGCTCGAGCTGCTCACTGCAGCTGAAGCTCCTTGCTGCTCTACTTGCAGGCTATTGTTCCCCGCCTCAGAGTTGCTGTTGTGCTTCTCAATGCCTATTGCATACTGTGCTTACTGTAGTGGAAGCTCTTTGTTGATGAACTGCTCACTGCCCTGTTCTGCACCTGTGTCGTGCTCTCGATGATGCACACTGCCTGCTGTATGCTGCAGTGAGGCTACTGCAGTGGCGCTTGATGCAGGCAGTTTGCTGTGAAGGTGTTGCACCAATTGCTGGGTGCAGTGCAACGTGCTGCTTGCTTACTAGCAGCTGAATGCAAGATGTTGAATTGCTACTGCTCTTTGTTGTATTGCTGCAGGGCTTCAGTTGCTGGCTTGCTGCTGTAGGAGGCTGTAGTGTTGCTCTATCTTACTCAGTGCATTTATGGACTTGCTACACACTGTTCGGTGCTCCTTGCCTGCACAGTTGGCTCGACCCTTCTTCATATACTGTACAGTGCAAACTGCTCTCTGTTTGTTTGCTGTTACCACTGTCCCGATCCCTCTCAATACATCCACATATCCAATGCACACACACGAATACATATACACACTTACCTATATATGTATCAACCTATATATATATATATATACAGTATAATCTCTCTCTTTCTCTCTCTCTCTCTCTCTCTCTCTATATATATATATATATATATATATATATATATATATATATATATATATATATATATAAATATATATATACACATATAGATATAGCATCTCATATATACTTACACACATAGACACATAGCTATATATACTTATGTATACTATATACTATAGGTACATACACTATATATATATATATATATATATATATATATATATATATATATCATATATAATATCTCATACATATATATATACACAAGTCACATAGAATTGAGGGGCAATAAAACAAACATGTGGAGTGCACTTCACCCATATCACCCTTATTCTATGATATGCTTGCGATACGGCTCCATCACACATCCAAACGCATCCCAAAGGATATGAGCAAGTCTAGAATACTAATTATGCATGATACGAAGAATAATTAAATCAACTACGTGTTTGTGTCTAGAAGTGACATGCACAAATTCCCGTATCGGAGGAAAACTCCCAAAAACAACCCGTATCGCCAAATTGACGGGATAAGGCCTACACATATCCAATTATGGATATGACACTAGTCACACACAAGCAAACACATGTCAATTTAGTCTAATTGACCAATTGATAAATACCACATGTGCAATTCTTGAAATTCCTCCAAAATTGACACAAAAACATACATAACTTCCTCCATAGGTCTCCTATGAACCAAATTCTAATTTCTATGGGTAGCCTATGCATGTGGGATAGTTCCTTTTGGTTAAATCTCATATTTAGAGTCTACTAAGAAAGGGAAAACTGAATGTACCTATCGGGAGATGGATTCGCAATGAAAATTCCCAAATGATGAATGTAGCCTCCTCCTTGTAGATCCTTGCTTTCTCCTTGTAGATCCTTGTTGTAGTAGCCTCCAATGAAGAATAGGGAAATAATTTGAGAAGAAATTGAGTAGAGAATGGTGAGGGAATGAAGAAATTGGAAAGGAGAAAAAATCTAGATCTAAATGGAAATGGAAAATGAGAAGAGAGACTCTCTCGCCTCCTAAGGTGGCCGGCCCTAACCCTCTCCCAAGCTATTGTAAAATAACAAAAATACCCCTTTGGACCTCTCATAAAGAAAATAATTAAGGAGGGAAGGTTCTAGTCTAATGGTTTCACTAATTAATTCATCCTCCTAATAAATTGGCCTAATTATTGGGCTCAAACTAAACTAAAATAAATGTTGGGTTCATGCATCTAAACTAACTAGTTAGGTCCACTACATAAGTCCAAAAATAAATACTATATCTAATAAATAATAAATAATACAACAAATATATATACACATGCACAATATTTAATATAATAATCCTAAAATAAAATACCCTTGTCAAATTACCAAACTATCCTTAATTAAAAAAGTGAGGGTGATAATAACATATCATGGCGAGATACAAAAAATATCAATTTGTGTAACCACTTGTCAAGAAATCAATAATATCTACACTAGATACAAGAAACATAGAGGATATCATAAACATAAAAGTGTTAGAGAATGTACTTGCCTAAAATTCGGTATGAAGTATCAACCCGTATCTGGAATAGTGCTTCGAAGACCTAAATATGGAATATTACATCAATACAAGTTTTGAAAATAAAACAAGTAAAACAAGTTCAAATATAGGTCATTAGGCCAAGTCTAAGTCAAAATAGTCAAAGTAGGTCAACTCTAGGTCAAACTAGTCAAACTTGGTCAACTAGCTATTTCTAGGTTGTATGAGTCTACATCAAGGTTTCTAAGTTGATAACTTGACGATATTATAAATACTAGCTAAAACTAGGTATTAGGATATCTTATCTTACCATATCAAACATACCTTGACTAGATATTAAAATTGACTAGATATTAAAATTAGGTAAAAAGTTACCACATATATTTATATCAAAATGTAACTTATATGCATATATACTAGTTATTAATATTAGGTAATAGGTTACCATATTTCAATATGTATAGCTAAAAATAAATATACTAATTACTATAGTATATATATATATATATATATATATATATATATATATATATATATATAAGTTTTTCTACACCTCCCACAATATTACCTTAGCGATCAATATCCATAACTTAATACTAACATTTATACCTTACTACCCTGTAATACTAATACCTTACTATCAATTTCTCAACTTTAGTTGACATAAACACCCTCATGCACACTACTTCCTACTGGTACCTTATTACTTATGTTGGTACCCTGTCATTAACCACTCTCATAACCTTCACCCAAAACCACGCTTATCTACAATCAAACACTAAACAACCCTATCAATACTTACCTACACAACCCTCTCCAATACTCATACCACATCACACATATACTACACACACATACCTTACACATATACTACACACTTATCTCGACATACACTTATGACTTCCCCTCAAATCTAATACTTCCTTACTCACACACACAAAGCACTGCACATAATTCTTATCATTCCATAAACTCCTAGTATAACACAACCTATTCCCTACCTTCAGTTGCTCGGGTTTAATAGGTACCCATTGTACAACCGAACAACAGACCATTAAGCTTCCTGATACTCTTGCCCTTGTACCTTCAAGCCTGTAGTTGTACCCCTTTGCACTTCACTTTCTGTACACCCTATGGCACATTAATCCATCTACAGTGACAAGTCTACCCCCCTTAGCATATTTTTGTCCTCAAAATTAAAACCCGCACCCCTCTTTCTTGGGCCTGTCATAACCTATTCTTCAAATTCTACTACGATCAAACCCCCAACAATCATAGTCCAAGACAGTCCTATCTTATAACATACAATCCTACCATTCTACTGTAAGAGCAACCATACTTGGATATAGTCTCTAACTATCATGAATTTTAGTCTCTATCAAGATTTTCACATACCATAGCCCAAATTACTAAGGCAACTATAATCCATCAGGTATCACACAGATCAACTAGATGAAAAGAAATATAACCTGTTAATCCAATACCTGTAGCATTGGTCCTTTTGACCCTCATTGTAAAAAGCCCTATCCCGCTGGGGTGTCTCTCTTTGCTGGTGTAGGGTAATTTGCTATGCCACCGGTGGCCTAGTTTATCTCACACTAAGCATTCACTAATCATCAACCTAGTCAAGATATTTTATTATCGAGAGTTACAAAATACTAGTGACATACTATGGTTCTTGGTTATGGACATACTTAACTTACTAGTACTTGCTACCTAGGATACTATATAAAACACCGCTAAGATACTACCTCCTTTATCTATTTCAGTTCTTGTAATCACAAAACATTTCTCAACCACTCTCTTGCAAGGAAAACTTGTATATATTTCCAATTATGTGTTTTATTATTACACCCTTGTCCATCATGAATACCCCCAATAGGATACCTACTCAAATCTTGTTACTGTCTACATAAGAAACCATATCTTATATGGCACTTTAGATAACATCCTCATACTAGGTTACTCATGTCTCTCCTCTATACTTAATATACTAGTCACTAAAATGTTTGTGCCTAAACTACCATAATTCTTGAGATACTCTGGCTCATGTTACTAGGGTACTCCTTCTATCCCGTTACCTGGTGCAACCCATACTCTAACACTTGTTAATCATCCTAAGGTTCTCATCCATACTAAATAATAAATACACAAATACCTCATAGCCATCATGATATCTCACTGGTATCCTTATATCCCTAATATTATTCCTTGATACATATGACTTCTATGCTCAAAACTAGCAAGGTACTATACCTACTAAACTTACTTCATATAGATTGCCTCTCTCCTTTACTGCCTGGATCACTTATACTCTTACTTATAAATGCTTTTCTATCCATATCAACTGATAAACCAATCTAATATGATCCCATAAGATATTTATTGGTACTAGTACATCACTCAACTAACTTTGTTGTACTCTGAATACTGCTACTCTCTCTAGGCACTTTAGATACAGAAACACTAGCTCCTAACTATACACATCATTTGTTCTTAATATTCTAGGACACTAACTTCTTATTACTTATAATAGTTCACCACAACACTACTACCATTCTGGACACTAGCTTCATCAATAGATCACCTCATAACACTCACTAAAACTTATGATCACATATATCTGATGCCCTTAGTTATTTACTTCTATAATATACATGTTTTACTTCACTCTCATAGGTAAACTCATGATTCCATATCTCTATTGCTATATATATATATATATATATATATATATATATATATATATATATATATATATATATATATATATATATATATATACATATATATCCTCCCACATCTTCTATACATGAACCTATAAACTAATACACTAATCATGATATACTAGTACATTTTCTATAACCAACCTTGATACCTCTCCACCCATGACACAACATTAGAATTGCTAATATTCATACCCCTACTTCTGATACTCATGAAACTCTCAAACTGGTATTTTACTTCACAATCTTGTATTCACTCATCATCCTCTGTGCATTGTGCACATAATTCTGAACACTGTACTTTATTCTTCCACCACAACTTGCTCCTTAACACATCAACACCCTCAAAATCAAGTGATATACATCCTCAAAATCAAGTGATATACATCACTAGTCATACACTGATGCACTCATATCTATTCACATCAATGCTGTACTTCCACATGAAACACAAGTCCTACTACTTTAGCACAATATATTCTTATTCCTTCACACTCTCCTATACACTTATGGGTACCACTCGACTATGGCACACTCACTAATACCCCTCATAAATATACATTTCTTTATGCTTGACACACTCAATTATCAACCACTCAATAGAATCTCATGCTCCATAGATATCTAACATATATTCCGTGATACTTAATTAATATATGGGTCACTCAACTATAGAAATTTATATCTATCTAGAACTTGCATGATGACACTGATACAAACTCCTAGAATCACAACCGATACTCTCTACTCTCCCTTCTACCATTAGTACCAATTCCAGCTAGACTGACACCTACCATAGAACTATTGCTAGAAGGTACTATAATATGAGTTATCTCTAGTCTGATGCCTATTTTCTCACATGCCCAACCAAGAACCACTTACAAACTTATCGACTATATTCTCAACAGCCAATACTGATACTTAAGACTCAAAACTAATTATAAATTACCAACTATTATACTATCAAAGAACTCTAATAAAATAATGTACCATAAGGAACTGGACTAAAGGAACTGAAGGTATCTTTATTCCTAAGCTAAAGGATAATGGAATAGAATCCTATAATAACAGAAGTGGAATGATAGAGATGATACATTGAGAACCAGTTTAAGATACAATCTGATAATTATACGCGTTTGTCCTAAATCATGATACTCAGAATTCTCGCCACGCTAGTAAGCATAACTGCGATAAACGATAGATTTCATAACTAAGGTATGCAACTCTATAATCATGCCATCTAGAATCCTCACCATGCCAACCGATATAGCTACGAGAAATCCTAAATTTTATAACTAAGATTTCTACATACGAAGTTAGGTCCCTATGTTTCTACCCCGCTAGCTAATATAGCTGCGATAAACTCTAGGCTCCATAACCAAAGCAGATATTTTACCTTTCTTACTGTCCTTATCAACATATGTCATCAGAAGATACCGTAATTCAGTCCATAAAATTTATCTCGATATGAAAATCAAAATCATCAACGAATCATCAAAAATCGAATTGAACAACAAGTGAGAGTAAACGGAAACAAGAGAAAAAATATTTGAATTAGAAATTATAATAAGATTCTCAAGGGTCATTACAGGAATCTCTCAAGAAGTCCTAATTTGTCATTGAGTATTCTCATCATAATATCCTATATCATATATCCTATCACAGGCTCACAGCAGTACAACTAAACTGCTGCACTACTACGACATCAAACAACTTGTGAAGCTGGCCTACATTGGCCACCACTAAAAATATGTCATGACCCGTACAAGCATGATCGGGGCACGAGTACGTGGGTACGTTCAGTCTATGTCAGAACATCGGCGGTAGAACGCTTTCTAAGTTATCATTACCTATCTATCTATCATACTAGTACAACCAGTACTACCATGTACTCAATCACAATAATCTAAAAGAAGAATGAACAGAAATGATAATCAATAACATTCTACAAGAAAAGAACTAGGCAGGATATGGGAAGAAATACTAACTAGAACTCCAAAAAAATTACCTCAAGTCCACAGGGAAATAACAGTCCAGTCTAAGGCACCATTCTGAGATCCCAGAATGGATAGCATAATAATCCCTGAAAATATTATCCAGTCAGGATTGGAGCAAAGTACACCTCTAGCAGCAGTTCCAATAAATGATAAAGACTATGTAACAGTAAATGGAGAGCATATATAAGATTAATAGTGCATGGTAGAAATATACGGGAATAAGTAAATATAAAAAATACATACAAGAGATACGAACATCATATATAGAATCAAGAAATACATCTAAGTGAGTGAGTACTAGTGACAACTTATGATGGGTACTGCTCAAGAACCACGGGCCTGGTTAATCATACGTGCGATGTATGAATAACACTATGCAAGAAAAACAAGAACTATGGGGTATGATCATATATATACACTACATACTCTCCGCCCCAACTGGTATAGTGGATCCAATCTATGACACGCTATGATACTGGATTCTATGCGAAGGGCGCTAATCCTCTCATGAATCAGTGTCCAACATGTACAAGAACAAAGGGCTCACAAAATAAATATGCTAGGAACTACCAGGAATAATATCTCATGACGGGATCCAAAAAATACCAATCCATGTAACCACTTGTCAAGAAATCAAGGATATCTACAGTAGATGCAAGAAACATAGAGGATATCATAAACGAAAAAGTATCAGAGAATGTACTCGCCTGGAATCCGGGATGAAGTATGAACCCATATCTGGAACAGTGCCTTGAAGACCTAAATATGAAATATTACATCAATACAAGTTTTTGAAATAAAACAAGTTAAACTAGTTCAAATCTAGGTCATTAGGCCAAGTCTAAGTCAAAACAGTCAAACTAGATCAACTCTAGGTCAAACTAGTCAAACTTGGTCAAACTAGCTATTTCTAGGTTGTATGAGTCTATATCTAGGTTTCTAAGTTGATAACTTGACAATATTAGCAATACTAGCTAAAACTAGGTATTAGGATATCTTATCTTACCATATCAAACATACCTTGACTAGCTATTAATATTAGGTAATAAGTTACCACATATACTTATATCAACAAGTAACTTATATGCATATATACTAGTTATTAATATTAGGTAAGAGGTTACTATATTTCAATATGTATAGCTAAACATAAATATGCTAATTACTATATATATATATATATATATATATATATATATATATATATATATATATATATATATATATATATAAGTTATACTACACCTCCCACAATATTACCTTAGCGATCAATATCTATAACTTAATACTAACATTTATACCTTACCACCCTCTAATACTAATACCTTACTATCAATTTCTCAACTTCAGTTGACATAAATACCCTCATACACACTACTTCCTACTGGTACCCTATTACTCTTGTTGGTACCCTGTCATTAAACACTCTCATAACCTTCACCCAAAACTACGCTTATCTACATTCAAACACTAAACAACCCTATCAACACTTACCTACACAACCCTCTCCAACACTCATACCACATCACACATACACTACACACACATACCTTACATACACCAAGCCACTCTCTCCTTCGATTACTGTTGTTTTACCCCTATCTTCACTATTTGTAGGCTTCCACCCAAACATTGCTCCAATGCGCTTAAACCCCCTTCTAGGTACAGCTTACTGCTAGGAAGAACACACACCGCAGTTAGATACTGCTTGCACACTGAAGGGCAACCCTTAATTGATACAACCGTAACAACCCCCATATTTCCCACTATCTACTGTACTATACTAGAACCATCTGCCAGTTCTCAGGCCTACAGACCTCTCATCTCACTCTCACCATACTGGCACACATACAGGAACTATGCACACACTCCCTTATCTCGACACACACTTATAACTCACCCTCAAATCTAATACTCCCTCACTCAAACACACAAAGCACTGCACATAATTCTTATCATTCCACAAACTCCTACTATAACACAACCTATTCCCTACCTTCAGTTTCTCGGGTTCAATAGGTACCTACTGCACAACCAAATAATAGACCCTTAAGCTTCTTGATACGCTTGCCCTTGTTACCTACAAGCATGCAGTTGCACCCCTTTGCACTTCACTTCCTGTACACCCCATGACACATTAATCCATTTGCAGGAACTTAGCTATACTGGCCCTAATTGAATACTAAATCTCTTATGCCAGCAAACACCAGATACTCTCATCTTCCCAACAGCATACAGTGCAGTCCAAACTCAACCATGCTGCTACAGATTTTACCCACTACAAACTGCAATTACAGTAACACAGGTCCTCCACCTCACTCTCTCTAACACTATAATAACACCATTTCAATTATACTAATATGTATCATTAACACATCTCAGTGCACACTCACACCAGTCCAAGTACTGTGATACACACACACACCCTCACACAGTCACTCACACTCCCGCAAGAAATACTACATATAAATATATACATAATACCCCTCTAAAATACATTTATCAATCTATAGTATATATATAATTATAACATATAACATATACCTATCAATCTAACAATTTAAGAATAATAAGATACAATATATATTATCATGGCAAAACCACAAACACAAGGAGTGCATCACACCCGTATCACATTAGATATATGATACGCTTGTGATACGCCCTTGACACTCTCCCAAATCAATATCCAATGCACCACAAATAATATTAGGTCTAAAATTATATTTCTAAGCAATACAAAGTGCTAGCTACTCAACCACGTGCTCATGACAAATTATGACATGTGTAGACCCCCGTGTCAAAAAGAAAACACCCAAATCAACTTGTATCACTAAATTGCCATGATACGGCCTACTCGTATCCAATTGTGGACACAACACTAGTCTCATACAACCAAAAACATGTCAATTTTGGTCCATTAGACCTATTGAAGAACACATGATGCACCAATCTCAAATTTCTCCCAAATTGCACACACAATACACCAAAACTTCTAAAATAGGGGTCCCTAGTAGTCAAATCTTCTTCCTATAGGTAGCCCTAGTCCATAGGTGGGTTCTAAATGATTAAACTATAGATTTAGAGTATAATTAAAAAAGTAAAACTGAATTGGACCTATTAGGATTTAGATTCTCAATAAAAGTCTTCAATGAACAGATGGAAGCTTCAACTTGTGCAATTTCCCCCAAATTGTAGATCCTTGCCTCCTCCTTGCTTCGGGAGTCTTCAATGGTGAAGTTAGGATAAATTAGGAAGAAATTTGGTGAGAATTGGTGTAG
Source organism: Iris macrosiphon (assembly GCA_036927795.1). Classification (NCBI taxonomy): domain Eukaryota; kingdom Viridiplantae; phylum Streptophyta; class Magnoliopsida; order Asparagales; family Iridaceae; genus Iris; species Iris macrosiphon. The sequence goes on from JAYESA010000005.1 coordinate 141,737,211, forward strand.
GTTTGATGTATGGAATAAGGGATTTGGGAAGAAAATTTCTAGATCTAAAATTTTGGAATAAAAAAGAGAAGAGAGAGAGTCCCCTCTCCCTCAAGTAGGCCGATCCCCCTTAGCTTGAGGTTCATGCAATATATAATGACTAAAAATTTTATATGGGCTTGTCATGAAGGAATATAATTAAGGAGAAAGTTTCTACTCCTAATAGTTTGACTAATTAAATCACTAACTTAATAAAATGGGCTAAATAATTGGGCTCAAGTCTAGACTAATAAATAATTGGTTCAAGAGTCAAGTCTAGTCTAGTTAGGTCCACTAACACAAGTCCAAAATATAATGTAACATGCTAACAATATTTTAAATACTACAATAAATAATACATAACATGCACCATAATTAAGTAATTATAAAATACCATTTATTATAATAAATGTTTGAAATGCCAATATTATAATATTACCAATAATAGGAAAAGACAAAAATACACCTCTCCGGAAAAGTGGTAGTAACACCTAATGAAAGTATGGCTCTTATAGTATAGTTAGGGTTAATGCTACAATATCAAGTTTGCCCCTCTCCATTTTTCATGAATGAAATCTTTCATTAGGAGGAAAGCATCTAACTAATTTAGTAAGGGAATATTCTATCCGTGCACTAACTTAAATTAATTCTAAATAACTAAGTCATGACTAACAATAAGTAACACTAGCTAGCACTTAACAATTACTAATTAGCTAGCATACTAACCAATACCAATATTGTTATAACAAACACAAATTTAATATAGGTATACAATTACAACCAATTATGAAATGACAAAAATATCCCTACAAGTGGAAGTGGTGGTTACACATGTAGTGATCGTGGAAACATGCGACAAAAGTCCTAACCGCATAGTCCAAGGCCTGAGAGCATTAAATGCTCTTATCGTCTCGTAATATGTGCATATTGCGGTATCAGTGTTTACAATCACCATTATTATTACGTTTGTTAGTATACAGTTGTGTAGTGCCATGTGTATATATGACAAACTTGTCATACTGCAAGAAGCGATGATCTTTCAATGCGGTATCAATCTCTCCAGTTTCTTTCATGCGCCAGTGTCCCTATGTGGCAATAACTCTTCATCTTTATTATCTAGCTGGCAGTGATAGTTATGAAGATGAAGAGACAACTATGTGCATTAATGCATTAATGGCACATACGTTATATATACAGGTCATAGTAATTTAGATTTTTGAAACATTTGTAACATATGCCATGTGTCAAGTAGACCATGTTATGCGCATACATTCTAATCTGGGTTATTCGCCATATTTATTGCAGAAGCCTATACAGCAAGCCAAACCTTATGCGACAGAATGTGAAGACAGTGCCTTTTCAAATTTAGGTTCATAGTCGTTATAGTATGAGTGGCTATAAATAGTTGGGATATGTGCTTCCCAAAGGATCAAAGTTGAGTACTTTTGAGCCAAATTGCTGTCCTTCTTGCCAGAGAGCTGAGAGTTTGTAATTTTCTCTCAATCTTTGTTTTATGATAGTCAACAAAAGTCATTCGCGACTTGATCTCCATCGCTAAAATTCCTAGATTCTTTTGTATTTATAATTCTCAGTGTTAGGATTCTTATTGTACTATTCTTTGTAAAAAAGCAATAAAGTTTAAATACTTTTTTTGTGTAAAAACAAAAATGGCTTGTCTGCTAGGGACAACTTCCTCTACCGACGATAAGGCTATGGCACAATCCGACGTCATAAGATTGGAATAACTCAAAAGATGTTGGTTGTTCAATTGGACCAACTATCTTTTAAAGAGATGCTTTCGGGGGATAGCTCAACTCCCTCGCCATGAACCGTAAAGCCGAAGAAGACTCACAAAATTTGGCTCCTAAAGCTCGCACCGTATATCCTGCCAGTGTATTAGAGGATATGGTCTCGGAGAAGATGCTGTCAGCCACAGAGTCAAAGGACAGTGAGCTTCATAAATCTCTTCCTTTGGGTGCTCATCGCCAAGGAAAGGTGAATACGTCAAAGTGGCATACAAGCACTCCAGAAGAAAAGCTAGAGTTTATGCGCGAGCTTGGCAGAAGTTTAGACACTGTAGGCCGAGCGCTTTAGGGCTATGCTGGCCCACCAACTCTACTGTTGTGCTCTATACGCAAGAAGAAAAATTAGAGTGCTCAACACTTGAGTCTTGGTAGAGGAAAACATGACGATGCCAAGGACATGGGAGATATCCTCTGATGGGCCTATGTACACTCAGCATAGTGTGCGAAAGAAGACTCAAAGGAAGAACAATGCCAATTCCCTTCCTATGCACATAAAGGGTATACTGCCACTATGCGCCAACGATCATGAAGCTGGACAAACTCTCCGAGGCATCATCGTATGCGGTGGGAGAAGAGTTTCATGTTTGATAAAGTTTCTCACAGAAGGATATGCAGCAAGGTTCTTAGATTGGCAATGAATAGGATTTTCTATACTTTGCGCCACAGGGTGCTAAGTCATAGAAGACCAAACTGACTCGAGCCATGCGCACTCGATCTTGACATGCACCATTCGAAAAGTCTTTCAAGAATGAACTATGCGGCAGGCTTGTCCATGTGCATGATGAAGGTCAGAAAGCACCAAACTTCACAACAAACCTATGCCAGGACTCGATCCATGCACATACAAAGGGTTTAAAAGTAAATTTTCCCTTTTCAGACTTGCATGACGTATTATGTCACAAACTCAAGGCAAGGGATATTACTGTCAGACACAAAATATCTTCTTCAAGACATCAGTGTGCTAGCACAATCATCATTTGCTATTGTTCCAAAGTAGCAGAAACTCCAATGAGGCAGTCCATTTTTTAATGATTGCACAATGCTCCATCAACCTGAGAGTGCCTTAAGAAAATATTGTTAAGCGAAACTGAAAGTGAAGATAAGTTGCCCTTTGCCTCATACTACTAATCCTAGAGGTCTCCTTCTGATAAATCCACTCAGAAGAAGAAGACTTCAAAAGAGGGTCCATCCAACCCTCCGGTCATCACACCAAGAAGTCAAACAAGGGTACAAATACCAGCTCTGTCACCGCTAAGAGCAAGGCCCCCTTTGAGTCAACCGATGGATATTCCTACTGAAGGTGTATATCTGTACACCCGTCAAACATCAAGATCTTCATCCGAAGAACCTGGACCACGAGTCAGGGTAGTAATCCTCCAACACCTGAAATGACACCATAAATAGGGGGTAGCAATCCTCTTGTGATATACGACAATCCGACGTTCCATTAAGAAGTTCATCCCATGGAATAAAAGATGATATGCCAGGGGGTAGTATCCCTCTAGACACCATACCAGCAAGTGAAACTTCAGAGCCTGGGGGTAGTAATTCCTTTGACTCTGAGGACGATGCGAGGATGACACCCTTTTTCGATGAAAACATACCTCAAGTGTCTGAAGCAAAAAGCGTAGGTTCTACTACCCATCAAGTTGTCCTCATGTAATGCCTGTATACTTGGCAGAAAATGACAATAAAGAAGGTAGCAGCATTCGCCAACGCATTGACACCCTAGAAACAATGGTACAAGCATTGAACTAGACACTAATGGAGATTAATGCAGTATTGGTTCCACCATAACCACCGACTAGGGTAAAATAAACCAAGGCTCAGTTAATAACGAGGAGAGTATAATTCCTACTAATACTCATGCCCCTCTTAATATTGGGGATAGTACCTTGCCAGTGATGCACCAGGTTCCACTTGTAACTATCTTACAATCGGCTATTCCTTCACCGATAGATTATACTCAAGAAGCCATTCGATAATTGCGTGCTCGTTTGGATTCCATGAACAACAAGAAGAAGCTTCAGAAACTCAGAATAAGGCAACCATACCCTCCTGAGTGGAACAACGTAATTTGCCCACCAAAATATAAGCTACAGTCTCTGATTCCTTTTGATGGGAAAATATTGTCCTCGCCAATTCGTGAATTACTTCCACTCCCACACGGTGTATTTACCAAGGGACGATGCCCTACTCACTAAGTTAATTGTTGGAGCATTAACCAACATAACTTATGAGTGGTTCTATAGTCTGCCAGATAACTACATCAAGTCATTTGATGATTTGGAGACACTGTTCCTCTCTAGATTCTATGACGGTGACATGGATGTAACCATGTCCACGCTCCTCTCTATAGAACAAAATGGGAAGGAATCTGCTCGTGACTATATTGAGCATTTCAGATAAGCAACTATGAAATTACCAGCTATCATCCCAGAGTCCATGCTCATGGACACTTGTAGATATAATTTATTCTCCAAAGTAAAGTTCGTCATAGGTACAACACAATACGAAGAATGGTCAGCATTTATCGCAAGTGCTACCATTGCTAAAATGAATGCGAGTAATATCCCTCTATTAGGGTTTAAGGTGCATGATGACAGAGCCAAGCGTCCTTAAAAATAGAAACAACAACCACAATGGTAAAGGGAAGGAGGCCCTTGCTATTAATATATCTAAAGGCGCGACATCATCCAAGCAAAAACTTGCTGAAGAGCCAAAGATGAAGGAGACGTTCTATTTTGATAATGATGACATCATTAACATCTTCCATGTACTAATAAAGAGAAACAAACTTAAATTGCCCAATATAAGACGTCCTGAAGAAGTAGACAAGGTTAATGATCCTAAGTACCACTTATTTTATCGATGCATGCATCATGCTACAAGGGATTACTATGTATTGAAGAGATGAAGAGATGAATACAATAGCTGGTTGATGCTAAAGCAATCACCCTCCACTCTGATGATAAGACGATCACTGCTAACATACTATCACTCTAATTCGACAACTTTCTAGGGATGGAAGTCCAAGATGGTGTCATCCCAATTTTGAGGGCCACATTGGAGATTGTTAATATTCTCCCGTCCGCAATCAAGCAGAAGGGTTGGTATCGATCACTACACTACACGGGGAAATTATGTGGGTTTATCCGGACCTTCTTCCAAATATGGGAAAATAATCTGATTCCTTTAGGAAGTAGATAAAGGAAATAAATAATATGGCTAAGAAGATCCGTGGTGTGAAGAACCACAGAACATGTCACATGGTTCTTCCGGCCACCACCGACGAAGCATTATCCGACAAAACTCGATACGGTAAAACATACCTACGAACCTATGACCCAGTTCAAGAGGACGCTGCACCTCCGACCTCAGCACCCACTGCTCCAATAGTACCCAAAGCAGGTTGTCGAAGCCTACAATGATGGATAATCAAAATAGAATGAGACTCGCTTCGACAAATTACTGAAGAAGAACTCTCTACCTGTAACGAACCGCTTCGCTCAACTCAGAAAGATGCAGCATTAGTGCAATAATATTTGGACTTGGCATTTTTAGCTGTTCTTTCATTGTCCCACTCAGCCAAGGCAAAACCCTCGTTCAAGTACGTGGCTCCGATGAACCGAACTTTGCTTGGACTTCATACTAAATAATTGGACGATACATGCAACTCGCTAAAAAATACTTGGTGCATGCTAATAAATAATATTATCATGCCCACTCCAAAATACCTGGGACCAGGCCATGTGGCAATGGCCAACTACATATCAAGTGGACTCCAGTCAAACTCAAATATGTATACGTTGTCTAGAGATCAAGTATATATGTTTAAAATATCAAGTCAACTATATCTCAACCACATAATGAGTAGAAGTCAAGAATGAACAAAGTACATTAGAGTCGATCGCCTAAAAATATACTTGCTTTGATCATGATCGAGAAAAGAATAATCTTTCAAAATTAGGTTATAAAAGCAGGTAATAAGCAATAATAAGATAATAGGTGAATAATAAAATAATATTATATAAATACCTAATAATAAATACCTGTATACCAAGATGATACCCATCAGCAGCTCCAACAATCACAACGTCAATCAACTCTGTAATCTAGTAGGGAACCAGGCCTTTTGAGGGACGTAATACAAAAAGTATATGTCATAATGTAAATACTGAATAAACATAAGGGTGAACTAACCAAACTAAGTGATTCAATTTGAAGACAACCTTGGTGCGTATGGGTTAGTCAGGCTAAGGTAGGGTGGTTGGCATAGCTCAATGCTAGAGGCCATGTATATGCTACCATATATCAACAACCAATATAGCTTAGAGATAGCGACCATCGCCTGATATACCGACTAGCATATACAAATTAACCCTATAACGTTCAACGAACGTTAATGGGCAACAAGAACTATGTAATCAGGATCATAACTCCATAGTTTCCTCCGTAGTCTACGGTAGACCAATTTGTCTGTCCCATATGCCTATTAATTGTCTTTTCGCCCAATGCTAATATACCAGTCGTGACTACGACATGGATATCTCATATCTATAAATACCTGGTTACTAGTAAACTAGACTCCCTTAACTGCATTATATACCATCCCATGTGCTATTTGCATTGATAGCTAGTCGATTGAGAATCCCATGCCCTACCTTGCTCTCATTCCACTCCCAGTGTCATAAAATGATATGTGTCAAGGTCTTGGGAGATATAAGAATAACTCCACAACATTCATATATGTCTACTAGTGACTAGGTCAATCACAAAACTAAACTTTGACGCCTTCTTCGACTGCACCCGAGGCATTCTCAGATGCCCATAACTATATTATATTCAGAAAAAAAGTATATGAACAATAATAATTAAGTTTAAACAGTAAAACAAGGTAAGGTATACTTGTCTGAAACTTTGAGATAAAAATACAGCAATCCCGATCATGTATCCAAGATTGAACCGTCCTGAGAGCCTATATGTATAAAAATATTAAATCAATTATTTCTAGGATTTACTCTGCATTAAACATAACACTAAATATAAACACCTATCGTTGATATGAATATTAGGGTTTTGACACAATTAAAGGAAAACTAGTTTTAGAAAATAGTTCTAGCCTTCTGGTTGTGTAACAACTTGTTCACCCTAACATTTATGTATAAACCTAGGTTAACATTGTTTCTAAATTACTAATTGACATGTAATATTTATTATTATTCCTACTAAAATTGGTCATGTACATATTTGACTATTTAATCATGCCAATTTCGTGTATAAAAGTGTCAACCTATTTGTTACACTTACTAGGGTTCAATCTCAACTCACTAACCTAACACCAAATCTAATGTAATCATTTTTGGTCCATATATAACCCATTCTAACACATGAATTATGACACAATTGTAAGATTAACTATATGTATGCCTTCAACTAGTTAAGGTTGTGGGTTACTAACAATTTGGGTTTGTCAACAATACTAACTAGTACATACAATATTTCTACACTTGTATATAAAGTTCCTAGCGTCTCCTACCATCCTAAAATACGTATAATAATATGTCACATCATGTAATTAATAGGTTTAATTCATAATTAAAAAGTATTTATGTGGTCAACACAATCTAACATGAAATGTGACAATTTCTAGCACAAACTAGGTGCTGAATTTTGTCACAGAAATATATCAAATTGAGTAATATGATTTGGGAAGTATTTTAAGCATGACATGAATGATATTTAAAATGCCAAAAGTTTGGTATGTATTTACATAAAATTCAGAATCAAATCGAAGACTAAACATGCTCATTCGTGCACAAAAATGACATATTTCAAATCAGAATTCTTGTGTTCATAAGTTTGTTTGTTAAGTTTTAACATGGTTTTCCATATTAAAATTATGATTTCTACCTAGGTTAATGTGTTGGCTAGTTAGTACTTAAAGTTTAAGGCATAATTTTGAAGAAAAATAAGGGTACTTACCTCTTACAAACAGGTTTGCACATCCATGTTTGGTATAGGATTCAACAAGAACATGCTTTCTTTTGACATCAATTAAGGGTAGAAAACATAAAGAAATAGTTGATGAATATATACAGAAAGATGGGAAAGAGGTTGAGGATGAAGGTAGTGAAGGTTTTGAGACATTTTTACCTTGTTTTAAGGGTGGTACACAGTATCTTGGGTACTAACACAACATAATTTAGCATCATCCTTCTTGTGTTTGATAGCAACTAGGGGGGAATGAAGGGAAAGCATGAAAGAAAATTTAAGAAACTATGGGGGAAGTGTTGTTGGAGAATGGAAAGAAGATATTAAAGGACTCTTACATATTTGTGAGGTATGTACAGTAGTGCTTTTCAGCCTATGTTCCAACACACATTCAGCAGTACCTATGATATTCGGCCAGCCTTAGAGAGGAAAGAAGAGAGAAAATGAAGGAGAAATGAATGAGAGGGAAGGTATGATGGTAGGTGAATGAAAGGAGGAGGAGTGGGATAAATTTTAGTGGAGGTAAGAGTGGTGGGAAGGTAGTTTGTAGACCACAACATCAAAGTGGAACCCTCCTAACTTGAGCAACCCCTACCCAATGTGTGCTATTGTGCACACCCTTTAGGGTGCAAAATTGGACTCCAAGGTCACATAATCATAGTTGGTACATTTGGCTCAAGTTGGGTTCAATAGGGTTGGGTTTTCTAACCTAATCGAGTCATAAAAGTTCAACTACACTAGGTTGAGTTGAACAAATTCCTCATGCACCTAGTCTAACACAAACCTTGGTCTCACATTAAGTTATAAGGTTTTATATTACACACACACACACACACATAGTTATATTAAATAATTTATATTAGCTGAACAATCATGCATACATACACAGTATCAAGCTAGTTAGTAAAAAATATTCTAACAAAAAAATGTATAAACTCTAGGGAATAAAAGTTTATAGAGATGAACCCTCATAGCTAAGGTAATAATCTTACTCTTTATCAATTCTTACAGAATATGGAATATAAACTTGTTGCTAGAGATAGAAATTACATATGCGTTTTACTTGTGCAAATAGAGATTTTTCTTATGCTTCAGTAGAATATATTTTCCCATGGTGGCAATGCATGTCACATAGATTATGCCACATTTTTGGAGAACTTCACGGACTGTGGTTCATTCAATATATATGAAAACTATCAAGTAGTCATTCTGAGTCAGTGAAAAGAATAATGTAGATACTTTTCAGGAAGATTACAATTAGTCATATCTGGGTTCAGGGATGAAACATAGAAGGATTTTGGGACAATCAGGTCACCGAGGCAGTCTCTTGACATGGAGCTGCATAGAGATAAGAAGTTAAGATTCAAAGAATAATTGAGCATTATAGAAAGATTTGGAAGAAAAGACTTGCATGGCCACGGACAACTTGTGCGCACAAGGTTTATGTTCTCAAACGATCGCTAGGGCACTGGGATCGTGTCGGACCGGAAGAATAATGCTAAGGAAGGAAGTCCTAGCACATGACAAGTTTGGGATGTCCAGTAAGGTTAGCAACTGAAATAGAAAGACAGTCGTCTCGTCGGTGAGTTCAGGATATCTGGTAAGGCTCACTATGGAACCGAAAAGACAATCATCTCACCCAGTGTCCAAAATGGCTTCTGGTGACAGTTGTAGAAGCAAAGAAAATATGGATCCATGCGACCAACAAACATGCGCCCCAAGATTTACTCAAAAAAAATCAGCTCATAGAATGACTATGCGGTCCAAAAAAGTAGCATCCATGCGCCCCAATATTGGCCACATAAAGACCAAACACAAGATTGTGTCTGACATATAATCCTAACAAAAAAGTCTTTCTGAATGAATCGAAAGACGTGAGCATGCTAAACGATAGAACCTCACATCAGCATAAAATTTACTCCCGACGGGTGTGCAACGCCACATGTACAACACGACAAAGGCTCCATGCATCCCATATGTCTTTGGCCCCGTACGTTCCAGACTTTATTTGTCCTATGCATCTCTGGCCCCATGCGTCCCAGACTCCATATGTTCTATGCGTCTCTGGCCCCATATATTTCAGACTCCATGCGTCCCAGACTCCATGCGTCCAATGTGGCAGGATTCCTTGAGACGACATCTTTCAGTTATGATTAAAGTAATTATCTCTAACTAAGTGTGGGCCATGTGTCAAGTTGACTAAGTCATGCAAAAAAAAAGAGAACTGCCCAGATCTTCAGCAACAACAAATCGTAATAAACGTCCATATGGCAGGTCGGCCTGGACTTGCTCCCACGGTTGGAACTATATCCTGTTAAGGATGTACACATGGAAGCTCCCAACATCCATGCGCCTATGGTACATGCGCACGCATGGTCATATAACACGATGTCTATAAATATCAGGGTGGTATACCCACACAAAAATGCATAGAAGGACAGATGCACAGGCCGGAGAGCGAAAGCATTTCCCTTCTTCTGTCAGATTGTCAAGGGAGTAAAGGAGCATCTACAACGCTCGATCTTCATCGTCCCACTCCCTAGTATCAAAAAAATTATACTTAAATTTTTTGTTTAGGATTTCTTTATATTCTTTTTCGAGAATTAAATACAAAAGTTTGTTCAAACTTGTTAAATGGTGAACATGATGGCGACTCTGCTGGGGATAAGCTTTTCCACTGATGAAAATTTGGTGACATAATATGACTCAATGAAGTTGGGGTATACTAACAGGATGTTGGTGGTACACTTTGCCAAAAAGCTTTCGAGGAGATTCTGTCGGAGGGTAGCGCGAGCCCTTCACCAAGGCTAGCAAATCTTAAAAAGAGCTGTTATACCAGGGTCACTAAGGCCGCAGTGCCTCATCCAACTGCGGATCTTACGCTCCCTGATTCTTCGCCTGCTACTCAAGAGGCAAGTCATGTGCCCACACATGCGGCCCCTGCTCAGGCTACAGCCACCAATGAGGAGAAGAGTACTCAGCACCTGAGCTATGGAAGAGAAAAGTACTACGTTGTCCAAAACTCAGGGGCTGATGCACTCCCTATGTGCCTACTTTGAAGAACGCAGAAGCAGAAGCATACGGCAATGAGTTCCAAGCGGCCTACTGGGAAGATAACTACATGCACCCCAAACGACAACAAAGATTCTGTCTACAACAGAATCTCTTACGGCGATGACTCTATGCATCCTACGGGAAATGGAGAAAACTCTTACTTGGACTCTTCGTACTATACGCCAAGGCATGCTAAGTCAAAAAAGTCTAGGACAGTGCGAGCTCGCAAAGCTCAAGCAACTGCTCAGTTGACGGACCGACATCATGCGCCGCTAACTGTCATGCGCGCTTCTGATGGTAAGTTATACAAAACTGACCTATGCACCTAGCCCGCAGCGACATGTCGACAAGGTCAGCCTTCAAAGTCTTCCACTTGCTACTTTGAGAGAGTTCGTTTACGAACCCTAGGTCCGGGAGCAAAAACTCTGCTTGCATACCCATGTGCTCGGGCCTTCCGAGCTCATACAGAGGATGTAAAAGTTAACTACCCCTTGCCTGACTTGCGCAATGTGACCATTCCCAAGCTTAAAGCAAGGGAGACAGCGACGATTCGCGACATGGCCCCTCCCGGGCATCAATGCGCCAGCATTATTATTAACTGTTGTTGCAACAGAGTCGCGGTACCTACAACCAGGCAATCAGTATTCTAACGATTGCAATCCAAGGCACCTATCCGACAATATCTCAAAAAATAGGTACAAGTACCATAGGAGGAGTAGGAGTTGCCATTTTCCCTATGTTGTGCCACTTGGAGGTCTCTCTCCACAAAGAAGGGCCAGAAGCTGGTACTTCCAACCCTTTCCTCTCTACCAGCGTGCCGAGGAGGTAATCCCAAGGAGGACAAGCGGCCTCCCCATGAAAGGAGTATTCTTGGGCACCCGCTCGGAATCAAGGCTATTATCAACTAGGGGTAGTACTTCCTCCAGACCCAAGATTACTCTGCAAGCTGGGGGTAGCAACCCTCCAGAACTATTCAGCAACTCGTTATTCTGAGAGAAAAGTGAGTCTCAAGTGACGGACATCAAATTTCCTGGGGTTGGCCACCCTTACCAAAGCATTTGAATCCCCGTTGGTCCCGAGGTCCAGACTTACTTGACCAGAAGCCCTACCACTCGAGGGGAGATGGTAGGGGATGATCACGAGGGCCCCAGGGATCGACAGTGTCTCGAGGCCCTCAAGGTCATGATGCAGACCGTGAGTGCGTCAATGCAAGCCTTGACCCAGGCGATGTTAGAGATCAAAGCAAATATGGTCAAGTAAGCCTGGACCCCGGGACCAACAAAAATTCAAATGCAACCTCCCCACCCACTGACGATAATTATTTTCTACCAGGATCGTCTGCTCCTTCCGCAACTGATGAAGCCCAAAAAGCAATACGTGAGGTACAAGAATCTGGGCCCGCCTAGACTCAATGGAAAATCGGGACTCACTATGCGAGCTAGGGATTCAACAACCGTATCCCCAAGAGTGGAGATATGTACCTTACCTACCTAAGTACAAGCTTTTTAACTTAACTCTATTTGATAGAAAGACATCCCCTCATCAATACATGAGTTACTTTGAGACAACAATGAGGCATCTGCCTCATAGTGATGCTCTCCTCACAAAGCGCTTTTTCGGGACATTATCTGGCGTAGCCTTCGATTGGTTCTTCAGCCTCCAGGACAACTGTATTTCATATTTGATGATCTCAAGGGTCTTTTCCTTGCTCAATTATACGACGGGAAAAATGATGATGATGTACTCTCTAATGGATATCACACAAAAAGAGAAAGAGTTTGTACAGGAGTACATCTAGAGGTACAGGAAATCTGCCAGAGAAATCTCCTTCCTGCGGTCAGACTCTAGATGGGTGACTCTCAATTTAAAGACTGGATGACATTCATCATAAATACTGTTGGTGCTAAGAAGAAAGTAAATGACGCCCGCTCTTGGGAATAAAGATCCCCGTCACTGATGATAGGGGATAATGTTTTTATAACAACAACAATAATAGCAGCAATAATGCCCGGGATGACAAGGGAAAGCAGGCAGAGGCTTCAAAACTGAAAGAGATCTACTCTTTCGAAGACGATGGCGTCATGGAAATATTTGACGTACTAATGAAGGGGAACAAGTTCTGAATGTCTGACATTAAACGTCCGGGCAAAGCAGGCAAGATCGACGACCCCAAATATTGCCATTATAACCGGTACGTCCACCACTCAACATGGGACTGCTACGTGTTGAAGAGATATATCCATCGCCTGATTGACACCAAAGCTCTCAACTTAAACTTTGAAGACAATACAGTCGCTGCTAACATGGTGTCCCTCCATTTTGATAATTATCCAGCAACGGAAGCCTAAGATGGAGTAGTCCATATTCCCAAAGCAACAATAGAGGTTGTCAATCTCCCCCCAGCTTGCAACCAAATAGTCGGGCTGGTGCCACTAACTATACCTCGGGGCAAGGTCATGTGGGTTCACCCAGACCATGCTCTAGACCTGATGTAATAAGTCGCACCTTCCACCACAAAGTTTAAGGAATGAAAGGTCAAGTCCTGTCACATGGATTCTCCCTCCATAGAAGAATCCATGGTAGGGGCAACTCGGTCAGGCCTTGCCTACCAACGAGACTACAACGACACGGAAGCCGATGTTCTACCGACCATTGTACCTGCACCTATTGTATCTGATCCGGGTCCATCCCAGCCTCCGACAGCAGGCAAGCCTAAGAAGAAGGAGACTCGCTTCGATAAGTCGTTGCACAAGAAAATGGCTCAAGGGCTCGAAAAGCCATACAACTTTGACATATTGGTATAACTTGCCAATGCCCTCGCAAAGTTATCATTCTTCGAGCTTCTCTGAATCTCCAAAGATACTCGGGAAGCTCTAAGAGAGGCGTTGCAGAACGCCGAGTCATATCTATCTCAAGTCAAGTCACACGTCGAGGACCCCGTTGTATGCCCCTACTGCCACAATGCGATAGAAGAAATACCAAACATCTCATTTTTTGAACATGACATGTTTCTCAAAAATAACAAGCATGATCGCCCTCTTTATTACACTAGTTACATAGGGGCCAACAAGGTGGATCGAATACAATCGATCTTGGTTCCTCCATCAGCATCATCCTGCGCAGCCTGCTTCAGACTCTCGGATCCCAATGCATTGGTTAGCGGTGACAAATACTACCATTAGTGGATTCAGCACCAAAAGAAGCTACCCACTGGAAAATATTCTCTTCAAATGCCAGATTGGCGACTTGTGAACATAGGTCACTTCTACGTCATAGACGTAGATGTATCCTACAACATATTATTGGGACATCCATGGATACACGAATACCAGATTGTGCCTTCGAGTTTGACCAATGCCTAAAGTATATTGACAATGATGGCATCGTCAAGACCGAGTTCGCTGATGTCGAACCCTTCAAAGGGGTCAAGGTATATTACTTCGATACAATTTTGTATAAACACAGTCAATAAGACAAGGGAGGAAACGATGCTGATAACGAAGAAAAGACCGCCATAACCTATGACAAGCCTTTAAAATTTACCTCAAAGGTCGTGCTTGAAACATTGCTCCACTACAGATAATAAAACTTCAAAGGTAGGCAACAGAACCTTTGACCGTACGACTGCGAAGACCCAGCCAACCCCAAAAGAAAGACCCAACACTGGTTCTGCCCCTGAATCCCTAGTTGTTAAACTCTGGAGGAGACCTACAAAGACATCATTCATACTAGAAGCAAATTTCAAGATAGACGAGTTAGAGGAATTCATAGCTGCTCACGCTGATACTCCATCTCTCGATAATGTAATCCCAGTGGATAAAGTACCTTATTTCATGAATAATGGGTTGTCTTTGAATTACTCGGATGTCGTACATTTAAGTACAATGTACTCCTTAGAACACGACATATGGTTACAATTACATATACAAGTGACCATTACCTATGCTGTAAATCTGATACATCCAAGTCAAAGCGCTTGCTTTATAGTTCTAACTATGAGGAGGGGCGACAAACCCATCATTTTTGGAAGGGCCGAACATTCTCGAGACTTCCCCACGGAATTGCCTGAACCTGATGGTGGTAATATACAAGTATACCTCTATAGTCTACAAGCTAAGCGCATCATTCGGAACATGGGCTATGACTTGAAAAGTGACAAAGGTCTGAATTATGGCAAGAGCCGGCGTATGCCTTTGCATCTCTTCGCTCCTACAGAAAAGTCTGAGACCTATTACTAGCGAACATATAATGGTTTGGGGTATGTCTTATCGCCAACAACTCCCGAGGGGTTAGAAGAAGAACAATAATTACATTCTCATTCATCCGAATCCTCAACATGGGACTCCGATATAACATCGGAGCACACTTAAACAAATAATATCTGTCAATATGGTATCCACTAATTCAGAGAAAGATAACGACTAGCCACCTGAACTCTTTATTATAGAACCGAGGGTTCAACGCCTTGAATCATAATTTGAATAGCGTTTCAAACAACGGGAACCACCTACCGAAGACGAGGTCGTACAAGTAGATTTGGGCGATAAATTGTCTCTTAAACCTATCTTCATCAGCAAAAGTTTGTCTAGTGAGGATCATGGATCCCTATTATAGCTTATAAAGAATTATATTGATATCTTTTCTCGGAGCTATGAAGACATGCCAGAGTTGGACCGCCAGATTGCGGTCCACAAATTTATCGTCTTGCCAAACGCCAAGCCCATAAAGCTGCAGCAACGATATTTCTGTCCAGACATTACGAACACGAGGAACAGTATCCGGATTGGGTAGCCAATATCATGCCCATCGTTAAAAAGAACGGAAAGATCTGAATCTGCATAATTTTTTACGATCTAAATGTACCATGCCCAAAAGACAAGTTTTCTTTCCTGATCACAGATATAATAATCGACGACACTTGTGGCTTCTACCGCATGTCCTTCATGGATGGATTCTCAGGCAATAATCAAATCAAGATATTTCTCAGAGAAGGGAAGTAGACATTATTTTGGACGTCAGTAGGAGTTTATTGCTACACAGTCACGTTCTTTGGTCTGAAGAACGCGAGATTTACATACAAGTGAGCTATGAGCACGATCTTTCGTGAACATCTGTGCAAGGCAGTCGAATGCTATGTCGATGACATCGCCATCAAGATTCGCTTCTGAAGTGACCATCTCCTGGATCTAAAGACCTTCTTTGACCTAATGCGTGATCACTAGCTTAAGATAAACCTAACCAAATCTTTCTTGGAAGTCTTCAGTGGAAAGTTCTTGGGTTTTTTTATAACATCAAAGGGCATCCATATAGACCCTGATAAGACTAAAGCAATCCTTGAGATGAGTCCACCGAAGAACCTCAGAGAACTTCACAGCCTTTATGGAAGACTGACATACATCAAAAGATTCATATCAAATATCTTTGGACATTGCCAGCCATTCACCCATGTCATGAAGAAGGGAGTCTCCTTCGTCTGGACCAAAAAATGCCAGGAAGCATTCGATGACATCAAGACGTATCTTATAAATCCCCCGATCTTGGTGGATCCTATTATGGAAAGACCCTTCTTGCTATACATGCATGCGATGAATCACTCCTTGGTACTCTACTAGCCCAGAAGAGTGATGATGGTCATGAGCATGCCATCTACTATCTCAATATGATGATGGTCGGCACGGAGCACAGGTATAATCCTGTTTAGAAGAAATATCTTTCTCTTGTCTTTGTTATCTAGAAAATTTGGAATTACGTGGCTGGATAAATAATCCATGTGATCTTGCGAGTTAATCCTCTCCGGGTTCTCATGATGAAACTTGGGGTACTCAATCCCCGCTTGGCTACATGGATAATATTATTGTCGATATACGACATGGTATTCGTTCCGTAAAAGACAGTTAAAGGCCAAGCATTAGCCAATTTCCTGGCAGCTCATCCAGTGCCTAAAACCTCGAAGCTCTACGATAAAATCTCACACGAAGTGGTGGATACAAATGTGACCACATGCGAGGCCGTTTGGCAAATGTTCTTTGATGGTGCTTCAAGAATACGGCCCAAAGGCAAGTCGATGGGGTCGGGATAATGCTGATTTCCCCCTGTGATTTAGTAATCCACCACGCTTACTCTCCCACAGAACTGTGCTCCAATAATGTAGCAGCATATAACGCTTTCATTATTGGACTCCAATTTGCTAAAGAAGTGGGGGTGGAATACTTGGAGGTATATGGCAACTCAAAGATGATCGTCACTCAAATTCGGGGAGAGGATGAAGTCTGGCACAAGGATTTAATTCCCTATCATCAAGCCACACTCAATATAATATCTACTTTCAAGTGCTTCTTTATAGAGCATGTACTTCGACTACAGAATATCGAAGCCAATAATCTGGCCGGCCTCACTGCCTCATTGGCCGTCCCGGTCAATACGCATGAACTGATTACTTTGGTCAGCCAAGAACTAGTCTGCCCAAAAAAAAACCTCACCACGTGCCTCCTTTATTCAGTGGAGACAGACACCAGCACACAAGACTGGAGACTCCCATTTATCGACTACCCAATCTATAGGATTCTGTCCGAGGACCTAAAGGAGGTCACTTCAATCAGGAGACGTTACCGCCGATTCTATTAGGATGCGACTACTAAGATGTTGTATCACTGTTCCTATGATGGGCTTCTGCTACGATACATATCGAATGCAGGGTGAAGCAAGCACTCCGTAAAGCTCATAACAGCATTTGTGGTGTCTACCAACCCGGCCGAAAACTATAGGATCGTCTCAGGAGAATGTGTTATTGTTGGTCGACAATGGTAGCAGATTCAGTCAAGTACGCAAGAAAATATCGCATGTGCCAAATCTTTTTAGCTTCATCCACCAATGCTCAGAATTCCTATACATTATGGTAGAATCTTAGTCGTTCGAAGCTTAGGGAATGGACATCATTAGACCGATAAGTCCACATTCGTCTAAGGGACACCAGTTTATCTTGGCTATCAACGACTACTTCTCCAAGTGAGTGGAAGTTGTGCCACTTGCTGAAGTAAAGACTTCAAGCATGATCAGCTTTGTCAAGAATTATGTCATATATCGCTTCGGCTTGACATGAAAGATAATCCATGACAATGGTCTCCAGTTTGCAAGTCACATTTTTTACCAGTTTTGTGACAAGAACCAAATTTAGAATATAGCCTCAACTGCCTACAACCCAGCAGCAAATGTTCTAGCAGAAATATTCAACAATACAATCATCAAGATCCTCAAAAAGTTTGTATCATCCAATATATCCGACTGGAATAAGAAGCTCGACGAATGTCTTTGGGCCTATCGCACAATAGTCTGAACAACAACCGACAGTACGTCATTCTCCTTAGTCTACTGGAGCGAGGCAGTCCTTCCCCTCGAGATCCAAATTTTCTCACTCCGAGTGGCCCTCTCTAGCTAGTTAACCGTTTATGACAATTATTGTCGATGGCTATAAGAATTAGAGGCACTCGATGAGAAGCGTCTCCTAGCTCATTAACGCATTGAGTTGTACCAAACACGTCATTCATGAGGCTTCAACAAGCCAGTCAAGGAAAGGACATTTCGGGTGGGTGATATCGTTTTGACAGTAAGAAAACCAATGATTATGACCCACAAGACGATCGAGAAATTCTAACCCAAATGGGAGGGCCCTTTCATAGTGGAGTCTGTATTCTCCAACTGTCACCCCCACTTTTCAGATTAGGGGTATTTTTATCTTTTCATAATTAATGTATAAATGATTGCATGATAATTAATTATATTTAAATTGCTGTGATTTTATTTGATTGTTGCACTTTACCGTTGCTTCGATAATTAGAGTACTACACTAGCCATTGTCTTCCAACAGATTTTACACCCTTGTCCTAGATGTGCCAGACTGCTATTTTGATCCTTGTGTGACTCATAACTATGTCTCGTTGTGCTTAATTCTAGTCGCACAACATTCGTCGCAAACCGATTGTATTAATTCATTATAAATCAAACTTTGTATCATTGTGTGTTCCAATCAAAATTGGAGACACAATCTCGACCCATTTTGAGCAACCCAAATTAGGGTAATATTCTATTCTGAGTCTTCTTCATTCATGACACTTGTGTTCCACTTAATTTCACCCCTTTGTACTTCTAATTAATTTTAGAACACCAATTATATTTAGTTTAATTAAATTAAAACCATAAACCTAACTTTGTGCAATTTTTTAATTATTGGGCACTTTTGTACAAAAGTGCATTAAGGTGTCTACCCCGTTGGACACGACACGTAAATAAATCTATTTTCCCTTCATGTATATTTTTCCATAATTTTTGGGAGTGTGCAATGCAACATCAATCTCCTTGAACCATGGCCTTCAAGACCTTGAACCAATGAATCATAGCCTTCCTTTTTTTAAATCCATTTAAATCCTAGCCAATGAAATATCCATGGCAAGGCCCAATCCTAAGAGGGTTTTGACTAAGACCTATTTCTAGGTCAACCCAAAGTCTACTACCTATATATATATATATATATATAGTATTACTTTTCCTCTTCTCTTTTTCTTTTTCAACCTAAACTAAACCCACAGCCGACCAAATCCCCATCTCCCTGCCGACCACCATATCCCCTATTTCCCGACTTTAACCGCCGATGCCACCCCAACCAACGCCGCCTCCACACGACCTTGTCGACCTCCTCACCGTTCTCCATGTCGAGCACCGTACTCGACCGCCTCCAACACGCTACACACGCCGGAACGACGTGACCGATGACCAGCTGCACTGTCGACCGCTGCCACCCTCGCCTGAGCGGATCCCCGACCCCGCTACCATCTCGGCGATGATCATCCCCGCCTCTCCTTGCCAACCGCTGCACCTGAGATATGCCAGAGACCGTGAACCCGCTGAACGTTGAACCGAGTCATCCCGCTGAAATTGCCGTGAACCCGCTGTGAAGACCCGCTTGACTTCGATGCCGCCTGCCGCTGTCCATCTCGTCGACGACCGACCTCATGACTACACAACGTCTGAACTCGCCTGAAGTCGAAGACGCTGCCACCCGACTGCACCGGATCTCGACCGGAGACGCTGCCAACCCGTTCGACTGAATCGAGTACTTCTTGACGACCTCGATACGCACGTCTTATCCCATATACCAGGTTGGAGTCCCCTCTCGCATACATGTACACGTACACGCATACGCATAGTTCTTCATTGTATGCATGCATATTTGTAGTTGGTATTGGTATGTGTATTGGTATATGGTTAATATTAATATTGGTATATATATACATATAGCATATTTCTCAATTAGTATATATACATATGTATATATATTGTATATGTAGCCCTAGTACATGTTTAATATATATATACATAGTATAAACTCTATTAAGTGTATATATACATATATCTATTATATCTGTAATTAATGAATATTAATGTATATGTTAATTAATAATATGTATAATATGTCTATGTACTAGATGACCCAAGTGTAACCACGGATACCCCATAGTTACATTGACCTGTGACCACGTAGCATGTTAGCAGACTGCCATATGTACACCGACGTACTGGCAAGACCGTATTATTGACTTTCTGTTATGCAGAGCAACTACAGATGTGACACCCCTAGCATAGTCTCTAAGATCACTGTGTTTGATTGTGTGTGTTAGTGTAATGTCTGATGCAATATTGTATTATATAATATATCTATAGGATTGTTGTATCATTCAGACGATACTTTGGAACCAGGACATTGGTATTGCCAGCTAAGGACCACAGACGAGTACATTCTTTGATAATTTCCATTATGTTAATTATCTCTATAATTCTAGTTGTATAGCGTACATGACTCTGACGCTGTTGTTTACATGAGTTGGCATTATCGAGACTTGTCACGAGGAGTTATGATTTGGAATCCATCATGCTAGCGGGGGAAAAACGGGAAAATATTAGTAGCTTATGTGATCATACCCAACTCTACTTGCATTATAGCTCACCCACACCTCACATCGGTGCAGCCTGACCATTACATGCCTCATAGCCTGTTATGTATGATTAGCCTGACTATTTCTTGCATCATAGCTATCCGGATGGTTAGCCTGACCTTACATGTATCATAGCTGGTCATACATAGCAAGCCTGATCAGTCCTAAGCCGATTACATGATATGCTGATGTTTCACACACTTAGTTAGATGTTCTTGACATGTATCTCTAGTATATTGATCTAGCATCTCTACATGTTCTAATTATTGTTCTAGTACTCATTATATTCTAGATTATTGTTCTAGCATGCACTTGTATTCCTATTCATTTCTAGATGTACATTGATGATGATGTTCCAGTATTTCTTTATTTTAGCATTTCTTGCAGTATTTCTTTATTCCAGTATTTCTTGCAGTATTTCTTTATTCTAGTATTTCTTGCAGTATTTCTTTATTCTAGTATTTTTTATTGCCAGTATTCATATCTATCTTGTATTTCTTTATGCTGTATTATAGATTTTGTCAATATATGTGGAACTACTGTTAGTGCTTGTACTTCGTTCAAATCCTGACTGGATATTTTTTTAGAGGATCTTGAGGATTTTTGTACCACACACTATGGACCGGGTACAGATACAGACTACACACCAGAGATTTTAGAGGAGAGTATTCCTTTAGAGGAGACATTACCTGCAGTTATCTAGACAGTATTTATCTTATGTACTGAGACTTATTTGAGGTTATTGAGTTTATGTTTAGACTTATTCTTAGTTTATGTTGAGACTTGTGGAGACTTTATGTTGGACAGCTAGACTGTGGTTTATCTATATTTTGAGACATGGTGTTTGACTATGTCATTCTCCTTATCTTTTATCGTGCCTTTATACTCTTATAGTTGTTGTGATTGAGTTTACATTTTGAGATATTGTGAGATATATATTGTCCTCCTTATGGAGATTGATATCATTGACAGGATGTGAGTATTATTTAGTATTTATTGTGACCTAGACAGCGTTCTACCGTCGATGCTGCGGCGTAGGTTGGACGTACCCACGTACTCCTGCCCCTATTCTCGGTGCGGGTCGTGACACATTTTTAGTGGTGGCCCATGCAGGTCTAATTTCGCAAGTTATGCGATATCGTGGTAGTGTGACAACTTAGTTATACTATTGTGAGCCTGTGATAGGATATAGGAAATAGAAAATAGGATTTAGGATGAGAGTATGCTCAATCACAACTAGGAAATATCTGATCTTACAAAGCTATTCGGAATAATTGCTTCCTTTAGAATTTTATTGTCCTTCCTTGATGATATCTCATCTATCACCTAAATTGATTCTTTTAATCTGTCTTCAGGATGTCGTCGCAGACTAGATCTCAAAGAGCGGGAGCATCAACTTCAGAGGGGCCTGCCACCTCTCGACCTGACGAACAGATATCTGGAGTTCCTCTTACATCTCTTGTTCATGTGGGAGTATCTGCAGCTAACGGGATTCCTCCTCCACCTGTTCAGAGGATTGCCCCAGCTATGACGGACAACCTTCCACCACCACCGATATCGATTCCAGGAGGAGTGCCTACTAACGGGGCACAGATGTTCACATTAATCCAGGGCATGTTAGAGGCCCAGAGAGTAACAACAGAAGCTCAGCGTATTCAAGATGAGGCTCAGAGGGTGCAAGCAGAGGTATACCAGGCGCAGACAGAACTGATAAGAGAGAGAGCATGGAGAATGCTCATCAGGTAGCTCTCCAGGCTGTGGAGAAAGTAGCACGACAACCGTAGCATCCTGGCCAGCAACAACAGAGGCCAGGTACTATAGTGGACTTTAAGAGAATGATGCCTCGAGAGTTCAAGGGCACAGAAGGAATACTCTATGCTGACGATTGGTTAGAGGACATAGAGAGGAACTTGCGCTTAGCACAGATTTCGGAGATTCTTTAGATCGAGGCTTCTGGCAGTCAGATGTTTGATATCGTGCTGACGTAATATCGTACAAAGCCGAGACTCGCTGTTGAAGGACTTACTTGGGAGGACTTCCAAGAGCTCTTCCAGGAGAAGTTCTTTCCTGACGTGGCTTTGGGAGCATTGGAAAGTCAGTTCCATGACTTAGTCCAAGGAAGAATGTCAGTCGACGAATACGCCGCAGAGTTTTGCCGATTGAGTCGATTCGCGCCATCGATGATTCGAGACCCAGGAGACAGAGCACGGAAATTCAGGAAGGGATTGAATAGAGAGATCAAGTCTCGTACTTCGGGACGACGTACTGCTATATTTGTGGGTATTCTGATGGATGCCCAAATTGCTGAAGATGACTTGGACCTCAGGCCCAAGAGAGGACATGACACTTCTGGAGGAACATGTAGTAACACAGGACCGACCAAGCGCCCACACTTTCAACAACAACAGAGTCCGTACCAGCAACAACATCAGTAACACCAGGCAGTGGACACATCCAGCAGCAGTAGCCACAGAGACAGAATCAGCCCGTTACCCAGTGTGCTTATTGCAGAAAGATGGGACATACTAGAGACATCTGCAGGAAGAGATTGGGTACTTGCTTGTCCTGTGGGTCATCAGCCCATCAGCTTAGGGACTGCCCATCTATTCAGGCTCATCAGGGTAGAGCAGCCGCTCAGAGAGGACCAGCCAGAGTACCTACTGTACCAGAAGGCCAACAGAGGGGACCTCCACTTCTACCACAGCAGCAGAGGTTTGCTCAGCACCAGCAGCAGCAGAGAGGAGCACCACAGGGACTATCTTATGCCATGACGACTGAGGAGGGCGAGCCAGCTGGAGACGTGATTTCAGGTTCAGTTTCTCTCGATTCTATTCCAGTACTTGCATTATTTAATTTTGGCGCTTCCCATAGTTTCGTATCTGTATATTATGCCCTTAAGCATCATTTAGAAATAGAACCATTAGATAGGAATTGCAAGATCACAACAAGAGGAGGCATTATCCTAGTCCGTGATTATTGCAAGGATCGAAGAGTGTCATTGGAAGGCCAAGAGTTGAGCGTGAGTTTACTCGTCATGCCACTTCCGGGATATGATATTGTACTCGGAATGGACTGGTTAAGTAAACACCATGCTTCTATAGATTATCACGGAGGTAGAGTAGTATTTTGACAACCAGGAGAACCAGAGTTTGAGATCGCCAGAGGAGCAGCAAAGCAGAGCAGGGGCACTTTTTGTGGAGCCAGGAGGAAAGAAAAGTAGTTACCATATTCACTGATAGTGGAGTTCCTGGATGTATTTCTAGAGGAGTTGCCAGATTTGCCGCCAGACAGAGATGTTGATTTCTTTATAGACTTGATACTAGGAGCAGAGCCTATTTCGTAACATGTCTATAGAGTCAACAACAACGAGTTGGTAGAATTGAAGAAGCAAGTTGAGGAGCTACAAGACAAAGGTTTAATTAGATCCAGTTCATCGCCATGGGGAGCACCGATATTATTTGTATTGAAGAAGGATAGGACGGTACACATGTGTATCGATTATAGAACTCTGAACAACCTCACTATCAAGAACAAATACCCGCTACCGAGGATAGATGATCTTTTTGATCAGTTGAGCGGAGCGAAGGTGTTTTCAAAGATAGACTTGAGGTCAGGTTATCACCAAGTAAAGATAAAGAGTGAAGACATACCAAAGACAGCTTTTCGGACCAGATATGGCCAGTTTGAATTCATAGTAATACCGTTTGGTTTAGCCAATGCACCAGCAGTATTCATGAACTTGATGAACTAGGTATTCCATCAGTACCTTAACAAGTTCATAGTGGTGTTTATTGACAACATTCTTGTGTATTCAAAGACCCCAGAGGAGCACGAAGAGCACCTGAGGATAGTCTTGGAGACTCTCAGGAAGAAAGAGTTGTACAGGAAGCTTTCAAAGTATGAGTTCTTCCTTGACAAGGTTGAATTCCTTGGACACATGGTGACAGAATTTCAGTTAACCCAAAGAAGATAGAGGCAGTGGAGTCATGGGCTACCCCCAGTATGATAGCTAAAATCAGGAGCTTTCTCGGACTAGCAGGATACTACAGAAGATTTGTGCAAACTTCTCCAAGATTGCAGAGCCAATGATTAGGTTGACCAAAAATGATGTAGAATTCATCTGGACAAAGGAATATCAGGCCACGTTTGATGAGCTGAAGAAGAGATTGACGACAACGCCAGTTTTGACGTTGCCATCAGGGACAGGTGAATTCACTATCTACAGTGATGCTTCAGAAAAAAGGTTTGGGATGTGTTCTTTAGCAGCACAAAAAAGTAATTGCCTATGCTTCAAGACAATTATGCCCTCATGAAAAGAACTACCCCACTAACGATTTGGAGTTAGCAGCAGTTATCTTTGCTCTAAAATTGTGGAAACACTATCTGTACGGAGAGCGTGTAGAGATCTTCACAGACCACAAGAGCTTGAAGTACGTATTTACACAGAAGGAGCTGAATATGAGGCAGAGAAGGTGGTTAGAGCTGATGAAAGACTTTGACATCTCATTACAGTACCATCCAGGAAAGGCCAACGTAGTCGCCGATGCCTTGAGCAGGTATCCGATGGCTATGTACTTGACTACAAATAGACACTTATTGGCGATCTAGAGAGCTTGGGAATTAAAGTACTAGTTCCAGGTATTGAGATTCAGATGTGGGGATTGCTGATACAATCAGAGCTGATGGATAGAATTAGAGCTGCACAGTATGATGATGAGACTCTGAGGAGTATCAGGGCACAAGTTCGGACAGGTTTGACAGATGACTTCACTATTGCAGATGATGGATCTTTGCGACATGGCATGAGGATGTGTGTGCCAAGTGTAGAACTGCACGAAGTAGTTTTGCAGGAGGCACATCGCTCTCAGTACTCGATGCATCCCGGAGCCAACAAGATGTATCGAGATCTGAGGGAGCACCAATGGTGGTATGGTATAAACCGCGAGGTAGCACGCTTTGTATCCAGATGTTTAGTGTGCCAACAAGTAAAAGCAGATCGACAGAGGCCAGGAGGATTGCTTTAACCTTTACCTATTCCAGAATGGAAGTGGGAGCACGTGACTATGGACTTCATTTCAGGACTTCAATGTTCTCCAGGAGAAAAGGATGCGATTTGGGTCATCGTGGATAGGTTGACTAAATCAGTCCACTTCTTACCATTCAAATTGGGTACATCGACAGAGAAGCTAGCAGAGATGTAAGTGCAGCAGATTGTCAGATTACATGGAGTTCCTGTGAGTATCATCTCAGATCGGGATAGTCGTTTTACTTTCCATTTCTGGAGGAGTCTGCAGGCTAGCTTGGGCACTCAGCTCAAGTTCAGTACCGCGTATCACCCCCAGACAGACGGGCAGTCTAAAAGGACTATTCAGAATCTTGAAGATATGTTATGCACTTGTATTTTGGATCTCGGAGATTCTTGGGAGGATCATCTACACCTAGTAGAGTTTGCATACAACAACAGCTACCAGGCCAGCATTGAGATGTCATTATTCGAGGCTTTATATAGACGAAGGTGTCGTACACCGTTATCTTAGGATAATGTTGGAGAAAGAGCTTTGTTAGGACCAGAAATGGTCGTGGATGCAGTAGAAAAGGTAAAACTCATCAGAGACAGACTGCGAGTGGCGCAGGACAGACATCGGCATTAGGCCGGTAGCCACCGTAGACCCCTAGAGTTTCAGGTATAGTTTTTGTTTTATTGGTTTATGATTGTTTTTGTTTTAGATTGCGTGTTAAGACTATTTGTTCTAGGTTGGCAATTTGGTGTTCCTAAGGATTTCTCCGACACGAGGCACGATTCATTTTGGTAGAGGCGAAAAGCTTAGTCCATGATACATCGGACCTTTTAGTATTCTTTCAAGGTTTGGTGCAGTGGCCTATAGACTAGACTTGTCGTCTGCTCTCGTTGGAGTGCATGACTTATTTTACGTGTCACAACTGAGACGGTACGTGGCAGATCCTAGTCACGTACTGGATCACTCAGAGATCGAGGATGGACTGACGCTCAGCTATCCTGAACAGCCCATTGATATCTTGGATCGTAGAGAGAAGGTATTGCGAAACCAGACTATTCTTTTGGTTCGTGTTTCATGGAGACATCACTCTCCAGGCGAGTCAACCTAGGAAAGAGAGGACAAAATACGCGAGCAATACCCGTATCTCTTCGAGACTTGAGGTATAATTCTTTGTTTGATTGTTCGTTCTTGTGCTAGTTTATTTTAATTTCGAGGACGAAATTCTTTTAAGGAGGGTAGACTTGTCACCCCCATATTTCAGATTAGGGGTATTTTTGACTTTTCATAATTAATGTGTAAATGATTGCATGATAATTAATTATATTTAAATTGCTGTAATTTTATTTGATTGTTGTACTTTACCATTGCTTCGATAATTAAATCACTACACTAGCCTTGTCTTCCAATAAATTTTACACCCTTGTCCTAGACGTACCAGACTGCTATTTTGATCCTTGTGTGACTCATAACTATGTCTCGTTGTGCTTCATTCTAGTCGCACAATATTCATCACAAACCGATTATATTAATTCGTTATAAATCAAACTTTGTATCTTTGTGTGTTCCAATCGAAATTGGAGACACAATCTTGACCTATTTTGAGCAACCCAAATTAGGGTAATATTCTATTCTGAGTCTTCTTCATTCATGACACCTGTGTTCCACTTAATTTCAACCCTTTGTACTTCTAATTAATTTTAGAACACCAATTACATTTAGTTTAATTAAATTAAAACCATAAACCTAACTTTGTACAATTTTTCAATTGTTGGGCACTTTAGTGCAAAAGTGCATTAAGGTGTCTACCCCGTTGGATACGGCACGTAAATAAACCTATTTCCCCTTCATTTGTATTTTTCCATAATTTTTGGGAGTGTGCAATGCAACATCAATCTCCTTGAACCATGGCCTTCAAGACCTTGAACTAATGAATCATAGCCTTCCATTTTTTAAATCCATTTAAATCCTAGCCATTAAAATATCCATGGCAAGGCCCAATTCCAAGAGGGTTTTGACTAAGCCCTAATTCTAGGTCAACCCAAAGTCTACTACCTATATATATATAGTATTACTTTTCCTTTTCTCTTTTTCTTTTTCAACCTAAACGAAACCTACAGCCGACCAAATCCCCATCTCCCTGCCGACCACCATCTCCCCTATTTCCCGACTTCAACCACCGACGCCACCCCGACCAACGTTGCCTCCACACGACCTCGTTGACCGCCTCACCGTTCTCCACGTCGAGCACCGTACTTGACTGCCTCCAACCCGCTGCACACACCAGAACGAAGTGACCGATGACCCGCTACACTGCCGATCACTGCCACCCTTGCCTGAGCAGATCCCCGACCCCGCTACCATCTCGACGACGATCATCCCCGCCTCTCCTCGCCAACCGCTGCACCTGAGATACGCCAAAGACCGTGAACCCGCTGAACGCTGAACCGAGTCATCCCGCTGAAACCGTCGTGAACCCGCTGTGAAGACCCGCCTGACTTCGATGTCGCCTGCCGCTGTCCACCTCGTAGATGACCGACCTAACGATTACACAGCGTATGAACTCGCCAGAACTCGCCTAAAGTCGAAGATGCTGCCACCCGACTGCACAGGATCTCGACCAGAGATGCTGCCAACCCGCTCGACTGAACCGAGCACTTCATGACGACCTCGACACGCACGTCTCATCCCATATACCAGGTTCGAGTCCCCTCTCGCGTACATGTACACATACATGCATACGCGTAGTTCTTCATTGTATGCATGCGTATTTGTAGTTGGTATTGGTATGTGTATTAGTATATGGTTAATATTAATATTGGTATATATATACATATAGTATATTTCTCAATTAGTATATATACATATGTATATGTATTGTATATGTATCCCTAGTACATGTTTAATATATATATATACATAGTATAAACTCTATTAATTGTATATATATATATATCTATTATAATTGTAATTAATGAATATTAATGTATATGTTAGTTAATCATATGTATAATATATATAATATGTCTATGTATTAGATGACCCAAGTGTAACCACGGATACCCCGTAGTTACGTTGACCTGTGACCACGTAGCATGTTAGCAGATTGCCATATATACACCGACGTACTGGCAAGACCGTATCATTGACTGTCTGTTATGCACAGCAACTACAGACGTGACACCCCTAGCATAGTCTCCGAGATCACTGTGTTTGATTGTGTGTGTTAGTGTAATGTTTGATACAATATTGTATTATATGATATGTCTATAGGACTGTTGGATCATTCAGACGATACTTTGGAACCAGGACATTGGTATTGCCAGCTAAGGACCATAGGCAAGTACATTATCTGACAGTTTCCATTATATTGATTATCTCTATAATTCTAGTTGTATAGCGTATATGACTCTGACACTGTTGTTTACATGAGTTGGCATTATCGAGTCCTGTCACGAGGAGTCATGATTTGGAATCTATCGTGCTAGCTGGGGAAAATGGGGAAATATTAGTAGCTTATGTGATCATACCAAACTCTACTTGCATCATAGCTCACCCACACCTCACGTCGGTGCAACCTGACCATTACATGCCTTATAGCCTATTATGTATGATTAGGCTGACTATTGCTTGCATCATAGCTATCCGTATGGTTAGCCTGACCTTACATGAATCATAGCTACTCATATATAGCAAGCCTGATCAGTCCTAAGCCGATCACATGATATGCTGATGTTTTACACACTTAGTTAGATGTTCTTGACATGTATCTCTAGTATATTGATCTAGCATCTCTAAAAGTTCTAGTTATTGTTCTAGTACTCATTATATTTTAGATTATTGTTCTAGCATGCACTTGTATTCCTATTCATTTCTAGATGTACATTGATGATGATATTCCAGCATTTCTTGCAGTATTTGTTTATTCTAGCATTTCTTGCAGTATTTTTTTATTCCAGTATTTCTTATTGCCATTATTCATATCTACCTTATTTTTCTTTGTAGTGTATTATAGATTTTGTCAATATATGTTGGACTACTGTTAGTGCTTGTACTTCGTTCCAATCCTGACTGGATATTTTTTCAGAGGATCTTGAGGATTTCTGTACCACACACTATGGACCAGGTATAGATGCAGATTACACACCAGAGATTTTAGAGAAGACTATTCCTTTAGAGGAGACATTACCTGCAGTTATCTAGACAGTATTTATCTTATGTACTGAGACTTATTTGAGGTTATTGAGTTTATGTTTAGACTTATTCTTAGTTTATGTTGAGACTTGTGGAGACTTTATGTTGGACATCTAGACTGTGGTTTATTTATATTTTTAGACATGGTATTTGACTATGTCATTCTTCTTATCTTTTATCATGCCTTTATACTCTTATAGTTGTTGTGATTGAGTTTACATTTTGAGATATTGTCAGTTGTATATTGTCCTCATTATGGAGATTGATATCATTGACAGGATGTGAGTATTGTTTAGTATTTATTGTGACGTAGACAATGTTCTACCGTCGATGCTACAGCGTAGGCTGGACGTACCAACGTACTCGTGACCCTATTCTGGATGCGGGTCGTGACACCAACGGTGCCTACCGACTAGTAAAACCCAATGGAGACTTGCTCATGATTCCTATCAACGGCAAGTTCCTTAAAAAGTACTATGTTTGAATTAGACTTGTACTCCCTTTATCCCCAACAGTACAACTAAGGTGTACAGTGGTTACATTCCCCGTTGTTCATCCCTAGTAAATATACTTTTCTCAACAAATACTGTAAAAGCCATTATCTGTATTTAGGTGTCCTGAATACGCAACAGATAATGGATCCTCAAAAGCTCCCCAGTAGAGTAACCCTTAAGTCTACCTATACTCTCAGGTAGATCATTCAAAAGTTAGTTCCTTTTTGAGCATTAGTTCACGACTATATTACCTCTGAACTAGTAGCCTAATATTTTTCCCAGTAGGGTTTGCTATGTACACATTACCTCTGAGCAAACTTTACTATTTGACTATCGATTATCACGTCCATAATACCTCTGATATCGGTCATCATCTAAACTTATCACCGGTACTTGACCCTAAGTATGCCAACGGTTCTAAATCCACAAAATCTATCACGTCCATATCACCTCTAATAGGGTTTTTGTTTAGAATCTATTACTTGCACCCAAGTGTGCAAGTGGTAATGGGCCCACCAAAGATCCTCTAGTGGGATGTCCACAAAACCTATCACGTCCATATTACCTCTTATAGGGTATTATTTCGAACTTATTACTTGCACCCAAGTGATCTCCTCCATGTTTCTTATTCAAATTATTCCAAACTTATCAGTTTAAAAACTTTTAAGGGGTTCTTGTAGAAACATGGGAAATCTAGATCTATGCTTTAAATAAAAATACGCCCCAAGATTAACTCAGAAGAAATTAGGCTGCAGAATCACTATGTGGTCTAGAAAAGTAGCATCCATGTATCCCAATATTGGCCACATAAAGACCTGACACAAGATTGTGTCTGACACAGAATTCTGACAAAAAGGACTTTCTGAATGCCTCAAAAGACGTAAGTACGCTAAACGATAGAACCTCACGTCAGCATGAACTTTAATTCTGACAGGTGTGCAGTGCCACATGTACAACACGAAAAAGGCTTCTTGCATCCCATGCGTCATAGGCTCCATACGTCCCAAGTATCTCTGGGATAATGCATCCCAGACTCCATACGTTTCACGCATCTCTGGCCCCATGCGTTCCAGACTCCATGCATTCCATGCGTCATATGCGTCCCAGACTCTATGTCAGGGACTCTTTGGCACCGTAGAATAGGCTGCAACTTTCGCTATTGTCTAACTCTAACAATGCTTGTCAAACGTGAAAGCTTAGAGAAAACTTCCTTGAGGAGTTTTTTGAGGGACTCCAGCAACCTCTCCGCCCTGTTTTTTGGGTTTTATTAATATAGCGTGCCCCTTGCTCGGGCCATCATCCAAAAGGATATAATTCCCTTATTTTTTTGGATTATAGACATTTTTATTCTTGTTTGTCGATAGCCTCAGACCAATCAATCGAATATTGATTAATATGTAATCGATCGACCACTAGTTGAAAATGGTCCTTCTACTCAGAAACAAAATATTTAGACATTTTTACAACCCCTTTAAGAGAGGAACAAATAGTCAATTTTGAAAAAACTTATTGTCAGCCTCTTTCATATATGAATCTATCTTATTCAGAAGGGAAGATCTTGCATTAATATCTCAGTTTCAATTCAAACATGGGTGCTTCATGATTAGCTCTTTTGGCCTGAATTTTTCTGCATTCTGTCACAACTCTTTTTATAATTGGAACATATCTTGTTAAACCGCCCATAAGAACCATATTCTAACTTTTTTTGGTAAATAGCCAATAAAAATATTTCGTATTAATTAGTGCAAGGGGGGCTTCTTTCTTGAAGTTTTAATGGCACAAGTGGACGATTCTAGGCTTCAGAGAAGCAAACATGTGAGCCCTTTTTCCAGTTGTAGCAACTCAAGTCCGTAAGCGGGTTCAATTAAAAATCCAAGTTTTTCTCCAAAAAAGGACTTATCGCTTGGAGAATTATAGGTAGAAAATCATTTCTATGCAATACCAGTCCATTAAAATGGATCAGAGAGCTATCGTAAAGTATCTAAGCATCGCAGGAAACCCCAAGATAATTCTAACATTCTATCTCACAAGTGGATACCAAGTTGCATGCGAGGTCAATCTACGGAAGAATGAGATTAAGTGACAGTCTCTCTCATTATAGCGTATAATAAGAAAGCTGATTTATTCAATCGGATAAGTAAGATTTTGAAAAAAGATAAGAAAGTACCCAATAGTGTCCATTAGTAGATCTGTAGTCGTTCAAGTCTAACGTCAAATTCCTATATCGTCAATCTTTTTTTTTTGTTCCCTTCGGTCGCCTCTCTTTTCGGAGCTAGGCTTGGTTTCTCAAAAAAATTGCCCCTTCATTATAGAATTTTTTGTGCGCTAAGTAGATAGATAAAAAAATTTCTTTCCTAAATCTCCGTTATGAGTTCTCTGGAGCCTAGTAAAGGAGGCCTTACCTTGAAATCTTGGTCCCGGTCCATTGAGTTTGGAACCCTGAATAGACTATCGGTACAGTATTTCCTGAGATGAAATCTTTCTGTTACGACTGAAGTAATTCTCTTCAACTAAGTGTGGGCCACGTGTAAAGCTAACCAAGTTACGCACACAAAAGACGAGAACCAGCCAGATCTTCAGCAACAACAAATCGTAATAAATGTCCATGTGGCAGCTCATCCTAGACTCACTCCAACGATTGGAACTACATCCTGTTAAGGATATACACATGGCTGCTCCCAACATCCATGCACATATAGTAAATGCGTGCGCATGGTCATATAACATGATGGTTATAAATAACAGGGTGGTATACCCTCACAAAAATGTAGAGAGGGGCAGAAGTACAGACAGGAGAGAGAAATCATTTCCCTTCTTCAGTCAGATCATCAATGGAGTAAAGGAGCTACTGCAGCGCTCGATCTCCATCGTTCCACTCCCCAGAATCAAAAAAATTATACTTAAATTTTATGTTTAGGATTTCTTTGTATTCCTTTTCGTGAATTAAAATTTTTTTTGTTCAAATTTGTTTAATGGCGAACACCAGTGTCCTTCATATAGATTAAGTCAGCTATCTAGTGGTAATCCTTGTGCTAGTCATTGGATTTGAGGCAAGTAATAGATGCACCATACGTCATAAATTTAGAGAAATAATGCACGACACACTATATAGTTCGAGCATAAGAGGTCTGTGGTAGAGACATATTCTAGGTACTCAAAGTTTACGTAGCTATTCGTTCATTTCATTATATAAATTTGGAGATAACATGATCTTTGGGCAAGGAAGGACAAATGGTAAGTGAAGATAAAGAAAAATCGGTTATTTATTTCATGACACTTATGCCATGCTTGTGACATGAGTACTTTACATTCGTTATATACCATAAAATTGATACTAAGGCAAGACTAGAAAGATAACATAACGAGATGGTGCACAAAACTAAATAAACGTGATTGGTTTTGTTGAGTGGACGAGAGGCCTCCCCACCAGTGCATTCAATGTACTGATAAACCACCAGATTGCTTGTAGGGTGCGGTAGCATCTCATTCGGTACGAAGTTTCCTTTGTATGCGCTGAGGTATAGAGTTTGTTCTGGTGTCTTGAAGCACTGCAGCCGAAGTTGAAGTACTTATACATGGCATAATGTATTAGAACATCATCCATCGTATCTTCTCCAAGTTGTAAGTCATTTGGCATAATTCATCTATGAGAGAGAGAGGGAGAGATTATGACATTTGGCCTAGCGTCATTTTAATATATATTTGTATTAATAAAGCAAATTTTCATTCTGTACTTGGGTTATTCAACTTTTTTGCTTGGGGATTATTTGTGCGACTTTGTTATTTAGCATTTTCTTTGGGCGTTTTAGTGCTTGCCTTGCGCGAGCACAACTTAGGCTTGTACGACAATATGCCCAGCAAAGATATTTTATTTTGCGGAACCGTGGTATGATACCACCAGGGTTGGATAATCCCTACTACTTTGATATATTGGCATAACTTGTCCGTGATGCTTTAAGTGAAGCGTTGCAACATGTCGACTCCTACTGGACACAAATCAAGGAGCCAGTTGAAGACCCTGCTGCATGCATGTCCCCATTGCCATAATATAATGGAAATCATTCCTAACATTACCTTCTCTCAAGATGATATGTGGTTAAAAATAGCCGTCGTTATAGACCTTTGTACTAGGTACATTGTTGCTATCTAGGTGGATCAGATGTATATCGATCTTGGCTGATCACTCAGCATAATTCTAAGAAGCTTATTTCAGATCCTCAGGATTCCTATGCATAGGTTGTTTGCAACCAACACAACCATCTGTGGCTTCAACGCTGGAAGAAGTTATCCCTTGGGTAAGATTCGCTTGAAATATCAGATAGGTGATCTACGGATTGAAGTTACTTGCTACATCATCGACGTAGATGTATCCTACAATGTCTTAGTGGGACACCCATGGATACACGAGCATATAATTATGCCGTTAACTTTCCACCAATGCTTCAAGTATGTCGACAGTGAGGGAGTTCTTAAAATCGAAATCGCTGATGTTGACCAATTCAAGGGTGTAGAAGCTTATTACTCTGATTAAGTGTTATACAAATAAACACATCGAGAAGAGGAAGCCAATGATGTTGATGACGAAGTTGAGACGGATCAAGTTATACAAGGACCTTTGAAGATCTGTATAAAGGGTCGTGTTAAGGAAACTCATGTTCCTCTTGTGGTAGACATCCACAAGAAAACTAATCATAACACCTCAGAGCCTCTTGTGATCAATCTTCGAAGGACATCCTGCGAAGGAAAAAGAGTGCCACCGTTAAAAAATTTTCTCAAAGAAGAAAAAATGCCAATATTTCCTGATCTTCGTTGATCCAAAAATCTAACTCTGGATCGACATCTTGTATGCCAATGTGTGGCTGAGAAGAAAGATGATGATGCACTTGAAGAGTATATTAGTCCAAAACCTATTGTACCTCCCTTGATGATATAATATATAAGGAGAAAATATTGTACTTCCTGAATAAAGGACTTTCTTTGAACTACTCTGATGTCCCATATCTAAGTACTAGGTATTCTTTAGAGTATGGATTATGATTTTACCTTTGTATTCCAGTGATGACAACTCACACAATGACTAACGTCTTCCCATATGATGGTTGGGTCTTCGAAATTCCAGCAAGGAGGAAAGCAGACAAATATAGCATCTTTGGTAGGGTCTTAGGATGAAGAGACTTCCTCGTCGATTATCCTGAACCTGACAATAGTAAAATACAACTATACAGTATAGTCCACAAGCGAAGGAGCTCATCCAAAAAATGGGTTAAGACTTAAAAAGTAACCAAGGCCTTAACTATTGTAAAGGACAACGTCTGTCATTGCGTCACATTTCTCCAAAAGGCAAGCTAGAAATCTATTACAAATAAACTCGACACATTTTTTGTTATGTTACTCCTAAAACGAAGCCTGACTATTTAGAAGTTGAAGTCGAGACACATTCTCACTCCTCTGAGTCTACTGATTGGGACTATGATTCCAGCATTGGAGAAGTTTTCAAGAAAATACTATCTGTCAACATGGTGTCAGTGGACCAAATTGAAGACGACGATCCATCTCTCGAGCCATTTGAGGTCGAATAGTGGGCTCAAAATCTATAATCTAAGTGGGAGCTACATTTCGAGCAACATGAACCACCTACCGAAGATGAAGTCATCTAGGTCGACTTAGGTAACTAGTCCACATCTAGTCGATCCTCATTAGCAAATGTCTCTTTGAAGAAGACATAGAATCTCTTATACAGCTTATAAGAGAATACATAAACATCTTTGCGTGAAGATATGTAGACATGTCAGGCCTGGATTCCCAAATAGAAATGCACCAACTCAATATACTTCCGAACGCTAAACCAATGAAGAAACAATAGTGACAATTTTATCCAAATGTCATGGAAGCAATCAAAGCAAAAGTTAACAAGCTGATAGCAAGCGGCTTTATTCGTAAAGAAGAACATCCTGATTGGGTTGCCAATGTTTCGTCATAAAAAAGAATAGGAAGATTTGAGTTTGCATAGACTATCGTGATATAAACTCTGCAAGTCCGAAAGACGAGTTCTCTCTTCTAATCACTAACGTAATAATTAAAAATACTTGTGGCTTTGAGAGAATGTCTTTTATGGACTGATTCTCGGGTTAAAATCAAATCAAGATATTCTCGGATGATGAGAAGCACACATCATTCCGAACACCATTGGGGTATACTGCTATACAACGATGCCCTTTGGTCTAAAAAATGTAGGTACGATATACCATGAGCTATGAGCATTATTTTTCACAAATAATTATGAAAAACAATGGAGTGCTATGTTGACGATATAATAGTCATGAGATGTTTCAAGGAGGATCACCTCCAAGACCTAAGAATGGTGTTCGAACTGATGCATGCTTACCAACTTAAGATGAATCAAACCAAGTCCTACCTGGGAGTCTCTATCAGCAAATTTCTCGGATTCATTATAACTTTAAAGGGTATTCATTTAAATCCTGAGAAGACAAGGGCTATCCTTGACATGTGTCACCCGAAGAATCTTAACGAACTTTATGGACTACAAGAAGGATTGGCATATCTCAGATGATTCATATCTAATCTTTTAGTATGATGCCAACTGTTTACTCAGTTGATGAAGAAAGGAGTCTCTTTCACTTGGAATGAAGAATGCCATCGTGCATTTGATGACATCCAAAAATATCTCATTAATCCCCCAATGTTAGTGGCTCAAGTTGTGGGAAAATCTTTCTTGCTCTACGTCTGTACAATTGATCATTTTTTCGGTGCACTATTAGCTATAAAATGACATAGGCCATGAACAAGCAATCTACTATCTCAGTCAAATGATGGTTGGTGCTGAACATAAGTATAATTTTGTAGATAAATAGTGTCTAGCCCTGATATTTTCTATTCAGAAGATGCGACAGTACGTGACATAATGAACAAACTATGTCATTTCTCAGATCAATCCCCTCAGAGTGCTCATGACTAAACCAGGAGCATTGAACTCTCGCCCTGGCTACATAGACAATGTTGCTTTCTCTATATGATATGGTATTCATCCACATAAGGTAGTCAAGGGCCAAGCATTGGCCAACTTTCTGGAAGCTCATCCGCTGCCAAAAATATCAAAACTTTACGACTATATTCCAGATGAAGTGTTATAGTCAAACACGACATCAAAAGAGTCAATTTGACAAATATTTTTTGATGGCGCTTCAAGAACAGGACCCAAAGGCAATATCGTTACCTAAGTGGGGGTAGTATTTGTTTCCCCCGATAACTTAGTCATATATCGTGCTTACTCCCTTACGGAACCATGTTCCAACAATATGGCAGAATATAATGCCTTGATCATTGAAATTGAGTTAGCTAAGCAACTGGGGGAGATTATTTAGAAGCTTACGGTAATTTTAAGCTGGTAGTCAGTCAAGTCTGAGGGAGTATAAGGTTCGCCATGAAGACCTCCTCCCATTCTACAGGGCTACTACTGAGATAGCCTCAACCTTCTCAAGATTCTTCATCGAGCATATGCCTTGACTGTAGAATATTGAAGCGGATGCTCTACCTGGGCTAGCAGCTTCCTTAGCTATTCCGATCAGAAATCAATAATTGGTCACAATGATTAGCCGAGAGCTGTTCTGCACTAGGAATAGTTTTCATGTTTGTCAAAGCTACGCTGCAGAAGTGAAGATTAATGTCAAAGATTGGCGGTTCCCATTCATAGACTATGATATCTATGAAATTCTTCCTGATGATCCGAATGAAGCCATTTTTGTTAAGAGATACTTCCTCGGATTCTATTATGATACAATAACTAAAATATTGTATCGTCGTTCATACGATGAACTCCTTCTATGACGCCTATCAGACGTAGAAGCAAAACAAGCACTCCGTGAAGCTCATATTGGTACTTGTGGTGCTCATCAACGAGGTTCTAAGTTACTGGATCGTCTCCAATGCATGGGTTAATATTGGCCTACTATGGTAGCAGATGCCATAGAACATGCAAAGAAGTGCACGGCATATCTGATTCATGCAGACTTTATCCATCAACCTTCAAAAAATTTACATCCGACGGTTACGTCATGACCATTTAAAGCATAAGGCATGGATGTCATAGGTCCAAGATCACTATCGTCCAGAGGTTATCGGTTCATCTTGGCTATAAGCAATTATTTCTCCAAATAGGAAAAAGATATATCGCTCATCGAACTAAAGACTTCAAACATGATCAGTTTTGGTAAATATTATGCCATCTACCGCTTCAGTCTTCCTAGAAGGATCATCCATGATAATGGTCCACAATTTGTGAGTCACACATTCTATCAATTTTATGACAAAAATTGAATCCAGAATATAGTTTCGACAATAAACAATCCAGCAGCAAATGGATTATCAAAAGCATTCAACAAAACCATTATCAAGTTACTCAAAAAGTTTGTTTCGTCTAACAAACGTGACTGGAATGAGAAATATAGAGAATATATTTGGGCCTATCATAAATTGTTCAGAACTCCAACTGGAAGCACGCCATTCTCTCTGGCTTATGAGAGTGAAGCAGTTCTTCCCCTAGAAATTCAGATTTGCTCTCTCTGGGTAGCATTCCCCAACGAGTTGACAACCGAAGACAACCATTATTCGCGATTACAAGTGTCGAAGGCACTCGACAAAAAAGTCTCTTAGCTAAACAACATATTGAGTATACCAAATACGTATTTCTAAAGCCTTTAACAAAAAGGTGAAAGAAAGAGTATTTCAAGTCTGTGACCTTGTCTTAGCAGTAAGAAGATCAATAGTCATGATACACAAGTCGAAGGGCAAGTTCCAGCTTAAATGGGAAGGCTCGTTAGTGGTTGAGTCAGTGTATTCCAATATCGCGTACAGGCTCGCAAAGCCTAATAGATTTACTAATGATATCGATCAATGGAAAATTTATGAAGAAGTACTATGCCTAAATTATAGTTAGACTTGTATTTTCCCATCCCTAATGGATCGCTTTAAATCTATAGCGTTTACATTTTTTTATCCCCAGTAAGTATAAATGTACAGTGAGACATTTATTCCCTGCAGAGTGTGTCTAAATCTATTATCCGTATTCAAGATTCTTGGATACGTTATGGATAATATATCTTACCTAATAATACTCTTTTACAGTATTGTTAGATTTTTTTTTGAAAGTGTCCTTAACAAACATTTTTTTGCCCCTAGCATATTTTGTTGCTAGTAACTTTTCACAGGAGAGTCAGTGATACTCTTCGTTACCTTGAGCTTTCGTCTATATTCAAGAATACTGAATACGCAATAGATGATAGATCCTCCAAAAAATTCTCCAGTGAAATAGTCCTTAGATCATACGAAACGTTCTCATTGAGATCACTTAAAATAAACTTCCCTAAGCAAATAATCATATTCTTAGAGCAAAGTTGCTCTAAGGATGTATTATTTTTAATCCTTAGTTTTATTGAAGATACTCTCGAATATTTCCTCCCCAGCGAGGTTGAAATATTGCTAACGTTGGTTCGCGTCCATATTACCTCTAAATTACTCTTTTTGAACTCATCCCCAGTCGAGTGAGTACATCTATAGAGCCCAGTTTCCGTAAAGATTTCTTATTTTTAATCTCCAACTGGATTAGAAATAATCAACTTCTTAAAAATAACCACGTTCACTTCACCTCTGAATTATTTTATAAAAAAATTAAACTTCCACAAAAAATCTTATTTCTCTGCTATGTCCATATTACCTCTCAGTAGAGATATATCGTGGAATTCTAAAATGAAAGTTTGCCATGTCCATATTATCTCTGAGCAAACATTATATTCATCAACTTTCTGCTATTACGACCATATTACCTCTTATAGTGTCAGTTATTTTAATGTATTATCTGTACTTAAGCTTTAAGTACGCCATGGATAATAAGTCTACTACAATTCTCGAATGTAATATTCCTAAAGAATATGAAGTTCTACTACGTCCATATTACCTCTGATAGGATGTATTCACAAGAATATGGGTGGCAATAGAGAAGTTCTAAAAAGGAAAGATTTTTATTGATATTCAAGATCATGAGTACATATGATAGAAAACTATTACATCCATATTTTTATTGATATTCAAGATCGTGAGTACATATGATAAAAATCTATTACATTCAGAACTTTCTCTATCTAGTGCCCCTCTGTGTTGTTTCTGCTAACGATGTAAATAAATTCGATAGTGTAAAGAGCTCAGTGTATTCTGGGTTATTTCTACATCCGATGCCTCAGTGCAAACCTCAATACATTGAAAATAATCAATACTGATGGATAATAAAGGGAAGGAGGAAAACATGGTGAATAGTTTGTCACCAAGATTATACTCAGATCAATAGCTTAGGGGAAGCCATTCCACTATCGCCATTCAGCGCCACCGATAGAATTTGATTGGAATTTGACCTAAATACTGTAATCAACATCATTGCCATATTTTGTGGGTTCACCTGATAAGTTGGGTCTGAAAACATCCATGGTCTTCAGGTAATATTCTTGACTAGGATGAACAAGGTGTAATAACCCATTTCATTCAAACGGACAGCCGATTCAAATGACGCAAGTGCAACGACCCGACCCGCTTTGCTCAGCGAAAAGACTCGTTTGAGGCAAAAGATTTCCATACTTGGCCCTTCAGGAGTTCAGACATAGACTTTCAAAGGCTCGCTCGGGGTATCGCTCGACCGAGGCGATTCATCGCTAAGGTGGGTGGCTACGATGAACTTGTCTTTGCTTTGCCAGCACACTTAAAATATTAACGATACATATTAGTTGCTAGGTGAATCACCTTTGCATTCTAATAAAGAATACAACACACCTAACTAAGGGTAAAATCCCAACATGTATTGCTTGTATTAGATTATAAAAATAAAACTTGGCTTATATCGGACTCTCGCATGCTATCTTTGCTTTGTGCAAGTAGATCCCGCTATGACTCGAGTAGATCAATATATACTCTTCGTAGTGCACTGTTCAATTGTTTATATTGCATGTCCCTAGATTATGTCGCTCGGTATGTCCCTTTGCGGTTTCACTCCTCCCTTTACCCTAAGAACCGTGCCAAATAAAAATGCTTATATTTACACAAATGAAATACTTTCCTGCTTATATGTTAACTTATACTTGTTGTCTCGTTCCAATGCTTGTCATATAATTTATGGTGCAATCAAGTAACATTATCAGTATCATGCATGCATCTAGTTAGCCAAAAGACTATCAAAAAGTTCTTCTGTGCGATATGAGCCTGCAAGTATCCTGGACCGTTAGGTCGCCAAGGCAGTTCCTGAACCAGGGGAATGAATCAAGTCAAGTTGAACACTGAACGAGAATCATGTCAAGCAAATCAATAATCACAGCTTGTGGAGCAATGCTCGTTCAGAATAAAAATTATGGATTATCAGGTCAAGTTATGAATCTGGAAGATCCAAGACTTGTATGTCACGGACAACTTGAAAATAAGGGGGATCTTCATATCTTGTTCCACAGACGGTCTCCGGGGCACCGGGGCCGATCCGATCTGGATGGAACTTCAAGATAGCCTCACATGCTGGACGGGATGGCTTGCAGCACCTTACGTGTTTTCGTTGCATGCCATCTTCGTTCAAGACTATAACTCGTCCTTTATGGCTATGTCAGTGACTCACGTTCATATAGATAAGTCATCATCACTTAGCGGCAATCCGTGTGAGAGCCATTGCATAGCATCTAGTAAGCTGAAACACCTGAACGATTATGAGTAGTCATCTATATAATTGAGCAACCTGAGCAACCCATCGAACACTTGATCATCCAATGCAATACACTTGAATAATCCTTATAACTCGTTCACTAGAAATAGTACCTCGCATATGACACTTTTGTTTGCTTATGTTATTGCCCCTAAATTTTATTATAAATGCTCGTGCTTAATTTAACTTGGTTTGCCTTGGATAGGGAAGGACGAATGGTAAGTTGGTAAGTCTCGCCATGCTCCTTTATATCGTACGGTGTACTACCACACGGGTCAAGCTTTACATTATTGCCATAAAATTGATCCTAAGGCAAGACTAAAAATATAGCTTAATAGATGGTGCATAAAATCTTTATAACGTGT
Source organism: Iris macrosiphon (assembly GCA_036927795.1). Classification (NCBI taxonomy): domain Eukaryota; kingdom Viridiplantae; phylum Streptophyta; class Magnoliopsida; order Asparagales; family Iridaceae; genus Iris; species Iris macrosiphon. The sequence continues at coordinate 141,779,879 of JAYESA010000005.1, forward strand.
TTGGATTTATCGAGTGGGCGAGAAGCCTCCCCACCAGTGCATTCTTATACTGATAACCCACCAGTTTTCTTGTAGGGTGTGGGGAAACCTCATTCGGTACAGAAATCCCTTCGTGCGTGCTAAGGAGTAAAGTTCACTCTAGATTCTTGGAGCGTTGCATCCAGAAATAAAGTACATATAAAAGACATAATATTAGAATATCGCCTATATATTATTCCATAAATGTAGCCACTTGGCACGCTTTTACTATTTCAGAGAGAGAATCTTGAGCGACTTATAATTTCGGCCTAGTGCCGCCTGTAACACTTGTTCAATATCAATAAAGAGCTTATTTTACTTTTATACTTGTGTTATTCAATTCTTTCGCTATTGACGACTCTGTGAAATTGTTACCAATCGCTTGTGAGTTTCTATTCCACTACACTCGGACTATCTGTGCGACTCTGTGGCTTAGTCATCTTATCGCCTGTTCAAATCATGGCCTTGCACGGGCACGACTTATGCTCATGCGATATCACGTCCAGATGGAAAAAGATCATCCTATAAGAGCGCTGGCACGATGAGTTGCACCTAGCGGGGATGGCCGATTACCTGCGGGAGATCGGGTTATGACATATTGGTATCAGAGCATGGCTTTAAGCCTTTGGACTTTTTATCGATTTTCTCAGTTTTGAAAGCTCGTTCGTGGGTTAAGTGCATACACTCTCTCTCGTTGACATGAGGGGATATTCCATACAATGAGTCTAAATACTTTCAAAAGTGCATGTGGATGATGTGATTGCTTGTACGAAATTATGGTTCGATGGCCTTTGTGCCGACCTATGTTAGCCTTTGTGGGAATAGACTCGTGCTAGAATTTATAAGTATTATACAAAACTCGAATGCCTATACGTGATTACCAACTGGTTAGTATACGGAATAGAATATTGTTCGGACGGTTAGCTATGCACACAGCCTTTCGGCTAAGTTGTATAGAGTATCGCGTGCCAAGACCCTTTTGTTGCAAGCTAGTTGTAAACGAGATTGGGATATCGTTCAGATAAAGACAAGTCAGACTTAGAATGGCAACCGATAGAAATATTATCAGCTTATCGCTAAGACGAATATAGAGAATCGTGATTGAATTTTGAGAAATAGCTCGAACGATATTTCGTATCGGCAGATACAAATCAATTATAGTTACTTGGATGACTATCAACAAGATATATATACGAGACTAAGATTGATACGAACACCGATTGAGGATTTAATTGGTTGACTTGATTCCTGAGTTGTGTATGGTTTATTTGAAAATGTTCAAACGGATTCATAGGTATCGTGCGATAGTTGGATTGATCAAATTGAGAATATTTTGAATAAGTTATAAGGCTTATATCGAATAGGAATTCAAGAAAATGGAAATCAATGTCCTGCTCAGGGAAAACATAGTAGAAATATAATGGATCGTGCGAGCAATTTCGGATTAAATCAAATGGATTAAAACTTGAATAAAATATTACTCGAATAGAAGTTAGCCCGAGAATGAATATTGTGGTTCGATGAAAGAGATAAGTGATAACGAATTTGACCTAGAGTTTGGAAGAATGATCTTGAATCTAGTTCGAAAAGATAACCTTCAAAATCAGTCCCAACGAGAATGATTATCCTGCGGGCGCACAGGCGTAGTGATTTCACGTACGACGGGGATAATAGAACTCATAGAAATATGTTCGGTGATTATTCCAAATGAACGCTATGAATGGAACGTATCAAAAGTGGGTAAATTTGGCATGAATATTTGAAACTTAGTTGTTTGAGGAATGACAGAAGTAGAATATAGGTTTATCAAACGGTAACATTAAATTTGGATAATTTTGCTAGAGAAATTATAATTACGGCATAAACGAACATGACTTGGTGAATAAACATATATAACTTGGATGGAGCAAAGGTGTCTCGATCATTTTGATGATAACCATAACGTTCAACGTTCTTGTCTTGTGTGAGCGTAACTCTATGCTCACACATGCATCACGCCCGGATTAGAATGATTATCCAGCGGAAGCGTTGTCGTGGTGATCTCACATCCAACGAGAATGATCGAACTTGCGGTAGACTGGATCATGATAACTAATGGATCATCTTGACTTTTGGTTTGACAAGATAAGACGAATGTGGAAATACAAGTGAATCAAAAGTATTCAGGGATAATTTAGCCTAGAACCTGGAGTAAATTATGCTTGATAGTTTCATGAATGGATACATGATTCATATTGGACGACTTATAGTTATAATCAAAGGTTTAGAACTGAAAAATAATTTAGTGGTCTAGACTTAGAATGGAATAATGAGTTCTATCAAAATATGTTTGAAGGAGATAGACTATGCGAATCACTAGGCTTGTCATGCATCTTGGATATATCATAGATTTTACTAAACAGACTCGAACCCTGTGTGACGAATGTGTTAATGTGGGTAGGATAATATGTGCTCAATATTTAAAAATCTGAGTGAAACGAGCTTGGGTAGAATATCCCATAAAAATGAATAATGGTTTGCCTTAGAAATTGAGGAGAGCATCGTGCGACGAATTTGCAAGATTAATCATGTGCTTGAACTTGTACCTATGACCTTATGAGCTGACCTAGTAATTAGGCAGACGACCCTGTGCCGAGTGAAAAAACTTGTGTAACCGACTTTAGAGTATTGCTTGAACATACCATAGAACTGGGACAACAAGACTTAGAGTTAGATTGGAGATGATAAGTGTATGTTATGTTTGACCCAAACAGATGGACACTATTTAGTTAAATTAGATATATCGTTCTTAACGGTAGTACAAATACTTGGTTTGAGTTGGAATAAAAATAATTGGGAAGTATCCTTGTGATTTGTAAGACGAGAACCCTTGAGATTTTTGCAAGTAGCTTGTCCAATTTTACTATCGCTAAGTCTGGTTGCACATATGTTTGAGGGACGCCTTGAACGTGTGCACAATCTAAGACTCAATGATATATTAAACTCCAGTATAAAGACTTCGCTATCGCTAAGTTGGTTGACATGCATATTTTTGAGGGACGATTTAAATATGTGCACGATCCTGACTCATGATATGCTGATCTCGAATGCTAGTGCAAGTGAATATGTTAGATTTCCCTGAACGAATATTTCAACTTGGATAAGTTTGCCTCAGCCTTAGATCATCATTCTAGATGGATCATAATGTACCCCATATTAAGCGATATATGTTCCGCGCTAAGGCGCAAAAGAGACCGAGTCAGATCTGGGATTGAATGATAGAGTCATTCAATAAGACTGACCCAGCATATATGCAACACGATATAAGGAACGAGTAGGAAATTATGTTCGAACGGATCTAGTGGTATCGATTGCTATGCTTGAGATAGATTCAATAATTTGATAGAATGGCTTACGCTCGGGAAGTATCGAGGACAAACTTCTTCTGAGTGGTTTATAATATAACGACCCATTTTGTTCTAGCGGACAGCCGATTCAAATAGCGCAAGTGCAACGGCCCGACCCACTTTGCTCAGCGAGAAGACTCGTTTGAGGCAAAATATTTCCAGACTTGGTCCTTCAGGAGTTCAGACTTAGACTTTTAAAGGCTCGCTCGGAGTATTGCTCGACCGAGACGAATTATCGCTAAGGTGGATGGCTACAATGAACTTATCTTTTCTTAGCCAGCACACTTAAAATATGGATGATACATGCTAGTCGCTAGGTGAATCACCCTTGCATGCTAATAAAGAATATAACGCACCTAGCTAAGGGAATAATCCCAACTTGTATTGCTTGTATTATAACATGGAAATAAAGCTTGGCTTATATCGGACCCTAGTATGCTACCTTTGCTTCGTGTAAGTAACCCCGATATGCCTCGAGTAGATTGATATATATACTTCATAGTACAATATTTATTTGATTATACTGCACGTCCCTAGATTATGTCGCTCGGTATACCCCTTTAGGATTTTACTCCTCACTTTACCCTTAGACCCGTGCCAAAGGTAAATGCTTATATTAACACAAATGAAATACTTGCCTGCTTATATGTTAACTTGGACTTGTTGCCTCGTTCCAATGCTTGTCAAAAAATTTATGACACAATCAAGTAACATTATCCGTATCGTGCATGCATCTAGTTAGCCAGAAGACTGTCAAATAGTTCTTCTGTGCGATATGAACCTGCAAGTATCCAGAACCCTTAGGTCGCCAAGGTAGTCCATAAACCAGGGAAATGCATCAAGTCAAGTTGAACACTAAACGAGAAACATGTCAAGCAAATCAAGAATCATAACTCGTGGAGCAATTCTCGTTTAGAACAAAAATCATGGATTTTTATGTCAAGTTGTGAATATGGAAGACCCAAGACTTGCATATTACGGACAACTTGGAAACAAGGGGGATCTTCGGATCTCATTCCACGGACAGTCTTCGGGGCACTGGGGTCGATCCAATCCGGATGGAACTTCACGATAGTCTCACTTGCTAGACGGGATGGCTTGCAGCGCCTCATATGCTTTCGTTGCATACCATCTTTGTTCAAGACTATAACTCATCCTTTATGCCTATGCAAGCAACTTACGTTCATATAGATAAGTCATCCTCGCTTAGCGATAATCCGCGTGTGAGCAATTGTATCATATACAGTAAGCTGAAAGACCTGAATGATTATGAGTATAAGTCATCTATACAATTGAACAACCCATCAAACACTTGAACATCCAATGTAACACACCTGAGTAATAACTCGTGCACTTAAAATAGTACCTCGCACATGACACTTATGTTTGCTTATGTTATTTCTCCTGGATTTTATTATAAATGCTCGTGCTTGATTTAACTTAGTTTGCCTGGGACAGGGAATGACGAATAGTAAATTGATAAGTCTCATCGTGTTCCTTTATATCGCACGGCGCACAGCTACACGGGTTATGCTTTACATCATTACCATGAAACTGATCCTAAGGCAAGACTAGAAAGATAAATTAATAAATGGTGCACGAAACCGTTATAACATGTTTGGATTTATCGAACGGACGAGAAAACTCCCCACATGTGCATTCATATACTGATAACCCACCAGTTTGCTAGTAGGGTGCGGGAAAACCTTGTTCAGTGAAGAAACTCCTTCGTGCGTGCTATGGCGTGGAGTTCACTCTGGATCCTTAAAGCGTTGCGTTTGGAACTAAAGCACATATAAAAGACATAATGTTGGAACATCGCCTATGTATTATTCCACAAATATAGCCACTTGGCACAGTCTTACTGTTTCAGAGAGAGAGGATTAAGCGACTTGTAATCTCGGCCTAGCACCACCTGTAACATGTTCAATATCAATAAAGAGCTTATTTTACTTCTATACATGTGTTATTCAATGCTTTCACTATTGACGACTCTGTGAACTTGTTACCAATCGCCTGTACATTTGTATTCCGCTGCACTCGGACTATCTGTGCGACTCTATGGCTTAGTCATATTGCCACCTGTTCGGATCATGGCCTTGCACGGGCAAGGCTTACGATCGTGCGGCATTACGTCCATATGGGGAAAGATTATTCCATGGGAGCGCTGGCACGGTGAGTTGCGCCTAGCGGTGACGACCGATTACTTGCGGGAGATTGGAGCGTGACACAATATGGTTTATGATATCCTTCCATTCTCCATCGTAAGCAGCACAAGTAGGGATAGAACGAGATAATTTTTCAGTTACGGTACTGATGGGCCGGTCATATAAAAACCGTCGACACCAATTCCTCTATTTAACACTTTCTCGCCGCCAACAGACCCTCACAAAGAAAATATGCATCAATTCCAGCAAGGATTATGAAGCATATGTATGTGCATAAATAAATTGGTCCTATGCACATAAATTTTTTTTTAGGGGAACAAATATGTCCCTGCACAAATAAGCAAGTAAGCTCATGCGCCAAGAAAGAAAGTTCGGACCTACGCGCATAAAAATTGTCGCATATATCACTGAATATAGCATATCGGGAAGATGACTACAACTAGGTGCATAATAGAAGCGCATAATTCCCATGCGCATATTCTTGACAAAGTGCTCCAAGGCAACTACATATATGCACACAAAGGAAGTCTTTATTGTCAACACATGTTCAGGATGAAGCTTCTTCAGCAACATCCATGCTTGTCAGCTGTGGAGTCTGTTCTGCGTATATTCTAGATGATTTACCATCCGTGTGGCAGGATGTGTAACTGTGTCTTTGTGTTCAAACAAGCACACTCCCCATACCCTCTTTGGATGACCAAACAACCGATAATATAACGTTGAAGCCCACTACAGCTCTCACAAAACTCGTGGATAGAGGAAACAACTTGAAGTCATAAGAAAAAGAATTTTTGAGAATGAAGGAAAGAGAAGAAATATGATTAGTACTAAATTTCTCTCTCATAGAGCCCTCTATTTAAAGGCTCAAGCCCACACATTGTTAGTTACAGATAATCTTTCAGTATTCAATGCGATGAATCTCACATTAATGGTGACGAATCAAGACATCTTGATTCTCGTGCACACACTAATATGCACGTAAATGATAGTTTGATTCCCGAGATTGTGCATTGACTTTGCACTAAAGAGACGCCTTAAATTTTATGCTAAAATAATCAAGAATCGAGAAGAATTTATTGCACAAGATTCAAGAAAGATTTGATAGCTAGGCAACAGAAGTCTATACGACGCATAAAGTAGCAACATACGACAAAAGTTATGCACCAAGGAGAAATTATCATTCATGCTTCTTTCAAAGAATTTTGAACTTGTTGAAGTTTTGAAAACTTTGAAGAAGATCTTTTAGAAGCATAAAAAATCAAAGTAGTCAACTTGCCCAAACTCAGTCAAGCCACATACACCCAACTATTCAAACACTATGCGGCATAAAGCTCATCTGGCACTAAAACAAAAATTGGCGTCTTCTCCTATGCGGCACAAGTAGTGATCCTGGAGACATACGACAAAAATAACTATGCGACAAAAGTCCTAGCCGCATAGTCGAAGGCCTGACAACATTAAATGCTCTGACCCTCTCATAATAGGTGCAGACTGTGGTGTCAGTGCTTACAATCACCATCATCATTACGTTTGTCAGTATATATCTCTATAGTGCCACGTGTATATATGATGAACTCGTCATGCGACAAGAAGTAATGATCTTCTAATGCGGCATCAATCTCTCTAGTTTACCTCATGCGGCAGTGTCCCTATGTGGCAACAACTCTTCTTTTTTATTATCCAGCTAGCAGTGATAGTTACGAAAACGAGGGGACAACTATGCATAGTAATACATTAATGACGCATACATTATAAATACAGGTCGTAGTAATTTAGATTTTTAAAATATTTATAATGCATGCCACGTGTCAAGTAGACCGGGTTATGCATATATGTTCAGATCCGGGTTATACGCCATATTTATTGTAGTAGCCTATGTGGCAAGCCAAACCTTATGCGGCAGAATTTGAAGACATTAATTTTTTAGATTCAGGCGTATAGTTGTTATAATGTGAATGCCTATAAATAGTTTGGACATGTACTTTCCAAAGGAATGAAACCTGAGTATATTTGAACCAAATTGCTGCCCTTCTTACTAGTGAATTGAGATTTAGTGATTTTCTCCCAATCTTTGTCGTAGGATAGTCAACGGAGCAAAAAAGTCATCCGCGACTTGATCTCCATCGCTACAATTTCCAGATTTTTTGTACTTAGAATTCTCAGTATTAGAATTTTTATTATAATATTCTTTGTAAAAAAAAGTAATAAAGTTTAAATACTTTTTTTTGTGAAAAAATAGGCCACTATGGTGGGGATACAGGAGTCGATCAGCACCATTCAGGCCACCATGGGGGTTGGTTCTTCCAGTGTCCGTGCTCCTCCCATTGCTGCCCAAACACTTATGGCGCCTTGATGTCTGATCCTTCAGGTGCCTCTGCTTCTCCTATTGCTGCTTTTGGACCTATCATATCTCCTACCGCAGTGATGAGGCTTTTGAGTTTACTGTCTCCAGAGGCGTTAAGTTCACTACAATATGATTTATTGAATAAAATTTCTCCGAAGGTCTTCGATCGTATCCATGACCAGGGAAAGCGATAATTTTATTTAAGTTATTGATATTTATTTGTGATGTAGTACTCGTGACACTTATGGATGTTGTTTATGTACTTTTAGTATCACTACCAGAAAAAGTCAAATTAGCGACTAAAAAACCGTTGCTAAATGACAAAAAAATGTCGCTAATCACATTTAGTGACGTAATTAGCGACGATTTACAAAAGTCGAAACTTAGCACGTCGCTAAAAGGAAAAATGTCGCTATACCGATATTTTTTAGTGACTTAAAATATGTCACAAAATTAGCGACGTTTAGCGATTCAGCGTCAGTAAATTAGCGGCGTACATAAACGTCGCTAAACGTCGCTAATTAGTGACTTATTTAGCAACGTAATCAGCGACGTATTTAGCGACGTATTCAGCGACGTATAGTAGCGTCGCTAAACGTTGCTAAATGTCGCTAAACATCGCTAAATTTTTATTGAAAAATAAAAAAAATGTTAAAAATTACCCTTATAATTTCCTTTAGTTTATGAATTTCTAATTCAAAGTAGACCCGGAGCAACCCTCCATTGAATTCTCTAGGTTCGCCGAACCCTTCGGTGGAACACTCAACACCGGTAATTTTTAAGTATCAAATTACCAATCTCCTACAATTTATGAATTTCTAATTAAAAATAGACCCTGAGCAACCCTCCGTTGAATTCTCTGAGTTCGCCGACCCCTTTGGTGGAACACTCAACACCGATAATTTTTAAGTATCACAGTCACACAATACACACAAAATAAAAGTATCACAATCACACAAAATGCATAATATATAAGTATCACAGTCACACAAAATGCTTAATATAAAAGTATCACAGTCACACAAATTTAGCGACGTCACTAATGACGTCGCTAAGTTAGCAACGTCTACCATGTCGCTAATGACGTCACTAACTGGACAAAAGATATACGTCGCTAAATACGTCGCTAAACGTCACTAAATGAAATATTTTAGCGACGTTTAGTGACCTAAATTGAACTTATAGCGACTAATCTTTTAAAAACTGAATAAATGTCGCTAAATGTCGCTAAATGTCACCAATTAGCGACGTCTAGCGACGGTTTTAAATGGACTCGCTAATTTAGATATGTTTTCTTTGTCGTCGCTAAAAAACGTCGCTAAATCCGCTTATTCTAGTAGTGTATTTTATGTACTTTTAGTATGTTTGGACATGTATATGGATTTGTGATTAATTTTATTATGCTATTTACATATATTTCCTGAATTATTTATCTTTTGTGTGGTTCCAGTGTGCGTTTGTGCCGCTGAAGGTCTGATTGGATAAGAATTCTACAGCGGGTTACGCTGGGTGGTTGATATATTATGATTGACAAGTTATGTATACTGTATATGTAATGTGATTACTGTATTTGAAAATATTTCTTTTGTAGTTATGTGCAGATTAGTGATGCCATTCCATCGACTAAGCGGCATCCCGCGACGAACTTGCGACTAGTAGGCGACGAAAATGGCCATCGCCAAGTAAACATTCCAAGGTTAGCGACGGATTATCGACTGCCAGCGGCGACATAATGTTTAATTGTCGACAGAATAAATTGATGCTAATCCATCGTCCAATAGAGTATCAGACTGTTCTTCAGTATTAGAAACCAAATTATTGTCGCGGTGGCGTCGCCGAAAAGTCGCAAACTTTGCTGCAAATCTGTCACTTTTTAGTCGTTTTTAAATTTGTAAAACACTCGCGAGTCCGTCGCTAAAATGCCGCCAACTAAATCCATCGCTGAGTCCTCACAAGGACATCACCGACATATACGTCACTATACCATCAGTTAGTCGTCAATGGATCGACTAATTGGCGATATATTTTTTCGGCGATGAGTCTTTGCCAACGTCCTTTATTCGCCTCTCTTTCGTCGCTAGTTCAAAGTGTAGCTTCAGTGAAGTAGAAATTGAGCCTGATGTAATGGATAGTTTGTATGTGTGCTTGTTATAGATGCATAAAAAAATCTATACAAGGTATTTTTGGTACAACAAAAAGGAGATCATTTCTTAGGCGCTTAGCTTCTCTTTCACGAAAATGTTTTGTTTATTGATATAGAGAGTACAAAAAATCCTTATGCAAAAAAGTTTTAGGCACAAGCAATAAAAAATAAGTTTCGGGGATGAGTAGCGATGGATGTCTGATTTGTGCGTGATCACTCAGTTCCGTTGACTACCCGACGTGGTTGATGGAAGGACTTGCTAAGTCTTGGCTCTCGAACACTGGAGAGTGGAGTTAGGCAGCAAGCGGGTTCATGATCCAAGCTTTTGAACTTTACAAACACTGGATAGTGGAGTTAAACAACTACACTGGCTCAAGATCCAATTTCTCGACCTTGTTGAAGAGCCCCAATACCGGGGTATTTATAGCCCCTAGAAACCCGTGGCTTCATACGTGGACAATATGAAAAAGATATTATTTTTTCCGTATGCATCAATATTATGCGGGTACATGAAGTTCAGCACTTGGAGGGGCTTTGAACGCCCGTATAGGATGTGTACGGCTTGACACGTAGCGCATGATATAAGGAATAATAAATTATTTTTAAATAAGAATAATTTGTCGTTTTCAGTCTTGGAATGCAAGTCGTATATATGCATTAAATATGTTGGATTTCCCTGTGTCTCATATTACATGCTGATATCCGCGTTATTGATGTTGGAGATCTCCTCATTTCCACTACCACTTAATATTGGCAGGAGGAGAGAGAAATATATGACATTATGCGGGCGTGGCTCATATGCTGGTTTAGGAGAGTGGCTATTATGGAGCCACGTGACTTGGTTTCTCCGGGAAGAAGCAAAGTCTAATTATGTCGCTGACGAAAGAGTTGTTGTCGCATGAATCTTTCCATATGTACGAGATTCGAATTGTCGGTCTGATTTAATGGGTTTTGAGTCTCTTAATACCTTCTGTTCCTTATCGTATGTAGGACGGTGTATAACACAAGACATGGGCGGCGTATAGCACTTGGTATGAGCGTCGTATGACACTAGGCATAAGCGGTACATGGCTTCGTGCATGTAGAGTTGAGTGGCTTCCTTATCATAGCTTCTTTCCTCGTGGTCGCCGGGCCCTGATCTTGGCTTATGGGCACACAATTTTTCATGTTTTTATAAGACCCCCTTCAAAGGTTTCGAATTCCTGCAAAGAGATTTGAAATACATTGAATAGGACATAGAAAATTGAGTTTGGGTACTGGACGTATGCCTTGTTTGTGCATTTTGAATCTTGTTGTTTTGAGGTCGTACAAGTCAACGCCATGGTTTCTTGAAATCCCGTGTTGTCAGCCGTTAGGTACAACTCTCAAAGCGTCGTCAACGCATGAAACAAGAAGAAGCTATCTGGCAATCATGGTCTTCAATGCACGCAGATTTCTTGGGTGTCATTATTCGTACTGTCATTAATTGCTCTTATCAGGGCAAACAAGAAGTATAGGACGATGAAACATCAACTTCTTCCTCTATAAATAGAGTCGGCCTGGAGAAAAAGGAAGATCTATACACCCTTTACCTTATCCTCCTATGTCCTTTGTGGTGTAAGTGTTAGTAAGGTGCAACAACCACTTAGGAGCGTTCTTTACTTCATACCGAGGTAGGTTCGTTGGAAGACTAATGGCAGTGAGGAAGATCAAGCTTTGGGGAGTAGCCATTGTAGCAAGGTTGGTTTGGCTCTATATTCCCCCAAGAAGTTGATTGAAGAGGCATTCTTTGATCGTAGGTAGGCGCTCTGAGATGAAGCAGTTGCTCTGGATCTTCTTTCTCGTTCCTGTACCTCTGTGTGTATTTTTGTTCTTTCTTTTCATCTACTCACTGTAACAGAAAAGAAGAAGAAAAAGGTACGGGCATGTGCATATGTACTGTGTGTGTGGGATTACGATAAGAATACCCTACACATATGCATACTTCATGTTGCAGAGACATGATGCATGTTTATGATGTAGAAGCATGAAAAATACGCTGGGAAGAGCTACACAGCCTCTTGATACAGAGCAGCGTAAGCAGAGGCCTTCAGAGCCATCAGGCGTGCAACAGAGTTTTCTCCGCTAAAATACAGCGTGAAGAATAAAGCTCAAAGGACCATCCGCATAAGTGCAGTACGTCCAGGCCGCTCCAGCGTGAAACAGAGTTCTTCATCGCCTCCATGGCATAAAACTCATCCGCTCTCAAAGCAGGGTTATAGCGTACGAGGAGCGCGTCATCTTCCCCGAAATGAACCTGTCAAGTCACGCAGTGAATCTGACCTCTGACTCCTGACAAAAGGTGATGCACGGCTGCCCAGACGATGGCTGGAAACGATGGCAGACCTCTCGGGACGCGTCCCACAGTATGATGGCGGATCTCACCATTTCATGCAGAGGATTTGGTAAAGCATCACCAAACCGTCGTTTACTGGAGTTCCCTCAGCATAAACCGCTCTTTTGCGTACAAGGGAATACGCCGCCCTGTTTTACACAGGCAAACATGAGCTATTTTACGCTACGCAGCAGACAAACCGCCTGCCACGTCAAAAGTTGTACTTCGTACGGGATTCGAGGCACGTCTCCAAGTCTAATTGCACAGAGCGGTGACAGTTTCTCTCAAGACACGTCTCTGCGATGGGTGCACAGAAGGCCTGCAGACCTTCGAAATACGCCTCCGCATTTAATGCATAAGGTGATGGCAAATCTCTGTACGAGATTTGGTTATATCTTCAAAAGAGTAATTCTGGGTAAGGCGTCCACATCAGCACGGTATGCAGCGGCTTCTACGCCCATTCAGGATCTGTGCTCAAGCGGCTTCTACGCCCATTCTGGCACGATATGCAGTGGCTTCTACGCCCATTCAGGATCTGTGCTCATGCGGCTTCTACGCCCACTCAGTCTCTACGACTACTCGGCTTCCACGCCTACTCGGCTTCTATGCCTGTTCGGCTTCTGTGCCTGTTCGGCTTCCACGCCTACTCGGCTTCTATGCCTACTTGGCTTTTATGCCATGGTGACGGACATTTGGCTTCTACGCCAACCTCTTCTACATAATGGATACCTACCCGCGTGGCTTTTACGCCGTGATCTTAGTAGCAACCGTACGTGTTGTGTCCTCTTAGTTGGACTCACGTCACCCGCTCAGTCAAAAGATCATCTATACGTAGGCATTGGTTACTTTAACCGTTGTATAAAAGGGTGCTGTACTTTCTACTCCTCGGTTGCTACACCAACGGAGTGGTCACTGTCACCAAAGACTCTATAAATAGAGGCCCCTATCAATGGGGAACCAGGTCGAAAAATTGGTCAAGAAATCGATATCAGATCCCAGGTCAGAAAATCCGGTCAAGAGTACCAATATCAGATCCAAGGTCGACAATTGGAGAAGATCGAACAAGGAGGAGGGAGAGAGAGAGAGAGAGAGAGAGCCCAGAGCTCAGGCAAAGAGCGGGGATCGACGACTTCGGCATCGTGCATCCACCCTCTCCTGCAACCTTCGAAGCTGCTACCTATCTTCCACGGCACTTCTTCAACATCGCGTGGTCCAAGGTCTAAAGTGATCGACCGCAGATCAGACACCTATAGCAATTTATACCCAGATTAAATAAATTGTACTCCCACATCCTCGTATAGGATTACATTGTACAAGTTTGTTTGTAAACCAAAGGGCGCGGGTTTCGCACAAACCCCGTCATTGAAATACACTTTCATTCTTTCGTTTAATACCATAAACAAGATGGCCACTCTGCTGGGGACGTCTTTCTCTTCTGACGAGGAAGTAATTGCTCAACGCGATACGGTATCTATAGGAACCGTGAAGAAGACGCTGGTCGTTCATTTTGACCAGTCTGCTTACGAAGACATGCTTCGAACCGGGGGTAGCTCTCACTCTCTCTCCGTCCAAGACAACAGGAAGCTGCGCAAAGTGTGGATGCCCAAGACATCCTCAACCATTCCTGTGGACTCTCCGATCTCTCCGACCAATGAGGTGGTAGCATCGCTCCCTCCGTGCCCTGCACGTAAAATTCAGTCCCCGCTACGCACGGTACAGACAAAACTTCGGGCAAGGCCTCTGCGCTAACCCAGAAGTATCCACTGTGCTTTACGCGTAGGAACCAGTCTCCCGCTACGCGCGGTACAGACAAAACTTCGGGCAAGGCCTCTGCGCTAACCCAGAAGTATCCACTGCGCTCTACGCGTAGGAACCAGTCCCCGCTATGCGCGGTACAGACAAAACCTCGGGCAAGTCCTCTACGCTAACCCAGAAGTATTCACTGCACTCTACGCGTAGGAATCAATCTCCCGCTACGCGCGGTACGGACAAAACTTCCGATGGTGCCTCAACGCCAATTCGGAAGAACAGATCACGCTCCACGCGCGAAACAACATCTGACTTCTACGGTAAAATAGGTGAGCACGGTGATCTCCACGAGGGGAAGCAAGCAGGCGAATATTCAACCTCTCGGCCTTTACGCCAGCAAGAGAATAATCTGCCTACCCTCCGGATTACGCGAGAAGCCGATGGCCGACTGAGGACCTCTTCAGCTTTACGCCAGTCTGAGCGAATCTCCAAATTACGCCAGGCGAAGTCCCGTGGCGTAAAGCAAGCTCCGGTTGCTACTCCTGACCTACGCGAATGCCTAGTCCAGAAGCGTAAGGAGAGGGGATCTTCCAACATGTCTATTACGCCCCCTAGAGAGCAATGTTGTAATAGTCATAAGATTGTGATTGACTTCTGCTGTTCTAAAGCAAAACGGTCGATCTTCGACCGATTGAGCTACTCTCAGTCTTTTCTGGAAGAAGAGCACGCATATGCGTCCGTGAACATGGCTTCACGCATACCCAGAAGAAGGTCGAGCTTAAGACGTCATCCCTCTGGGCCTCCGAGCCGAAGAAGATTCGAAGACCTCCTCTGGAGCACTGAAGCTGGGGTGTTCCAAAACACCCGGGCAAGGTCACAGCAACCAGCTCCGTACTCGTCTGATTCCGACGCTGGGGGTCGCCAATCTCCCAGAACAGATGCTGAGAGTGTAGAGTCGACTTCTGCGGCGACCTATACTAATCCTTCGATGACGCCCAGGGAAGTGGGAGCTTACGCCATTGAAGACGAACGCGAGGAGGCTTCAGGAAATGCGGAACAACGCATCACTGTGCTAGAGACATCTCTGAAGCAAATACAATCCGTAATGGAGAACATGCACCAGATGATGCTAACTCAGCACGCGACTGCCATGGCTCAAGCGTCGGTCCCGCCAACTCAGATACGTGTGGGGGTGGACTTAGCACCATCCAACCCAAGCCAAGAACCTGCTCTAGAACAAGAGTCAGCAGTCCCTCCGCTTCCAACTGAGAATCCGATGCAGGCAGTGCGGGAGTTGAAAGCCCAGTTTGACGCCTTGAAGCACAAAGATCAGCTCAAAAAATTGGGAATCAACCAGGCTTACCCGGCTATCTGGGAAGAAGTCCCTTTTCCTCCGAAGTACAAACCTCAGACTATGGCTCTGTTCGAAGAAAAAACATCACCAAGTCAATACATGAACTATTTCAGTATGATGATGGTGTTGCTACAAGAGAACGACGCCCTCCTCACTCGGGTGTTCAAGGGCTGTCTCTCAGGAGTAGCCTATCAGTGGTACCGTAGCTTGGCGGACAACTGCATTACTTCCTTCGAGGACTTCAAAGCGCTATTCTACACACGATTCTACGAGGGTGGAATGGACATGTCTATGTCCTCCCTCATTAAAGTCAAGCAAAGGGAAAAGGAAGACGTTCGCACCTTTGTCGAACATTTTCGTCAGGCCACCTTACAAATGCCTCCAGGAGTTCCAGACTCGGCGTTAGTAGACATTTGCAGGAAGAACCTCCTTTCTATAGTCTCGGTGTTCACAGGACCATATCAGTTCCATGAGTGGCCCTCGTTCATCGTCTCGGTAGTGGCCGCCGAAGACAACAGTCGCAAGGCGTGCGACAATGGCATCATGATCTCCGCCTCCGATAGAGGCAAAAGGCCATCTCCCAGCGGCGACCATCCTCGCAGCTCCAAGGGAAAAGAAGCTCTGACGGTCAATACGTCCAAACAAAGACGGCGGCGACCACGCAGACAAAGCCCGGGACTTCCAGGCCCGTCGAGGTCTACTCTTTCGACGACGACGATATCCCTAGTATATTTGAGTGTCTCATCAAAAGTGGCAAGATCACCCTGCCGGAGCTAAGGTGGCCCCAAGAGGTCGGCAGTACCGACGACCCCAAATACTGCATCTTCCACAGATACGTACACCACCCAACAAAGGTGTGTTACGTACTGAAGAGGAAGATTCAGGGGTTGATCGATGCTATGGCCATCACCCTGCACAACACCGAGAAAACGGTCACAACCAACATGATCTCTCTGTGGTTCGGTGATCTGCCTCCCAAAGAAGTCATGGACGGTATCACGCCCATTTCCCGAGCCACGATGGACATCGTCAATCTCCCTCCGGCTAGGGATCAAAATTATAACCTGGTACCCCTGACCACCCGTCAGGGCGAGATTATGTGGGTTCATCCAGATTTGGTATCAAAGCTCGAGGAAGAGACTAAAGCTACGTCCAGGAGGAGCTCAAAGTGCAAACCATGCCATATGGTCACAAATTCTTCGCCATCAGACGAAGATGAGGTACTTGCTGCAACCCGGTCAGGGAGAGCCTACCTCAACGACTACGGAGCAAGTCAGGAGGATATACCGGCAGACGTTTCAAATGCCAAACCTGTAGGGCCAAGCCCCGTCATATCGAAAGCCAACCCTTCAAAACCGACGCCGGCGGACAAAGGAAAACAAAGAGAAGTGCGCTTTGATAAACCTGTGAAAAACATTTTGAACAAAGGTTTTGAGAAGCCGTATAACTTCGACATCCTAGCCCAACTGGCTAATACACCGGCCAGGCTCTCCATCTTCGAGCTACTCAGGCTCTCCCAAGACACTCGTCTAGCCTTGAGTGAAGCACTGATGCAGGCGGAGGTATGCTTGACCCAGCTCAAATCTCCCGACGAAGAACCAGTGGCGTGCCCTCAATGCCACAGTGTAATGGAGGTGGTCCCAAATATCACCTTCACCCAAGACGACATGCTGTTAAAACATAACAGGCATGACAGGCCCCTCTATTACACCGGGTACTTCGGTTCCATGGAGGTTGATCGGATTCACATAGATCCGGGATCATCGATCAGCATCATCCCGCACAGTCTGCTCAGACCTTTGAGGATTCCTACCAGTGAACTGGCTTACACCTCCACTACAATCGTGGGATTCAACGCCGGAAGAAGTAAGCCGTTGGGGAAGATTCGCCTGAGGATCCAGATTGGCAACCTCAGATCGGTGGCCACATGTTACGTGATCGATTCAGAGGTATCCTACAATATCTTGCTGGGAAGACCGTGGATCCACGATCATAACATCGTTTCTTCAACTCTACATCAATGTCTTAAATATGTAGACCCCCAAGGAATGGTACAAACGGAGGTGGCCGACCTAAACCCGTTTAAAGGAGTAGAGTCCTACTATTCTGACGCCGTGTTATACTCGCAGGACCACACGGAAGAAGTGGCGGGCAAGACAGAGAAGGAATCCCACCGGGAGCCAGTAGAACCCTCTGCCGCACTACCGCTGTCGATCAGAGTGAAAGGATGAACCACTCATCCAAAAGCCATAGAGCCCATGGCTATTCACCTGAACAGATCCAGCTCGGGGAAAAGAAGCAATTCTCCAGTGGTTACTCTGAACCAGAAGCCTCCACCTTTGGTCATCAACCTTCGGCGCGACGAGCAGCCGACCGATGTAAACACGACCAGGAACAGAGTTCCAGATGGCAATAAACATCCTCTTTTTTAGTACATTAATACTCAGATTCCAAATCAGGAACCCACTCCCCGTGATGAGGTAGAACCCATAGCACGAAAGTTCTTGGAAGCTATGGACTCCTACCATCCGCATATCTGGGAAGCAGCGTCATCATCCAACGTCATCACAACGTATGGACCGCATGAAGATTCTATCTTCATAATCCCGCCTACCTGTAGCAGTCAGCGTCCAATAGTATTCAGCCGCATGCGCAATCAACCAGCCATCCAGGAAGATCCTTTCGATGATGATACTGGGAAGATACAGGTTCACCGATACAGCCCTCAAGCGCTGAAGATCATACAAAACATGGGCTACGATTTGAAGCGAAAGCCGGGCCTCAACTACGAAAGAGACAGAAGAACGCCGCCACGCGGCGACCCCCGCTACCAACAAACTCATTTCGGGTTAGGGTATGCCACCTCCCTTACGGCTTCGACGTCGGATAAGGACATCTTTTCCTCCTCCTGGGATGGCTCATCACCCCCCGACTCACCTAGTGCTCCCGAACAAGCACTATCAGCAAATATGGTGATGACAGATCCCTCAGAAGCAGAGGAACGAGATTCTGAGCCGTTTAAGAATGACTCTTGGGCTCAACAAATGGATACACAGTGGGAATTCTGCTTCGAACAGAGAGAACCTCCAACCAAAGACGAAGTTATCCAAACCGATGTTGGGAGTGAGCTTTCGCCAAAGCCGATATTTATCAGTGACAATCTCCCACCAGCCAAAAGGGAAGAAATCATACAGCTGATAAAGGAATACGTCGACGTCTTTGCATGGGATTATGGAGATATGCCGGGCCTAGACCCGAAGGTGGCTACTCACAAACTCAACATATTGACTAACTCAAAGCCTGTGAAGCAGCACCAACGCCGGTTCTGACCGGACATGATGGACGCCATTGAAACTGAAGTCAAAAAGCTGATAGCCTGTGGGTTCATCCGGGAAGAACAACATCCCGACTGGGTCGCCAATGTTGTCCCAGTCATGAAGAAAAATGGGAAGGTACGTATCTGCATCGATTACTGAGATCTGAATGCGGCCTGCCCCAAGGATGAATTTCTTCTTCCCATCACGGACATCATGATCGACAACACCTGCGATTTTGAACGCATGTCTTTCATGGATGGGTTCTCAGGATACAATCAGATCAAGATGCATCCTGAAGACGAGAAGCACACTGCCTTTTGTACCTCATTGGGAGTGTATTGCTATACGGTCATGCCCTTCGGATTGAAAAACGTCGGGGCTACGTACCAACGGGCTATGAGCGACATATTCCATGAACATTTATGTAAAACAGTAGAGTGTTACATAGACGATATAGCCGTCAAGAGCCGCCTCAAGGATGATCACATTCAGGACCTAAGGACGGTATTCGAGTTAATGCGCCGACATCAACTCAAGATGAACCCTACGAAGTCCTTCTTGGGCGTATCTAGTGGCAAATTCCTGGGATTTGTTATCACCGCCAAAGGCATCCAGGTGGACCCTGACAAAGTCCAGGCCATCGTAGAAATACGACCGCCCCACAATCTGAGGGAACTCCAGGGATTTCAAGGCCATCTGGCTTATATCCGAAGGTTCATATCCAACCTCTCAGGAAGATGCCAGCCTTTTTCGTACCTCATGAAGAAAGGTGTATCCTTCATATGGGACGAAATCTGTCAGCAAGCATTCGGGGAGATCAAACGCTACCTCACCAGTCCGCCAGTTCTGGTGCCTCCCATCATGGGGAAACCGTTCTTGCTGTACGTCCGAGCAATGGATCATTCTCTAGGAGCTCTTCTAGTGAAGAAGAACGACGTGGGGCATGAGCAGGCTATCTACTACCTCAGCAGGATGATGGTCGGAGCCGAACACTGGTACAATCCAGTGGAGAAAGAATGTATGGCTCTGATATTCGCTATCCAAAAGACGCGGCACTACGTCACCAGCCAGACTATTCATATCATCTCCAGGATCAACCCTCTTCGAGTACTGATGAGCAAGCCGAGTATTCTTAATTCCTGACTCGCAACCTGGGCGATGCTGTTAACACCATATGACATGGTGTATATCCCGCAGAAGTCCATCAAAGGCCAAGCGTTGGCCGACTTCCTGGCTGCTCATCCGATCCCGGAGGCCTCCAAGTTATACGAAGACATTCCCGACGAAGTTGCAGAGTGTAATTCCGCAATGGAAAGTGACACATGGCAACTGTTCTTTGACGGCGCCTCCAGGACTGGCCCCCAGGGAAACGTGGTTTCAGGGGTAGGAATCGTCCTGGTCACTCCTGATAAACTCGTCATCTACCGAGCATACTCTCTTAATGAACCATGCTCCAACAATGTGGCAGAATACAACGCCCTGTTGATCGGGCTCCAAGTCGCTGAAGAGCTGGGGGTCGAATCCCTGGAAGCTTTCGGTGATTCTCTGCTTATCGTCAATCAAGTCAGAGGGATATACGAAGTCCGGAATCCAGACCTCATCCCCTATCACCGAGCGACAATCGAGATAGCCATGACGTTCAAAGGGTTCTTCCTAGAGCATGTACCTCAATCTCAGAATCTGGAAGCTGATGCCCTGGCCAGTCTAGCTGCGGACTTAGCTACCCCTATAAAAAGGCAAGATTCGGTGATCCTTCTTAACAGAGATTTATTCTACGTGAAGAACAACCTTCACATAGAACACAGCCACGCTGTGAACACAGATCCCCCCGGAAGAGACTGGAGAAGTCCCTTCATAGATTTCGTCGCATACGGAATCTTGCCAGAGGACCCCAAAGAAGCAGTATCCATCAAGAGACGATCATTACGCTTCTATTTCGATGCATTTTCATACTGCCTATATCGTCGAACCTACGACGGACTGCTATTAAGATGTCTCTCAGACGACGAAGCACAGCAGATTATTCGAGAAGCTCACGACGGCGTATGCGGAGCGCATCAGCCCGGTCCTAAGCTACAGGATCGTATCAGGAGAATGGGCTACTACTGGCCCACTATGATCACAGACGCGATCAGCTATGCAAGACAATGCAGAGCCTGTCAGGTTCATGCAGACTTCATACACCAACCGTCTGAATATCTACATCCTACGGTCGCATCCTGGCCCTTCAAAGCATGGGGTATGGATATCGTCGGTCCCATTCACCCGTCCTCCTCCAGAGGCCACCGGTTTATACTGGCCATCATGGATTACTTCTCCAAATAGGCAGAGACGATCCCTCTGGTTGAGGTAAAAGCGTCTGACATGATCAGCTTCATCAAGCACCACGTCATTTATCGCTTTGGGATTCCTCGAAGGATAATCCATGACAATGGGCCTCAGTTCATCAGCCAAGCGTTTCATCGATTTTGCGATAAAAGTCGAATACATAATATTGCCTCTACGGCATATTATCCAGCTGCTAATGGTTTGGCGGAAGCTTTCAACAAAACCATTATCAAACTCCTGAAGAAGTTTGTCTCTTCAAACAAAAGAGACTGGAACGAGAAGCTGGGCGAATGTCTCTGGGCATACCGCACAACGGTACGGACACCTACAGGTTGTACCCCCTTTTTACTGGTCTACTGGAGCGAGGCAGTTCTTCCCATCGAAATCCAGATCCCGTCGCTCAGGATAGCAGTGACTAGTGAGTTGACTCGAGAAAAGAATGACCTGTTAAGGCTCCAAGAGCTTGAAGGATTAGACGAGAAACGCCTACAAGCTCAACAGCGCATCACGCTTTACCAAGCATGCATTTCCAAAACTTTTAATCATAAAGTGAAGGAAAGAGTGTTCAAAGTCGGCGAGCTAGTTCTAGCCGTAAGAAGACCGATGATTCTTACCCACAAAAGTAAAGGCAAATTCCAGCCCAAGTGGGAAGGCCCTTATGTGATCGAGACAACGTTCTCGAACGGCACCTACAGGATAGCCCAGCCTAATGGAGACCTGTTAATGGCTCCTATCAACGGCAAATTCCTGAAAAGGTACTATGCTTAATCTCTCCTGCTCGGGTGGGATATAGCAAGGCTCTCGATTCTGACAAAACTACTTCCAAAATGCAATTAGTAGGATTACGCTCTATCATGTTCGTATGACCTCTAAATAGATGTGTCCTGCTAAGAAGTTTATCGGGAGTCTATCATGTCCATACTACCTCTGATAACACTCTCACCAAAATTGGTCATTTACATTTCGAAATGATGGGTCTACAAAAGTCAGAAAAGAGTCGCCTTTATTTATTCCCGAGAGGGAGGCAGAATTACATCTGGGCAAGCAAAAAGGGGAAAGGATACATCATGATGGCGGGTGAGTCAGATTGTGAATCTGCCGCTCCAGCGCAGCTATCCTCTCATTCCTAAGAACCAAGGCGTCGGCACGAGGCTGCTCCAGCCGTGCCTCGGGAGTGTCCGTGAGGGTCAGATCAGCCTTTGCCCGAAGACAGCCGGCGCGAGCAGCTTCTGCATGGTCCAGCTCCCGTCGTGCTGTGCTCAGTCGACCGGACGCTACGTCTAGACCTGCCAGCGACTGAGAAGCCCACTCCTCTGCCCGAGCGAGTTTTTTTTTCAACTTGGAGACCCTTGCTGCATTCCCTTCATGCTCAGAGCGACACCGCGTCTCAACGGCAAGAGCCTCTTCCACGACAACTTTTCTCCTATCCACCTCCAGCTTATGCTTCTGGATAGAGTTGTCTAGGCTTTCCACCTTCGTAGCAAGCCGCACAGTCATGAGGTCAAACCGAGCCTGAACATCAGCATCGAGACCCCGAGTCAGCTGCAAATGTTCGTTAATAGGTTGCTCTAACCCATTAACCACCGCCTCCAGGGCGTCAGCTACCCCAGGATCACCGAGCTCCCTGATGACCCCGATCGAAGCAAGAGAAGTCTTCCTCAGGCGCTCAAAATCTAGACTCTTCGCTAACACCATTGACACCATCGTTCTCAAACCGGTGTAGAAAAGGCTGGTATGTTGCTCGATCAACGCAACTAGATCCGACTGAACGCCAGGAGCTCCCGCAATGTCAGCAAGTCCCTCTCCAGGGATGATTGCAGACGAGGTGGCCACAATCGTCGCATCGACACATGGCGCAATCGAAGAAGGTGCGGTAACGGCGGTCGAAGTCGTCGCCACACTCACAAGAGGAAAGGTCACGACGACGTGTTCATCCTCCTCTCGAGGTGACGAAGCTACTCCAGGCGTACTGGCCCCCGAAGCCACTTCCTCATCAAAGTCGAACGCCTCCTCGTTAGAAGCCCGAGCGGAACCAGAATGCGCTTCAACGCTATACTCCCCGTGGGCGCTATCCCCTGAGAAGAAGACGAGAAAGTCAATATCAGTATGATGATAATCTTTCTTAAAGGAGACAAAGACGATATTTACCCGGAGCGAACGGCATATACGATCCATCTGTAGTCGATATAGCTAAACCACGCCTTATTGAAGCAATGCGAATCGTCATGCCTGGAGAAGGAGGTGGGTCGACCGACATCGCCGAGAGTTCTGTCAGGCCTCCACCAAGACGTGGTCGAAGTTCATCGGCCAGAATCTCGCCAGACGCGCTCACTGACGCGGCAGGAGTCATGCCCACTGCTGGCCTCGGGAAAGATTCTCCCATCTGCCTCGGCCACACAGGCAATCTCGCTCCGCTACCTGGAGCAGTAGCCGCCACAGCCACCTCTAACGAGGATTCTCCGGCATCGACGACCGGAACTGTAGGAGGCCCCTCTCTAGAAGGCGAGGAACCTCCAGCCAAGGAATCATCCCCGATGTAGGGAGAGGCAGGCTCACTCCCAGGAGCCGCAATGCCAGGAATACGGAGAGGACGAGCAACCATCTCATTCCTCCTCTTACGAAGAGAAACTTCCTTCAGAGCAGAAGCCCGTCGCTTCCCAGAAGGGACTACCAAAGCCCCCGTAGGCAGAGGCACTTCGCACCTCGGCACCGATACCAGAGGCTCGTCCGGAGTACCAGACTCCTCACCTTCGTCCGAAGAAACCGAAGGGACGTCAACTCTTCCCCCAGGCTTGGGAGAAGGCACCCAGAAGCTTCCACGCACGTCGAAATCACGATGGAAGGTGTTAATCGCCACGTAAAACTGGGCGTAAGAATGGAGAATGCGAAGCTCCATGGAGGTTGTAACGACCGGCACAATGAAGGTTGCCCTCGTACAACCCATGAGGAAATATCGCCACCCTCTAGCTCCATCAATGAGTCTGCCCCTGGACCTAAAGCTGGTAATGGCATTGCCCACATGCAGCTGATCGTACCCAAACTGCCTGGCAAACCGACTACGCAAGTAGGGCTCGAAGAAGCAGTGATCTTCGCTCTTGTACAGCAGATGGGAGGGTCTAATACAGACCAACCAGTTAAAAGCTTCCGGGGAAAGGTCGGTCTTCTCTCCACCTGAATCCTTAAGCCGCACCCCTGATTGATTGTGATGCACGGGAGGAGCAGTACAGAGGAGCTTCCAACCGTGGCTGAGGTTCAACACCAGCCGGCAGTCTAAAACTGTGCTCACATTCCAGGAGGAATCCTTGTAATTCAGCAAGAATAAACAATCCCATCAAGTATAGGTATGGTAATTCCACCCTGGGAAAACTCTCACGCCGAGCTTCGTCGATGAGCAACCCGTCAGTTATGGCTCTCAAGCAAGCCTATATACGGCACACCATGGCAGGAAGCAAGCCCAGTCTTGCCCCAAATACCAGGCACACTGCCGGCCACAGGATGTTTCGGTGAATACGGTCCGCGAACGCGGTACCTGGCACCACTACTCGACGCAGCCATATGGAGAGGAAACCAGCCAGCTGGGCTTCCTTAGACAAAGGCCTGCGATAACGCCTGAAGTAACTACAGGCCTTAGTGCCTTCCGGGTACTTTCCTACCCCCTCGACAAGAATCTGATCCGGAGCTTCAGCCTCCTCCATAAGAGTCTCCACAACCTGGGCACTAAGCACGCCCAAACAGTTCACGGGCTCATTCTTGCCACCCGAGGCTTTCTCCGACCTGGCGGCCCTGGCTCGGTGGAAGAAGAGGTAGGACATCCACTTGGTGGTATGAGCCAAATCAGAAGGCTCGTTATAAAAGGCGGTGCACGCGAAGTATTGACACATCAGCTCCTGATATACTTCCGCCACCCGAGGGTCCAAATCCCCCAACTCCCGGTTGGTGGGAACATACTCTTCATATGGAGTATCCCCCATCGGCAGTCTCGAGATAACTGCCATCTCGTGGAGCGCCAACCCCAACTCCCCCAGTGGAGTGGCAAAGGTCCTGGTGAGCGGAATGTACCGCTCCATCAGCGCCAGGAACAAATTAGGGTTCCAAGGCAACCCGACGCTCATCGCACTCACAACGGCATATAGTTCAATGCCCTCCAACTCTCTCTGGAAGTGCTTCAAGGCCCAGTCAACTAGGCATCTCCATCGGGAGTTCGTTGGGGCGATCCACCCATTGCACCGAGGATTCTCCTTGGGATATACCCCACCACGACCCATAAAGTCGTTGCAGAAGGTCGGCAATTGGACCGGCTGGATCACCAAGCTATATTTACTTGGAACACTACTCGGGCACAGTCCTCTGAACAATGTCACAACGCCGGAGGGGCGACTGACGAATGACCCCTGGTCATCTCCTTTCAGATGAAAAATCTTCCCCGGCTTGCCGTGAAGATCAGGAGTCAGCGTCCACGACATCTTCCTAGGATGCGTCGCGTGGA
The DNA here is from genome assembly GCA_036927795.1 of Iris macrosiphon. Taxonomy (NCBI): domain Eukaryota; kingdom Viridiplantae; phylum Streptophyta; class Magnoliopsida; order Asparagales; family Iridaceae; genus Iris; species Iris macrosiphon. Next base: position 141,805,525 of record JAYESA010000005.1, read on the forward strand.
AGAAGGCCGAGATGGGATAATCCCTCGGCATCGTTGGCAGGTATAAAACCAAATTCCCGGCTGGGAAGACCCAGGGCTCCCTCTTAGGCTTCGTTTGGGACTGTTTGTCGATTATGTCCCCAAAAAGGAAAGCCGGCTTTACGTACGGCTCCCCGTCTACATAAGTCAGAGGCTCCCCGTTGATCATGCTCAGCAGCATTCGCTCGCCCTGAGCCGATATTAAGACCCTCTTTCCTTCAGGGTACTAGGGTCCGGAGATAGGGAATGACACGTGGGACAGATCCTCCAGGTAGTTCGACTGCAGCATCCCAGCAGCGGAGCCCATCACCTCGGCCAGTGGAGACTCACCCAAGTCAACTACAAAAGTGCAAGGAAAATACGTCATCACAAGTCTTGCACGAACATACGGACCGAAAGAAACAACAGTCTGTGCTCTACGCAGGATTGTGCAAATCTGGCAATTTTACGCCGGAGGTCCCCCCACAAGCGTAAAATTCAAATTTTACGATATACCCCAATTTTTGGTAGCCAGAGCTTCTACGCTCAGAACTACGAAAATATGGAGTCTTTACGCTGACACATTAGAAATGTGGGCGTAAAAGATGAAAACGCCTCCGTGCATCATCTTCCTCAAGAAGAGGCTATCAGCACAGAAGACGACCTAGCGTGGTCACGTTCAACGTGTACGAAGGATTTTTTGTCGTTTTTGTCACCCCGAAGGCTTTACCTCTAAGACCGGGTGCACTGCTCGTCGGCAGGATACTTCGCTCAGAAGGAAGTTCGCCTTGACCGACCAAAGACTCCCTCGCTGGGGCGAAAGAACGAGAAGAGGAACCTACACCATTTCCCTTGGCGGAGGAGGTTTGTTTCGACGCCATTTTTCTGAAGACTTGAGATGCTCGGAGAGAGAATGAAGAAAAACTCAAACAGTCGAAAGCTCTCTTTCACAGAAGACGGATAAAAAGTTTCTCTCTCAGAGAACTTGGGATATATATAGAGTTCGGGCCGACTCCTTGAATCCCCAGATGGACTCCTCGAGACCCTAACCAAATCTCGCAAAATTGAATAATGGGTTATGATTAGATTCCACGTCAGCCCACTAACCTTTAAAGACGGACAGTCAGCAAATTTGAAAAGTTTTTCGTGCAAAGACGGTTCAGCAGGTCCTACGCTGAAGGAGCTTTCTACGCTCGACAGCAACAGATCTACGGTTTTAAGCTCGCAAGCTATAAGTCTATGGTTTTACGCCCGGATGCCTTTGTGCTCAGTAGCTTTTACGCTCGAGAGGCCATAAATCTACGACTTTACGCTCAACAGATACCAAATCGATGATCTCACGCTCGGTGGCACTCAGTTTACTCTCAGAAGCAACAGATCCGCAAGACTTCACGTTCGGAGAAATTTTCTTTTTTAGGAGCTACAGATATACATTTCTACGCTAAAGGAGCTTTCTACGCTCGACGGCTACGAATCTACAAATTTATGTTCGACAGCTACAAGTCAGGTTTTTGGCCCGGATGCCTTTGTGCTCAGTAGCTTTTATGCTCGAGAGGCCACAAACCCATGACTTCACGTACAGGAACTTCAAGTCTACGATTTCACGCTCGATGGTGTTCTACGCTCACAGGCTACAGATATACAGTTCTACGCTAAAGGAGCTTCCTACGCTCGACGGCTACGAATCTACAACTTTACGTTCGACAGCTACAAGTCAGGTTTTCGACCCGGATGCCTTTGTGCTCAGTAGCTTTTATGCTCGAGAGGCCACAAAACCCATGACTTCACGCACAGGAACTACAAGTCTACGATTTCACGCTTGACGGTGTTTTACGCCCGGAGGCTACAGACTAATGATTTCTCGCTCCACGACTTTCCGTATATTCGAACGGTCCCCAAGACGGTCAATTACAGGAATTCACACAGAAGATACTCCTCCTTGGCCTCAACATATCCCAAGTACCCGAAACATACAAGAGTTCAAACATTGAGAAATTACTCTTCTCGGGTCAAATGGTGGTTCATCCAAACTCCAGTCTGAATATCTCGTCTATCAAAAGATGGCAACTCAGTTTTTGACAGCCATTCCTCGACCCTGTTCCAAGGGATTTTCGAGAAGTCACTCTTGAAGGCAAAGACTGAACAAAAATTCTTTTTATCAGAAGTTCAGAGCTCTACGCGGTTCCTCAGTCCCAGCAACAGGACAGTTCTAAGATGTTCAAAATGCTCTACAGCGTTCTATGGACTACTCGCTATGCGTAAAGGACAGGACCTAGCCCTCTTTCTACAGAGTCGACATACAGATTCAGACGTGTTGAAGCTGCACATATTCAGACTTCACAGCAACATATGGCAAGATGATCATATGAAAAAGAAAGACGATTTTTATTAAAGATCAAAATCATGATTACATATGAGGGAAATCCAATCTACAAGGGTTTTCTTTTTATTTTCATGATTACATCTGAGGGAAACTCCGTCTACAAAGGAGATACCCCCTCGTCGTCTGAAGATCGCACCGAGAAGCCGCTCTGACAGGGTCTCGCGCCGGTGATGGTCTTCCTCTTCTTCCAAGAAGGTGATCAGTGTCAGGAGGATACAAAACTGGGCAGATGACCCATCCTCCAACAGAATAAAAGCAGAGTAAATCTGCTTGCCTACAAACCACCGCCACTCAATCCGGGACAGAACGAGTCTGTCTGACTCTCGTCACCGGAGGGCATCGAGAGAAGGCGCGGCATGCCAGCCGCCGTGGTCAAATATGACCCTTTCTCTCTCCTGGGGCAACGCCATGCAAAGTTGCTGATTATCCCGAGCAAGGGAGGCCAAGATATCCTTCCATGATCCATCGTTACAGTGGATACTTGCTCGAAGATGCCGTCTTTTTTGGCTTCTTACACGCTGGAAGAACATGATCTCCTTCTTCCTCAAATCGACCCGGCGAACTCCGGTGATCATCTCTGCGTGGTGATGAAGATGTGGGGAGAACAGGCTAACTCCCCCAGCCTTTTATAGGCAAAAGAGATCACAACGGTCCCCCATAAATCCGTCATAAAGTCTGCACCGACCGTTTCAACGCTCCATTCAGAAACGTTTCGAGTTACGAGGGGTCATTCATGCTTCGTTCAAAGCGTTTCAAATTCTAAGGAATTTAAAAGCTCTGAAGGGGGTCTTGTAGAAGCATGAAAAATACGCTGGGAAGAGCTACACAGCCTCTTGATACAGAGCAGCGTAAGCAGAGGCCTTCAGAGCCATCAGGCGTACAACAGATTTTTCTCTGCTAAAATACAGCGTGAAGAATAAAGCTCAAAGGACCATCCGCATAAGTGCAGTACGTCCAGGCCACTCCAGTGTGAAACAGAGTTCTTCATCGCCTCCATGGCGTAAAACTCATCCGCTCTCAAAGCAGCGTTATAGCGTACGAGGAATGCTTCATCTTCCCTGAAATGAACCTGTCAAGTCACGCAGTGAATCTGACCTCTGACTCCTGACAAAAGGTGATGCACGGCTACCCAGACGACGACTGGAAACGATGGCAGACCTCTCCGGATATGTCCCACAGTATGATGGCAGATCTCACCATTTAATGCAGAGGATTTGGTAAAGCATCACCGAACCGTCGTTTACTGGAGTCCCCTTAGCATAAACCGCTCTTTTGCGTACAAGGGAATATGCCACCCTGTTTTACACAGGCAAACATGAGCTATTTTACGCTCCGTAGCAGACAAACTGCCTGCCACGTCAAAAGCTGCACTTCGTACGGGATTCGAGGCACGTCTCCACGTCTAATTGCACAGAGCGGTGACAGTTTCTCTCAAGACACGTCTCTGCGACGGGTGCACAGAAGGCCTGCAGACCTTCAAAACACGCCTCCATATTTAATGCATAAGGTGATGGCAAATCTCTGCAAGAGATTTGGTTATATCTTCAAAAGCCGTAATTCCGGCTAAGGCGTCCACATAAGCACGGTATGCAGCGGCTTCTACGCCCATTCAGGATCTGTGCTCAAGCGGCTTCTACGTCCATTCTGGCACGATATGCAGCAGCTTCTACGTCCATTCAGGATCTGTGCTCATGCGGCTTCCACGCCCACTCAGTCTCTACGACTACTCGGCTTCCACACCTACTCGGCTTCTATGTCTGTTCGGCTTCTGTGCCTGTTCGACTTTCACGCCTACTCGGCTTCTATGCCTGTTCGGCTTCTACGCCTACTTGGCTTCTATGCCATGGTGACGGACATTTGGCTTCTATGCCAACCTCTTCTACACAATGGATACCTACCCGCGTGGCTTTTACGTCGTGATCTTAGTAGCAACCGTACGTGTTGTGTCCCCTTAGTTGGATCCATGTCACCCGCTCAGTCAAAAGATCATCTATACGTAGGCATTGGTTACTTTAACCGTTGTGTAAAAGGGTGCTTTATTTTCCACTCCTCGATTGCTACACCAACGGAGTGGTCACTGTCACCAAAGACTATAAATAGAGGCCCCTGTCAATGGGGAACCAGGTCAAAAAATTGGTCAAGAAACCGATATCAGATCCCAGGTCAAAAAATTCGGTCAAGAGTACCAATATCAGATCCAAGGTCGACAATTGAAGAAGATCGAACAAGAAGGAGGGAGAGACAGAGAGAGAGAGAGCCCGGAGCTCAGGCAAAGAGCGGGGATCGACGACTTCGGCATCGTGCATCCACCCTCTCCTACAACCTTCGAAGCTGCTACCTGTCTTCCACGGCACTTCTTCAACATCGCGTGGTCCAAGGTCTAAAGTGATCGACCACAGATCAGACATCTATAGCAATTTATACCCAGATTCAATAAATTATACTCCCACATCCTCGTATAGGATTACATTGTACAAGTTTGTTTTTAAACCAAAGGGCACAGGTTTCGCACAAACCCCGTCATTGAAATATACTTTCATTCTTTCGTTTAATACCACAAACATATGAAGGCTTATGCAAAGATCCGCTAGTCTTAGAGAAGGCTTGTAAATGGGTAGAAACTTCATTGTGTGCATGTCACCTACGAACTTTCATGTAGAGAAGAACATTTGTCCTGGCGGAGAACTCGACCGCATGTAAGAATGCGAATTACTTGCCTTAACTCATCCGTGCATAGTCAAGAGGGCATATTGTCTTTCGTACTCTGTCTTTCTCGAAGTATGGGCATTTTGTTGCCTATGCTCGGGCTGCTTTCTGCTCAGAGCCTTCGAATTACAATATTGGATGTTGAGGGGGCATACATGCTTTTTTTTTGCTAGACACTTGATCTGTATACTCCTTTTTGCAAGGATATCCTTGGCTTACTTTCTTTATAAAGCACGAAAGGACATCATAGATGGAAGGCTCACTAGAGGACCACAGTAATGACCAGACCTTTTCTCCAAGCGAAGAAACTTATGAAGCCCGAAAGGGCATCATAATTCACTTGGTACCATGTGGATGGTGGTGCCCAAAAAAGCTATTGATCATAGTAGCTTGGTGATGAGATACCTGCGCAGCGCTGTGCAGCGAGCCATTCTTATCTGCAATCCTCATCGCGACTCCCTCTTCCAAGGATTCCCTCCAGCATCCTTCTAGGACGTCATCCCTCAGCGCACTACTAAGAACCACTTGATGGGGACGACAAATACGATATTTCTATCATATATATCATGATCATGGAATATTAATAAAAATCGAAATAGAATAGATTTCTATTATATGTTACCATGAATTTGAACATCAATGAAAATCTTCTCTTTTGCATTTCTGGAAAGATGGACTTTGTGGGTCTTTAAAATTATTTTTGGGAAAGAAGATTTTAGCTCGATGAATATGGAGATTTTATCAGAGGTAATATGGACGTGATAAACCTTCACATTTCTTTTGGGACATGACAGACAATTTTGCTGAGGAAGACCTATTTGTATGGGTTTACTACCTACGGGACACCTATGAATAGGCACAGAGAGTAACAAACAAAAACTATCAGAGATGACGAGGATTTGATAGTTAAGTTTCAAATGACTCTTTTTATACAGAGTGATATAGACATTGCAAAGAGGGAATCATCACTACTTAAAGTGAGACTATTATAGGGCCGTGGAGAATATAGACCATTCCTATCCCGGCTGGGGATTTAGAAACGAAAAGTTTGTTAGATCGACTGGGGTCCAGGGACGAGCTTTTGATCTTTTTTTATAGGAGGATTGAATTCATGATCGAACGAGAGTATTTTGTCAGATCAGGGGAAGGTTCCACTAGGGAACAATTTTGGAAATAGTTTAGAGGTGTCAAGGACATGACTAACTCTTTTTCTGGGACGAGCGCTACTAACTCATTTTGAGATTTAGCAGTAGGTTCGATTGTCCCTAATCCAGTTGGAGATTTAGAAACAAGATGTCCTTGGACCATCTGGGATCCGAGGACAAACTATTAATTTCTTTTTGACAAGAATATAGGCAAGAGGATCGAATTAATGATCTCGGATGAGAGAATTTCGTCAGATCAGAGGATATTTTCATGGGAAATTTTTGTGGATCTATTACCCGATGCGTATTCAAGACTCATAAATACAAGCAATAACTTGAAGATAGAGAACATCTTGTGGGAGTGGTTTACAAATGCAATCTCGTATATTCGGCATGACTACTAACTTAACTTAGGCTAGATATACTACTTTTTAAGGAACTTGTCATTGATGTAACGCCCGCAACCGTACGGTGCGTTACGCTGAGTCGGATTGAATGAAACAAATGCTGGTTACATTTGAACGAGTCTAGGATCGCTTGGTGGGGCGAGAATGTTCGATCCTCTCGTCATACCTACTTGGTGTCTGCATGTCACAGACAACCTGTATTGCACAGGGTTTGGTCTCCTCGAACGGGAAGGCTCCGGGGCACCAGGACCGTTCGGCCATGGAGGAGACAACTGGGTAACGCGTCTTGGGCGCGGTGCCAGCGGTTGGATGCGATCCAGGTGGGTTAGCTACTTAGCACTGTTTCGAATAGAACCGCATTTGATCAGTCCGATCAAACGTCCTTTATGGCTTGCCCAGTGACTTCATATAGATTAGTGTTGGTTTGCTTTTCTTTTGTTGGTTTGGCTTTCATGTAGGCACGGCCACCTTGCCTCGGCAAGAGTGTGCACTTTGGGATTGGATTGTAAGTATTTTGGTCGAGGATGGATATTGAGGCTTGGTTGATGGTTCGATAAGTTATCGTGCAAGCGATGGCTTGAGTAGGACGGGTTGCATGCTAGGATCCTTCGGGTTGCTTATATAAGGCTTGTCGTTTGGTTTGAGTTGAATGCTTGCATGCTTGAACTGCTTTACATCTTTCCTTAACATGTCATCCATATGCCATGAAATGAATCTAGGATTCAACTAGAAAGATCACCATATAACTGTTTGCATTCACTATTTTACTTAGTGTCGGCTTAGGCGAGTGGGTTATCCCGCTTACCAGTACGGTTGTGTACTGACTCACGTTTGTGGGCAATATTTTAGGTACATAGGCATAGTGGCGCTGCTTGGATATACGAGGCATGATGTATGAACTATAGGTACCTTTGTGGGCTAGAGAAAAGAGCAAGAGCATTTCATCGTCTTTGTGGTATTGCCTTTGGGGCATTTTATTTGGACCCTATCGTGAGCTTTACTGCGTATTACTCTGATGTATGCTTGGTACACAAAATGACTTCCGCTGTAACTTGGTTGTTTCGATAATAACTTTGGTGTTTAACAATATCGCCTTGTATGAGCATAACTCCAGGCTCGTACGGCATCACGTCCCGATGAGAACGATTATCCTGCGGGAGAGCTGTAACGTGGTGATTCACGTTCAGCGGGGACTATTGAGCTTGCGGGAGATTGGGGCATGACAAATTGGTATCAGAGCGCCTGGTTCATTTTCTCGGACTTGGTCCTTCGCTTCATCACAAACTCTAAATAGCTTCCGCGAATCGTCCAGCTTTTCGCTCTACTCGGTGCCGCATTGGATGTTTCATGCAATAAGTCTATATTTTGCTGTTTGTGGCTGCTTGTTGTTCTTGGTTGTGTTGCCTTGGTTGGTTTTCGTAGGATTGCTTAGCCTCGTTAGGCATTGTTGCATTCGTACAGCAAGTTGGGTGGCGTTGTTGCATTTGTGCAACAAGTTGAGAGCTGTTATTGGGTTGGCTTGGCTTGTCGTTCAGGGAGTTTCTGATTGCCTCAATGGATCAGTTGGTTGGCATATGAGATTTGGTAATGCAGCATATTATGAGTAGAAGTATTCAATGAGAATGGATCGTTGCACGAGTTACTCGTGTAGCTACTGTGTTGGATAGAAGTTGGAATTTTGACTGTGGCGTATCGGTTGGGCATGTTTGAGTTTGGCTCGGGAATATCAGAATAAGTTGGCACGAGTTGCTCGCACAACAAATATATGGAACAGTTGGTTATTGGGTTGGATTGATGGAAGAAGATCGTTGTACGAGTTGCTTGTGTAGCAAAAGTATCAGACGTTGAGAATAGCTGGAAGTATTGAGAATGGAATATAGCACAAGTTGTCTAACGAGATTGATGGTTAAAGAATTGGCTAAGTTTTTGTGTCAGATTTGAGTTGGCAATGACAGGATCACGCATGAGGGATGGTTCGAACGGATCTTGGATCAGTACAAGGAATCGTAATGCGAGTAGCGACTTGATTTGGAGTGGTATATGGGATACCGCATATTGAGCAAGGCATTGAAAATATTTTGGTTTGGACATCAATGGGAATTGCCTGAACGAACTCGGGTAACAGGAATACATGTTGGTTGGTGCACGTCGGTTAGGTTGGAAAGAATAAAAATGGAGCAAGCGAATATTGAGTTGAGCATATCGAGAACGAACTTGTGCAAATGGAAGTATTGTTGGACTTAAGAGATGGACGAGATCGGAATGAACAGTTAGGATACGCTTGAATGAGCGATGGGTAAATTGAAGGATAGCGAGCACAGACTACGATTTTGGGCAACACATTTGAGCTGTTAGTAGAGCAATGAAATACAAGCCGGTTTGGAGGGACAATGCGATAGATTCACACAAATTTGAAGGATTTTGGATATTGTTGCTCGAGAAGTCGACTCAGGTTTAGCGGAAGTAGAATTTTGGGCAAGATGGTACAACGATGGTAAATGGATTCTCCGGAAGACGTGGACGGATTGTGGCAACAACAGAAAGCAAGATTCTGGCGGACAGACTTTTGAAGATAACTAAATGTGGGAGCAACAATTGAGCAAATCACTGTGCTGCTCGATTAAGTTGGACGTGCATTGTGGGACGCGACAAACGAATAGGAATTTGAGCAAGTCTTGAGTTTTGAGAATCATTGCAATTTATAGTACGAATAGACGAGCATGGCAATTCGGGAAATTGATGGATTCAGGGCAGAACGACGGATTGATGGAAGACGGTTTCAACGAGCGCATTGCTCGGATTCGGAAGTTCGTTCGGATGAAATGGTTGGATTTTGATTCGGATTTGCAGATGAGATATAGCATGGTTTATAGTAATTGTCCATCGTGATGATTACAATTATCGAGCGTAGCTTCGGGACAGCTGACCCTAGCGACTTGCCCGCCAGATCGGAGATGAATATGGTAGACCCATAGAACGACCCTTGTGGCGGCGTATTTGGGGATGCATCGAGGGCAGATGTGAGCAATGAGATTTGGCTTATTGACTGAGTGTTGGATTTTAGAGACCCTTGGGATAACCTTCAGCTGAAGAAGCAGCCGGAAGATCGAAGCGATGGTGGAAGTAGCCTAGTCAACTGATGAGATTCAGAGTCGCAGATTTTTATCGATGGCATCGCCTCTGACTCATCGTGCCCTGAAAGGGAATATCATTCATATGAATTGACAACTGTGAAACTAGCTCGTGAAGTTAAAGCAGCGGCTCGATCAGATCAAATCCTTGCAAATACTGGAAGGGACAGATTTGCCTCAGATTTACAAGATGTCTCGGAACTTAGTCTGGGAAGCGTGCTCGTTCGGAAGGCAAAGGTGATATCCTATGCTTCGAGGCAGTGGAAGCAGCACGAAGAACTATTCCATGCGCAACCTAGGAATTATGGCGAGTGTGTCCACGTTGAAATCGTGGCGACACTATCCCTTTGGCGTGGCGGCGAGATCTTCGTGGATCACACGAACCTTAATATAGATGTTCACCCAGCGAGGTATTGAGATTGAGGAAGAGGTGTTTGGTTGTGCTGATCTAAGCAAAGTTGATATTTGGGTAAGTCGCCTAGTTGGGGTAGTATCAGTTGAGATAATCGTTCGGTGCATGAGATATATTTGGAGATGTTGCTAGTAAGGATTCAGAGATAGTTGGATGGATTGAGTTGGAATACGAACTGATTGAGTCAGTGGAAAATTATCATATTTGAGAATAGTGCTCAAGCGAATATGTTGGAATAGAAATCTGGATTGGTTCAATTGGAAGTAAAGCAAATGGATGCCTCAAACATAAAGATACCCTTGTAACTTGTTCAAATTTGCTATCGCAAAGATCGGCTGAAATGCATGTATTTTAGGGACGTCTTAAATATGTGTACGATCCAAAACTAAGCGATATGAGGAATTCGTATTGAGCTGCAAGGAGGATGTGGGAATTCAAAAATTTGTACGGGTGTTCAGCAGAGCGAGATGCTGAGTCTGAGTCAGGATAATGTGAGTTGTATAAAGCAGATATATGGAATTGGAAAATTGACATGTGATAGGAATGAGTACCAGCACGGTTCGTGGACGAACCTGATTCTAAGTGGTATATTATGTAACGCCCGCAACGGTACGGTGCGTTACACTGAGTCGGATTGAATGAAACAAATGCTGGTTATATTTGATTTGTTAGATTTTGGGAATAAGTATTGATTTAGTTGTTTTATGTGCAGATGGCTAGCGGGTTCGATGGAAATCAGGTGTTCGTTCAGAGCAGTACAGAGATAGCTGAGTTGGAATGATAATGCCATCTTCCTTAGTCCGATCGGTCGGATAATTTGTAGAGCATGGCCTGCTCGCACGGTCATACCAGTTGAGTAGATCGCGCTTGCATCGGGCCACGGGTTCAAGGGATTGGCCGTATCGGTAGGACAGGATGCTTAACGGGATCAAACATTGTGAGTGGGCTCTTTCCCATCTCCTCTACTCCTTCATGCCTAATAATATAGAAAACACGTAAAAGGCTTGAACACTCGGACTGAAACATTGGGATTCACTACACTGAGGCGTGCATAGAGTGTACGTTGTTGGCTTGGTAGGACTGTGGCTTGATATGATTTACGCGTTGGATAGTTGGAGCTAGAGTTGGATTATTGCATTTGAGGCAGTTGGTTGAATACTTGGGATTATGTTTGGACAGTTGGAATATATTGGTTGGAATATCGGGAATTCGGGCGAGCGAGCGTGCATCCGTGCACGGTTATCACTTGGTCGCTTTGTCTTGCAAAGCGAGCAGTTATGGTTCGAAACCGAACAACTGCATCGGCGAGGGTATTTTGCCGCTTGATGGGGCATTATGCCACGAATGGGACATTGTACCACTGAAACGGCATTGTGCCATGGGTTTGCTTTTAGCATGGGTGTTGCACCATTAGAAATACTATGTTGAGAAGAGGCATTGTGCCTATGGAAATACTTGGGATTTGGTGCCTTGGGCAATATGTTGGAAGAATGGTTATGGATTCTTTGGTTAGATATTTTGGTTGGATATTTGGTTGAACGAGTCTAGGATCGCTTGGTGGGGCGAGAATGTTCGATCCTCTCATCATACCTACTTGGTGTCTGCATGTCACGGACAACCTGTATTGCACAGGGTTTGGTCTCCACGAACGGGAAGGCTTCGGGGCACCGGGACCGTTCGGCCATGGAGGAGACAACTGGGTAACGCGTCTTGGGCGCGGTGCCAGCGGTTGGATGCGATCCAGGTGGGTTAGCTACTTAGCGCTGTTTCGAATAGAACCGCATTTGATCAGTCCGATCAAACGTCCTTTATGGCTTGGCCAGTGACTTCATATAGATTAGTATTGGTTTGCTTTTCTTTTGTTGGTTTGGCTTTCGTGTAGGCACGGCCACCTTGCCTCGGCAAGAGTGTGCACTTTGGGATTGGATTGTAAGTATTTTGGTTGAGGATGGATATTGAGACTTGGTTGATGGTTCGATAAGTTATCGTGCAAGCGATGGCTTGAGTAGGACGTGTTGCATGCTAGGATCCTTCGGATTGCTTATATAAGGCTTGTCGTTTGGTTTGAGTTGAATGCTTGCATGCTTGAACTGCTTTACAGGTTTCCTTAATATGTCATCCATATGCCATGAAACGAATCTAGGATTCAACTAGAAATATCACCATATAACTGTTTGCATTCACTATTTTACTTAGTGTCGGCTTAGGCGAGTGGGTTACCCCGCTTACCAGTACGGTTATGTACTGACCCACGTTTGTGGGCAATATTTTAGGTACACAAGCGTAGTGGCGCTGCTTGGATATACGAGGCATGATGTATGAACTGTAAGTACCTTTGTGGGCTAGAGAAAAGAGCAAGAGCATTTCATCGTCTTTGTGGCATTGCCTTCGAGGCATTTTATTTGGACCCTATCGTGAGCTTCGCTGCGTATTACTCTGATGTGTGCTTGGTACACAAAATGACTTCCGCTGTAACTTGGTTGTTTCGATGATAACTTTGGTGTTTAACAACATCGCCTTGTACGAGCGCAACTCCAGGCTCGTACGGCATCACGTCCCGATGAGAACGATTGTCCTGCGGGAGAGCTACAACGTGATGATTCACGTTCAACAGGGACTATTGAGCTTGCGGAAGATTGGGGTGTGACAATTGATGGGCATCATAAGCAAGTCACCGTTTGGCTTTGCGAGAGTATATACTCTGTTGGAATATACTAATTCCACAATGAAAGGGTCATCCTATTTATCTTGAAACTTTTCTTTGCTCTTATGTGTCATGACCATCAGTCTTCTCACTACTAAGATGAGGTCAACTGCATAAAATACTCTTTCTATTACCTTTTTGTCAAAGGCTTTAGAGATACAAGCTTGATATAGCTCAATATAATGTTGATCTTGCAAACGCTTCTCATCAAGAGCTTACAACTCTCGCAACTGTAGACGATCGTTGACTTCGGTAGTTAATTCTTTGGAGAAAGCTACTCTGAGAGAGGGGATATGGATTTTGAGGGAAAGAACTTGTTAGCTCCAATAGACCAGAGAGTACAAAGTGCTATCGGTGGGCGTTAATACCGTTGTGCGGTAGGTCCATTAATAATCACCGAGCTTCTCATGTCAGTCACATTTTTTTGGATGGAACGAATATTTTGAGTAACTTAATAATTGTTTAATTGAATGCTTCGGCTAACCCATTGGTGGCAGGATTGTACACAGTTGAAACGATGTTCTAAATTCGATTCTTGTTATAGAATCAATAAAATGTATGGCTTGCAAACTGCGGCCCATTGTGATGAATAATCCTTTGGGGGAGACCGAATCGGTAGATGACGTAATATTTGACAAAGTTGATGGCTTTGGACATTTTTACTTCAAAGAGTGGTATTGCTTTCGCCCATTTAGAGAAGTAGGTTATTGCCAGGATAAACCGACATCCTCTGGATGAATGATGGATTATAAGGCCAAAGCTTTCCATACCCTAAGCTTCAAATGGCCATGATGCTGCCATCGGATATAGAAACTCTGATGGTTGATGTATAAAGTTTGTATGGATTTAGTAGGCTTTGCATTTCTGATGGTCTAGAAAATCTAACTTATTCATTGAATATTTTTTCCTCTTTTGCCAAAATAGCTACCAATATGTTGGTCCATACAAGCAATCATCTAATTCAAATTCTTACCATATAACCCTTGCTCCATATTATTTTCTTATGTGCACAAAATATTCCTTATTCTTTCCTCCATTAAGAGCTACATACGTCCATTTGTTCAATATTCAAAATTTTAATGTACACCTACAATTAATTCCTCCATAAAATAATCAATTACTAAAATATTTCCATATTAATCCCACCCTCTTATTTCTATACGTGCACCTAATAATTCTAATTTGTTTTACCTTATTGAACACATTGATTTTTTATGAATGTAAATTACTGCCATTTCAATCACCTTCTATAATTTCTCATCAATTTACCAAAAAATTCTAATTTGAGGCCAGTCCTTTATTCCATTTGAGTAATTTCTATTCTTATACTATAAGAATTATTCACTTCCTATCTAAACAATTCCTACCATCATCATTCTAATTACTATTCTCTTTTCTATTCCATTTGGGCTCAATTCAAATTCCTCTCACATTATTCCGTGCATGAAAATAGCTAATTCGACAAGTATATTAAAATATTCCATTTGTCCACCTAGCTAATTTGGCAAGTATTATAAAATATTTCATATTTACATAATAACTAATTAAATTCCCTTTTTAAATAGCTAGCCATCCATATTGCTCATCCAATTGGCGAAGTAAATTCAAAATTGGCGAAGTAAATTCAAAATTATATTATTTCCTTTATAATATTTCGATAACTAGTCTAATCAATTGTGCCATGACCATTCAAAAGCTTTTTTTTACCTTTATATTATTTCTATTACTTTCCTTATATAATCTTCTCTTATTCTATATGTGCAAATGTATATTTGGATAATGGGCTAGCATTCCTAAACATTCAATCAATATTGATTTCTTATTTAATTGAATATATTTTTTTATTGTATACTTATGTATCTCACCTCCACTCAAATACAAGAATCTCTATTTTATAATAGACTATTTTACCAACTAGCCATATTTACTGTCCATTTAATTGAAATTTAAATTATACCATATTCCCTCTTCATAACCATCGATTACCTTCTATGTAAAGCCTAATCCCTTAATTTCAGTTAGAAAATTGAATCATTTCCATTTACTCACTCCCAAATAAGTTTAAATTATGACATTACTTAGACTATGGCAACAACTCACCCTCTTTCTAATTACAATACTTATTCAATCACTCATTGATTGATAATTGATATCTTACCATATACACACCAATCTCTTTAATTCCTTACGAATATCCATTTTATATCTTCTTACTCCATATGCACACAAAATCTCCCATACTAGCAGCCTCTTCACCTTTATACCCTCGCCATCATCATCATCATCATCTTCTTCTTCTTCTTCTTCTTCTTCTTCTTCTTCCTCTCTAAAATAACCATCTCCTTAAAACAACCATCACCACTACTAAGTACAACCGAGCAGGATTGCACGAGTTAGCCTTGCATGTGCACATACCTCCTCCATATCGTCTCAATCTTCACGTCGGTATCATGAGAGATGCACATCATATGCCACGACGATAGAAGTTTTCTTTCATAGCCCTCTGAAATCCCGATGTCTACGTCCTCTTCATTATTTACTTCTTCTTGTAGTAAGATTTGAGACGATATGGCACGACGGTATCTTCACGTCGGTATCATGAGAGATGCACATCATATGCCATGAGAGATGCACATCATATGCACATCATATGCCACGACGATAGAAGTATACCTTGCATTTGTTCAGTATTTTATGTTTCTATTTATCTGTTGGCATCTCATGTTTCTATTCCATTGTGCCTATTTTTTTATAGTAGGGATCGCAAATTTATTTCCAGATGTTTCTCGTATACTAGTATATTTGTCTTCCTCTTGACATGATCTTGGTCCCAAGACACGATATAGTTGCATGCATATTAGTTAGTATTGGACGTTAGTCTCGTTACTAGATGAGACCTTGATTCTGCTTATTTCTTGTCATGGTATTCAACACATAGTTTATTATACTTCCATGATTTTTGTTAGACTTACGCACTTGACTTAACATGACTTGTATAGGACATTGGGTGGGAAGAATACGATTGGACGTTGACTACCACCCTATCTATCATAGACTCGCTCGTTATTAAGGAACGATTGATAAGCTATAGGCTATAGATCGCTACTGAGGCATGGTACTATAGACTTTAGACTCGCCACTAAGCTACTTATTTTTATTCGACTTGACTCGATAGTCATGCTCCCATGCACTGTTCTTAATTGCATTTATACGTAGATGGATAGTGATAGTCTACCTTTATTCATGTCTTCCTTATATGCGTATTATACAATTATATATTGGCATATTTTTATGTATCTTGTTACATCCTACTGAGGATCTGGTTCCTTTTTAAGTTATTGCTAAGCTCGCCTGGTAGAGTACATAGATGGGTTTTTTATTATGTTACTATTACTTAGGTATCACTAGTAGTATATTATTCTTTCGTCTTCTATATTTTATGATGACATCTTCTGCTGTATAGCCTAGTTTTGCAAGCTGTAATCTTATTTTCGACATTATTCGGACATGTGTATTATAGGGCAGTCGACTGTCTTATATACTGTTCATTCTTGACATTTATTCTTTATGTGGATTGATATAGTGTATTATACTAGTTAATAGATAGCTTGACCCTATTTTATATAGCGTATACGTATTCGAGTTTGGCTGGAGTTCACTTGATACGTAGCTGGCCATTGTCATGTACTCTGGTCCTACGTATTTTTGGACTGGGACGTGACATAGTTTTTATGGTGGCTCATGCAGGTCGCGTTAGCTGTTTCGATTACGTTACTGTACCGAGCGGGCATAAGATTTGATTAAATAGGATCTTAATCCACGACTGCTTGACAACTTCGATTAAACTCCATTATCGTCATTGGACTCTGTATTTGCACTCGGTCTTTCCCTTTTATTGACATTTTTTTTTTTCTGTTTCTTCCTATTCCGGAGGGACAAACTTAGTGCGTGGTAGAAGTTAGGAAATTGACCAAATAGCATCCCTTATGTAATTTACATAATTTGTTGCTTATTATGATTTTATTTGTAATTAATTGTTGATAAGGAAGGATATTAATGCCTTAGGTATATAGTGTTATTGCAATTTATCAAGGATGTGAAATTAGAAATTTATCCAATGGAAGTATGTAATTTTATGAAAATTACTTATTTTGATGCAATAGGGTGATCATTTAGGGATAGTTTGATCATTGAGCAATCCCAAACTGAAAGTTCCATTCGCAAGTTGATGGCATGGCAATGACTAAAAGTAACCAAACTGGCATTAGAGGTAAAAGTCACCCTTTCAAGTGTAGCCATAGACGAAAGTTTTATCTGAGCATGTATGAAGTCTCTCAACTATCTAAGCCAAATTGGCTAAGCAATTCGCATCCATCACTAATAGTATCACTCAAAACACAAAAAAAGAAAAATGAAAAAAAATGATAACATCAACATCTCATTTATCACTCAACTTGGTGTAGATCACTATGTTTCTGTTGATTGTTGTTTTCTTTCACTGTGGGACAATCATAGGATGGCAAGTGGACCAAAGTGTGGCAAAGAATTTTTCTTGCGTTCAAGTCAACTCAACATATAAATGCTAAGAAGCACATTAAAATATAATTTACACAATGATAATGATAAATTTCTCTAATGTTCATGTGACATGGTCACTCTAAAGCTCCTATACAAATTCATGTTGTGTCTCTGCATCTTTCTCTAATGTTCCTACCTAGAAGAGGTTTACTAGCTCTAAGTTTGCATTTCCCATCAAAATAGTAAAATGGAAGGGTTGAGAAATCTCCAACAAAGATTACATTCAGCCTCATATAGATCCTTTTGGTTGGTTTTCTATTATTTGATGAAATTCAAATCTTTCATTAAGTTAATTTATAGAACTTTCAACAGAGAGTCTCTCTTTTAGGATCTGTTTGGATTGAGGGTTAAGAGAGTTAAATGAGGGAGAACAAAATTTTTACTTGGTTTTAGAGTGAATAAAGGGAAGTTATAGAAGATTAAGTGAGAATTTGTTTAGCTTTTTTTTGTCCATTTTTTTAACATTTCAAATCCGAGAATTAAAGAAGAAAAATTAACGATTTTGTTTAAAAAGACATAAATATCATTTATTTACCTTATAAAATATAATGACTTTTTTTTTTTTTTTGCTTTCTCAAACTGCTGAGCAACCTGACTTTGTCCAGGTGCGTCCTGAATATTCTCGCTTTCTCATACTTTATTACTCATTGTTGATAAGAAAAAACGTTCATGGTGCATATGAACTTGACTTACTTCTAAACTGCAAAAGTTTTGAGAGATTTTTGTGGTTGAATTATTATTTTTGGGACGCCTATTTTCTCTACTGTGTTTGATTTTTGATGATTGTGATTATATGGAGTTACTTAATTTTACTGTGTTTAGATTCTAATATATATATATATATATATATATATATATATATATATATATATATATATATATATATATCAGATTTGTATCTGTTCTTTTTTGTGAAAATAATTTGACACGTTTTAATTAAAAATTTCATCAAATTAATATAATTTTTTGTCATATGTAATAAGAATATTTTTGTAAATATATATTTTTTTTTTTCACTTAAAATCTCCAATTCAAGTAAGATATATAAATTTTTTTTAGATGCCATAATCCAAGTAAGAGTTAGTACACATGCCACTTAATTCTTCATCAAGATTATATTGACTCCACTTTTCCTCAGTTAACTTTTTTTTCACTTAATCCCACATAATTTTTTATCTATTTATTTTTCTCAGGCAAAATCGGCGCAGTTTCTATTTCGTGGGTAGTGAACATGCCATGACAATAATATGCCATGTACTCATTGACATGTAAATTCACCACATACCACCAAAATTATCATATAACTCTGATTATTCTCAAGGCACTTGAGCCAAATGAGCTGAAAGTGGCACTTCACAGTTAAGCAAACTAAGAAAACTTACGCAGATAAAATATTTTCATTTCAATCAAGAAATTTATTAAACATGGAGAACCCAAAGCAAAGTCCAAAAATCACAGAATTATAGTTAGCCCCTAACCCGCAAATATGGTCTTTAAATAAATGGGCTTGCAGAGGATATGAGAAGAGGCTAGGGGGAGTAATTAATTTGAAATTTTGGATTTCGAATTATTGAAAATAAGCTTATGGGGAAAAGAAAAAAAAATTTAGTTCCGTCTTAGACGACAGATACGTGATGGCCAAGTCGCCAATTGGTCCAAAAGTTACCGATGAATGGAATCGTCGCGTGCAACTAGGCGACGGGCTCGGCAGGTTATAAGCCGCACGTACATTTGTTTGAGATTCCTCACTGAGATGTCGCTAGCTAGTTCGTTGCTGACCAACGACGACGAATGGATATGGTGTGTGGTCCCGATGCATGTAGGTCCGCATGAGAGGACCTAACTTAATTCTTCCCATAGCAAGTTGCGCTTCAGCTTTGGGGCAAAAGACCTAAGCACGGTGGTGGGGGTCACCCAGATAGCAAAGCAAGCGCGCTAGTTGCAAGAAAAAAACATATAATCTGGGACACGTAAGGCTAGAGTATCCAATTTTGATGGATAAAGTACAAAAAAAAAATTACTTAAATTTTTATTTTTTCATTTAAAGTTTTTTGGTTTTAATTTTTTTTTATTTTTGTTCGATTTACATCAATTTTTGATTCTTTCGTTAATTTAGACTTGAAATGACTAATCAACTCCTCCATAATCCTAATTCTAATCATAATCATAATCCTCCTAATTAATTTAAACTCCTTTCCTCTTCTCCCCACCCTCTCCGTGCCCTCCTCCCTGCCGGCGAGCTTCCTTCTCCTTCTCCTTTCCCCCTCACCCACTCCAGCCCTCCCCTCCTCGTCCTACTCCTCCAGCACTCACCCCCCTCCTCCTCCGAGCCACCCCCAGCTCCCCCCTCCCGCAACTACCCCTCCTCCTCCGCACCACCCCGTGCCTACCTCGAGCTCCCCCCTCCCGCAACTACCGCTCCTCCTCCGCACCCCCCGTGCCTACCTCGAGCTCCCCACCTCCCCCTCCTTCCACCCGTGCCTCCCCCGAGCTCCCCCCCTCCCTCCGCTTCCTCTCGCGCCACTCTGCGTTTCGCCGCGCACCCCGTCGGCGCTGTTGCTGTCGTCTTCCGCCGTCGAAGCAGGAGAGGCGGTATCGGAGAGAGAGGAGGGGGAGAGAGGAGGGGGGGGGGGGGGGGGGGGAGCTCGGGGGAGGCACGGGTGGAAGGAGGGGGGTGGGGAGCTCGAGGGAGGCACGGGGTAGTGCGGAGCTCGAGGGAGGCAGGGGGTCTCCTGCCTGAATTAGTCCTCACATTGAGGAATACCAGGATACATCGTTGTGTTTGTGTTTGCCTTCTCACTCTTTACCTTACTTGTGCTTATACTATGATAGTTGTGACATACATGCAACACTATTGCTAGACTGTTATTATAGCTGTGACACTTACTTATATCTGTAACACCTATATAATGGTCATGATACTTTATAAGTTGCTAGAATTTTTTTAATTGCTAAATTCCGTTGCATACTCAATTCACCCTCCCTCTAGAGTATATTCTATTATATTTTGATCCTACAACATAGTACTGAAACGACGCAAGATAAAAGGTATAACAAATCCAAAAAATGTGAAAGTTGAACAAACATTTTCAGATACTGAAATAGATATTACCAACGTTCCTGGAATAAGTGAGATAGTCAGAAAATACTACACATTCGTCCAATTTAGACACAGGGGCTAAAACGGTCATTTTAGGTCAAAGCGGAGTCTATATGTGGTTCATTCTGCACCAAAAAATGTGCCAAGCTCAAGCTCTCTAAATTATAGATATTATAGGTCAAACAAATTCTAAATGATGATAAGAAATCAATGGTATGTCTAGTTTTGGATTTCGGTGAATCGATCACAAAATTGATCGTCAAGTCGAATCATGGGTCCGCAAAACGGTGATTCGCTGACTGACTCAGAATCAAGGAAAGTCTAGTCATAGGACAAGTCATTCGTTGCAAGTCCAGCGACTCAAGTTTTGTTGTGATCCGATGAGCGCACATAACCTAATGGGATAATTTGTAAAATACCGATACAGAAGACTTTTGACTGATACATGTTGATTCCAGCGTGCCCACACATCCAAATCAAGTTTCGCAAAAAGTCCACACATCGGAAAATACCATATGTGCCTTTCGATGCAATTGGTATACAACAAAGTCGTCTAATTTGGTGGGACGTACTCTATATCAAAAAATTCTACGTTTTGAAAACATGATTATTGGTCAACATCACACGTAATTTTACGGGTCAATAAAGCACATTAAATAAAATTAAAAGATGTTGTCTACAAAATTGTGTAAGTGGATTTTTAAAATAATTATTAATTTGTAGAAAACAAGGCACAAATATGGAAGTTTGGATTAATTTTTATTCTGTTTTAAATTTTTTTTTTTTAAAACTTTGCGTCGAATTTTCTCTCAACCCAGGACATCATAAATTAATTTATTTGAAGGGTGTCCTAGACGGTCATGCTATGAACACATACGAAAAATATGTTTGTAAAACAGAGCAAAGGAGGAAGAAATTATACCTTTAAGGAGGGGGGATTGCGGTCGCTGTTGTCCGCGCGGTGGTTGTTCACGGCGCTCACGGTGGCGCTGTAGACGGTCTACAACCCACCGATGGAGAGCTTGGCATGCCAATGTCGCCAGGCAGGGTCGAGGCTGTAGGGTTAGGGTTAGGAATAAGAGAGAGGGGAATGAGTCGGGTGAGCAGGTCTTGGCTGCTAAGTAGGGGGGTCGGGTAGTTAGGGTCAGTGTTTTGTTTTTGTATTTTTTTCTTTTATCTTTTCCTTTTTCTTTTGTTTTATTTTTTTTCTTTCATCATCATATATTTTATTCTAATTATTATTATTATTATCTACTTATTAAATAATATTAATTAAGAATTAATACTAAAATGTTTACCCATCTTTAACTATATACATACATATATTTGTATTTTTGTGCACATAATTGATTTATTAATTAGAAATATATATATTTTATATTTTTGAGGGCTTCTACATATAATTCCTCATTACCGCAACAAATCTAGACCATTAGAATTGATATGACGGTGTATAAAATATCTTAAAACTTGCGCAGCCCCGACAAAATCAAACTCGGTCCGAGTTCAATTTTTCGTGCCAGTAAGTTATGTTCCCATATGACTGAATTCGGACTAAACTCGGTAGAAAACTGAGTTCAGACCGAAATCCCCTATGTCTGGGAAGATGATCTTATCTTCTTATGAACTGAACATTGCTCTGATACCCCAAGATTCTCTAATACATGAATGGCGCTAGTCGTAGCTCCCGAGATTCTGTGTCACATGTACGACGCTCATTGCACTCTAGGGTATTCGTATCCATTACAAATAAAGAGTATAATCTTTATTTGCAAATTATGAAGAAAATACAAAGAATCTTAACACTGAAATTCTAAGTACAAAAAATCTTGAAAAGTGTGACGATGGAGATAAAGTCTTGCAACTGACTTTTTTATTCCATTGACGATCCGAACATGAAGATTTGAGGCAAAACTCGCTAACTTTGGCTCACTGGCAAATTTGGGCAGCAACTAGGCTCAATGCATTAAGCTTTCAATCTTGCTAGAAGGTTTGGGAAGCACATGTCCCAACTATTTATAACACAAAAAGTTATTGTTTTATACTCTAGGCGCATAAAAATATTCTAACGCATAGGATCTTGCAATTACTGCTATGTATAAAGCGATATGAACTTACGCGAATATCACGGTATACCCGACACATGTTATCATTAAAACGGTTCAAAATCCAATATTAATGTGGTTGTTGTCAATCGAAACGTATGCGTATTAAATATAAATTAAAAATTATACGCATTAAATGCACACAATCTCTCTTCCTTCATAACTACTTCACCGTATATTATGAGAAGAGAGAACTCCAAGAATTTGTATGTGCCATCGTTCTCAAACGCATATACTTTAGCTGCATATTGCCACATGGCGTATCTCTTCTAGATATAAACAAACATAGTTATTACGCTGACGTAACCGTCATCTGCACGTGTTATGAAGCGTCACGACTTTTAATGTGATATCAGATCGACCTATGCGGCTAGACAGTATGTGCCTAATGCTTTCATCATATTGATTTATGAAAAATCACTATCCTCGGCGCATAGCTTCTAGCGCATGCTATTCTCTTCAAAATACTAAAGTTTACTATCTTTACTGTGCTTAGCGCATAGCGTTGGGCGCATAGTTCTGACTTTAATGGTTTAAATTGTTGAATATGTAGCTCGATGCATAGACTTAGTATTTTTTATGCTTCTACAAGACCCCTTCAAAGTTTTTCATGTACTGTAGTTTGCAAAGAGAAAACTTGATGGTCAAAGTTCTGAATGTGATAGATTCCCATTATATATAATCATGATCTTGAACATCAATAAAAATCCAGATCTAATAAATTTCCATAATATGTAATCGTGACATTGAATATCAATAAAAATCTTTATTTTGACTCTTTTTTTATGCATGCAAAATTTTTATATAGATATAACCGTGAATGCGAATACTTGACCAGAGTTAATATGGACGTAGCAAAATATTATGCTTTTTAGGATAAATGATAGTGGACTTATTACCCATGGCATACCCAAAACTAAGTGCAAATAATAAGACTTAACACTACTGCTATATTTTGATTGTACCGCGTCATGCAAATAATAAGACTTATCCGGTCTCAGTCAACTTAATTTTGATAGTTAACTAAACCATGTATCGATTTGTCGCAATATAAAGACTTAACACTACTGCTATATTTTGATTGTACCGCGTCATTCAAATATATTTTTTTACTTTTTTTTGAGAATAGGACTTATGTACATCAAGTCACAATGGCATGTCACGCCCCGATCTACCGCTGGAATCGGCCGTCCCGGCTAGGGGCGAATCACCATGCCAGCGCTCCCATGGGACGATTGTTTCCATCGGGACATGATTTTGCACGAGCCTGGAGTTGTGCTCGCACAAGGCAAATACCTGAACAGGCGTTGATAACTAGTTCATCAAGTCGATATAGTAGAAACATAGAATAACACAAGTTTGAATGCATAAACAAGCTCTCTTTATTTATAATGAATGAGGTTACAAGTGGCGCTAGGTCGAGATTTTAAGTCGCTCAAGCTCTCTCTCTAAGAATAAAGACGTTCCAAGCGGCTTACAACTTGGGATGATACATAGGCGATGTTCTAACATTATGTCCTGTATATGTGCTTCGGCTCTGGACGCAACACTCCAAGGCTCCAGAGCGAACTCTATGCCATAGCGCTCACGAGGGGACATTCTGCTCCGAACGAGGTTCTCCCGTTCCCTGCAAGCAATCTGGTGGATTATCAGTACATGAATGCACTGGTGGGGAGGCTTCTCGTCCGCTCGACAAATCCAACACGTTATATTAGTTTCGTGCACCAACTATTAAGTTATATTGCTATTCTTGCCTTAGGATCAATTTTATACATAAGATAGAAATCCTACTCGTGTGGTAGTGCGCCGTGCGATATAAAAGAAACACGGCGATACTTACCAACTTACCATTTGTCCTTCCCTGTCCAAGTATAAAATCAAGTAAAGCCAAGCACGAACATATATATATATATATATATATATATATATATATATATATATATATATATATATATATATATATATTCTCATGTGGTAGTGCACCGTGTGATATAAAAGAAACACGGCGATACTTACCAACTTACCATTTGTCCTTCCCTGTCCAAGTATAAAATCAAGTAAAGCAAAGCACGAGCATATATATATATATATATATATATATATATATATATATATATATATATATATATATATATATATATATCCCAATGATCGCATAACGAAAACATGTATTCTATGAGCGTATTTCTAAATCAGGTGCACGCTATAGGCAGATTACTCAGATGTCTTTTAATCATTTTACACCGGCATATTATACTTTTATAGGCATGTTTTACTCAAACTACTCAAACGTGTTTCAAGCTTCAGGTTACTTTACATCCGTTACTTGCCACAAGTTTATACGAGCCCATACACGGGTTGCCGTCACATATGCAATATACTAAAGATACAAACTAGGTCTTATGACCTGACGGGCCGTCATAGACACGGTATAGTCTCGGCAAGGGAAGAGAATGCAACGCAGGTAGCGAGCCTCTCTATACGCCTTCCCATCCGAATCAAACGACTATCTGAAATGTTCCTGACCGGTTCGGATCGGTCCCGACGTGACCAGCATACCGTTTGCAGTAACCATAAGCCTGTGCACAGGTTGTCCATGACCATTGACCATAAATACTAAACTTTTATTATATGCAATATCTTAAGACCTTTAATGAACATAGCTACTTCACACAGTGATTATGCATTTTACTTGTTTAGAGATCTTATGATTTGGTGTGTTTTTATTTCCATTCACTGTTTATGCTGACGGTTTACTACGTTGCAGCTTCCATTTTGGGGTTACCTTGGCGACCCAATGGTCCCGAAGACTTTTTATGTTTATATTATTTGGCTTGGAATGACTATTTTGATAATCTTCTGCCACAGGTAAGTTAACCAGAATCTATGTTGTGCTTCTGTACCGAGGCCGTATCTATGTGATAAGCATTTCAAGACATATGGAGCATTATACTTCAAAGAACATTGTAGAAGCATGAAAAATACGCTGAGGAGTTATACGCAGCATTTTAGTGCTGGGCAGCGTAAAATATAACTTCAGAGCCATCGGCGTACAACAGAGCTTTCTCGTTAAGCACAGCATAAAATATAAGCTCAAGGACTATCCGCGTAATGCAGTATGTCCAGGCCGCTTCAGCGTAAAATGGGTGCCATATCGCCTTTATGGCGTAAAACTCATCCGCTTTTAAATGCAGCATTGAAGTGTACGAGGAACGCTTCGTATTCCTCGAATGAACCTGTCAAATTATGCAGTGAACCTGACGTCTGACTCCTGACAAAGAGTACTGCACGACTATCCAGACGACGGTTGTAATGATGGTGCGACACAGCGACCCAAACTGTCGTTTAGTGATATTTTCTCGGCGTAAAATGCCTTTACGCATACAAGGGAATATGCTGCCTAGTTTTACACAGGCAGATGCAAGCTTTTTACGCTCCGCAAAAGACAAACAGACGGCCACGTCAAAAGCTACTCTTCGTACAGAGCTCGAGGCACGTCTTCGCATTTAATGTGTAGAATGGTGGCAGATCTTCGAGACACGTCTCTGCATTTAATGCTCGGCATGGTGACAGGTCTTCGAGGCATGCCTCTGCATTTAATGCGCGGGATGGGGGCAGATCTCTGCATTTAATATGAGAGATTTGATTATATCTCCAAAAGCCATAATTTCTGCTAAGACGTCCACATCATCGCTTTTGCAAGATACGCCACCGGGCTATTTTCAGCTTTGAGGAGCACGCTGTACGCTATCTCCCTGAAATACGCCGACTCAGGCTACTTTTTCATTGGTGCGTATTAAGGCTCTTTGGTCCAGAATTCGCTCAAGGTCTCAGTCAAGGAAGGTGGATCAGCTATCTTCTACGCTAGCTACCTATCTACGCAGTATTCAGCTTCTACGCCTATTCGGCTTCTACGCCTACTTGGCTTCTATGCCAGTTTGATGACTACTTGGCTTCTATGCCATGGTGATAGTTATTGACTTATACGCCAACCTTTTCTACGCAAGGGATGACTACCTACGTGGCTTTTATGCAGATCAAACTCCTATAGCAATATCTACCCAGATTAAAAATTGTACTTGACATCCTCGTATAGGATTAATTGTACTTCTTGTTTATAAAGCAAAGAGCGGGTTTCGTATAAACCTCATTTTATTTCTTTCGTTTATTATCAAACACAAGATGGCGACTCTGCTGGGGATGTCTTTCTCTTCTGATGAGAAAGCTATTGCTCAACACGATACGGTATCCGTAGGATCCGCGAAGAAGACCCTGGTCGTCCAGTTCGACCAGTCTGCCTATGAAGAAATGCTTCGAGCAGGGGGTAGATCTCACTCTCTCTCTGTCCAAGACAACAGGAAGCTGCGTAAGGTCTGGATGCCCAAGACATCCCTACCATTCCTGCCGACTCTTCGATCTCTCCGATCTCTCCGACCAGCCAGGTTGTAGCTGCGCAACCTTCGCACTCCGCGCGTAAAACTCTTTCTTCCGTCCGTGACGTGACAGACAAAACTTCGGACAATGCCTTAGCGCTAGTCCAGGAGTCTATTCCGCGCTCTGTACGTAAAACTCAGTCTCCCATCCGTGAGGTGGCAGACAAAACTTCGGACAATGCCTCAACGCTAGTCCAGAAGTCTATTCCGTGCTCTGCGTATAAAAATACATCTTCCCTCCATGGAAAAGCAGATGATCCCTGCAATCTATGTAAGGGAAAACAAGTAGCGGACTACTCAACTTCTCGGCCTTTACGCCACCAAGGAAAGAATCTGCCCGCCCTCCGGATTACGCGAGAAGCTGCTGGCCGATTGAGGACCTCCTCAGCTTTATGCCAGCCTGAGCACAGCTCTAAATTACGCCAGGGGAAGCCCCTCAGCGTAAAGAAGGCCCAGTTCACGAAAAGACACACTCCCCAGGGATCATCCGCTACCCAGATGGCTAACCTGTTGTATACGGGTGGCACAGGGAGAACTATGGTTCCCAATATCCGTATGCCCACTGATGTGAATAGGAGGAACAAGCCATCTTCTTCTTCTTCTTCTGTAAATCCTCCTGACCTGCGTAAGTATCTGATCCAGAAACGCAAGGATAGGGGATCTTCCAGCATGTCTATTATGCCTCCTAGGGAGCACTATTGTAATAGTCATAGGATTGTAGTTAATTATTGCTGTTCAGAAGCAAAACGGTCAATTTTCGACCGGTTGAGCTACTCTCTGTCTTTCCAAGAAGAAGAGCCCGCACATGCATCAGTGAACATGGCTTCACATATTCCTAGAGGAAGGTCGAACTCAAGACGTCCAAGCCAAAGGATATTCGACAAGCTCCTTAAGAACGCTGAAGGTGGGGTATTCCGAAACACCCGTTCGAAGTTGCAACAATCGGCTTCGTACTATTCTGATTCCGATACTGGGGGTCGCCAGTTTCCCGAATCAGATGCTGAAAGTATAGAGTCAACTTCTACAGAGATCTATACTAATCCTTCAATGACACCCAGGGAAATGGGAGTCTATGCCATTGGAGATGAATGAGAGGAAGCTTCCCCGTCAGGGAGCACTGAGCAACGCATTGCTGTACTGGAGACGTCTCTGAAAGAAATGCAATCTATGATAGAGAACATGCACCAGATGATGCTGACTCAACACACAGCTGCTATGGCCCAAGCATCGGTCCCTCTAACCCAGATACGTGTGGGGATGGACTTACCACCATCCAACCCAAATTAGGAGCCTGCTCTAGATCAAGAGCCAGCAGCTCCCCCACATCCCCACTCGGAGAACGTATTACCTCCTGTTGGAGTCGCAGTACAACCGATCCCTCATCACTCCGTGGTCCCGCTACCGACTGAAGATCCGATGTAGGCATTACGGGAGTTGAAAGCCCAATTTGACGCCTTGAAGCATAAAGATCAGCTCAAGAAATTGGGAATCAACCAGCCTTACCCCGCTATCTGGGACGAGGTCCCTTTCCCTCCTAAATACAAACCACAGACTATGGCTTTGTTTGAGGAAAAAACATCACCGAGTCAGTACATGAACTACTTCAGTATGATGATGGTGTTATTACAAGAGAATAACGCCCTTCTCACTCGAGTGTTCAAAGGCTGTCTCTCGGGGGTGGCTTATCAGTGGTACCGTAGTCTTGCGAACAACTGCATTACTTCCTTTGAAGACTTCAAGACTTTATTCTTCGCGGGTTTCTATGAAGGAGGAATGGACATGTCTATGTCCTCTCTCATCAAAGTGAAGCAGAAGGAAAAAGAGAACGTTCGCACTTTTATCGAGCATTTTCGTCAAGCCACTTTGCAAATGCCTCCAGGAGTTCCAGACTCGGCATTGGTGGACATTTGTAGGAAGAACCTTCTTTCGGTGATCTCGGTATTCATGGGACCATATCAGTTCCATGATTGAACCTCTTTCATCATCTCAGCGGTAGCCGCTGAGGACAACAGTCAGAAGGCGCGTGATAATGGTATTATGATCTCTACCTCTGATAGAGGCAAGAGGTCATCCTCCAACATCGATCATCCTCGTGGTGCCAAGGAAAAAGAAGCTTTGGCGATCAATACATCCAGGCCAAAGACTGTGGCAACCACACAGACAAAACCTGGGACTTCCAGGCCCATTGAAGTGTAATCGTTCGACGACGTCGATATTCCGAGCATATTCGAGTGTCTCGTCAACAGCGGCAATTTTACCCTCTCTGAGGTGAAGCGGCCTAATGAAGTCGGCAGTACTAACAACCCCAAGTACTGCATCTTCCATAGGTACATACACCACCCCACAAAGGCATGTTATGTACTAAAGAGAAAGATCCAAGAGCTGATCGATGCTAAGGCCACCACTCTACGCAACAGCGAGAAGACGGTCACAGCCAACATGATCTCTCTATAATTTGGCGATCTGCCTCCCCAAGAAGTCTCGGATGGCGTTATACCTATATCCCGGACAACGATGAACATCGTTAATCTCCCTCCAGCTAGGGGTCAAAATCATGACCTGGTACCCCTAACTACCCAGCGAGGCGAGATTATGTGGGTTCATCCAGATCTAGTGTCAGAGATCGAAGAAGGGACTCAAGTTGCTAAGGCTAAGTCTAAGACGAACTCGAAGCGTAAACCATGTCACATGGTTATGGTACACTCAGCATCAGAAGATGAGGTTTTGGCCACTGGAACCCGTTCAGGGAAAGCTTACCTCAAGGAATATGGAGCAAGTCAGGAAGATGCACCGGTAGACACTTCAGCTGCCAAGCCATCAAAACCAGAACCTGCCGTACCAGAGGCCGGTCCTTCGAGACCAACTTCGGCAGACAAGGGAAAGCAAAAGGAAGTGTGCTTCGATAAACCTTTGAAAAACATTCAAAACAAAGATTTAGGGAAGCCATACAACTTCGACATCCTAGCCCAATTGGCTAATACACCAGCCAGGTTGTTCATCTTCGAACTACTCAGGCTTTCTCAAGACACTCATCAAGCCCTGAGTGAAGCGTTAATGCAGGCAGATGCATACTTGACCCAGCTCAAGTCCCCTGACGAAGAACCCGTGGCATGTCCTCAGTGCCACAGTGTGATGGAGGTGGTCCCGAATATCACTTTCACTCAAGATGACATGCTGTTAAAACATAACAGGTATGACAGACCTCTCTATTACACCGGGTACATCGGTTCCATGGAGGTTGACCGGATTCACATAGATCCGGGATCATCGATCAGCATCATTCGTCATAGTCTGCTCAGACCGCTGAGGATTCCTACCAGCGAATTGGCGTACACCACCACTACAATCGTGGGTTTTAACGCCAGAAAAAGTAAGCCGTTGGAGAAAATTCGCCTGAGGATCCAGATTGGCGACCTTAGATCAGTGGCCACATGTTATGTCATTGATTCAGAGGTATCCTACAACATCCTACTTGGCAGACCTTGAATCCATGACCACAACATCGTTCCTTCGACTCTGCATCAATGCTTTAAATATGTAGATGCCCAAGAAACAGTACAAACAGAGTTTGCTGACCTGAATCCATTTAAAGGAGTAGAATCCTACTACTCCGATGCCATGTTGTACACTCAAGACTACATGGAGGAGGTGTCAAGCGAAACAGAGAAGGAATCCCACTGGGAGCCAGAAGAACCCTCTGCCAAGCAACCTCTGTCAATCAAGGTGAAAGGACGAACTACTCGTCCAAAAGCCATGGAGCCCGTGGCTATCAACCTGAAGAAAACCAGGTCAGGAAAAGGAGATGATCCCGTGGTGATCACTTTGAATCAGAAGCCTCCACCCTTGGTCATCAACCTTCGACGTATCAAACAGCCGGCTGATATTAATATGACCAGGAACGCGATTTCTGATCATAATAAAGATCCTCTTTTCCAGTATATTGACGCTCAAATTCTGAATCAGGAATCCTTTTCCCAGGACGATATAGAACCTGTAGCACAAAAATTCTTAGAAGCTATAGATTCATATCATCCGTATTTATGGGAAGTAACATCATCATCCAATGTCATCACGACATATGGACTACATGAGGATTCTATCTTCATTGTCCCGCCTACTTGCAGCAGTCAACGTTCAATAGTCTTCGGCCGTATGCGCAATGGACCGACTGTATAAGAAGATTCTTCCGATGACGATGTGGGTAAAATATAGGTTCACAGATACAACCCGCAAGCTTTGAAGAATATGCAAAGCATGGGTTATGACTTGAAGCTGGAACCAGGCCTCAACTACGGGAAAAGCAGACGAATGCCGCTGCACGGTGATCCCTACTACCAACGAACTCATTTTGGGTTAGGGTACACCACCTCCCTTGAAACTTCTGAGTCAAATGAGGATATATTTTCCTCTTCTCAAAATGGCTCGTCGTCCTCCGACTCATCTGATGCTCTCGAACAAACATTATCAGTAAATACGGTATTGACAGATTCCTTCGAAGCAGACGAACAAGAATCTGAACCGTTTGAGAATGACTCTTGGGCTCAACAAATGGATACACAATGGGAACTCCGGTTCGAGCAGAGAGAACCTCCCACTGAAGATAAAGTTATCCGGATTGATGTTGGGGATGAACTTTCGCCAAAGCCGATATTTATCAGTAACAATCTTTCTGAAGAAGAAAGGGAAAAAATAATCCAGCTGATAAAAGACTATATCGACATATTTGCATGGAATTATGAGGATATGCCAGGTCTTGATCCAAAGGTGGCTACTCATAAACTCAATATATTGCCCGATTCGAAGCCTGTAAAGCAGCACGAGCGCCAGTTTCGCCTAGATATGATGGACGCCATCGAAGCTAAAATCAAGAAGTTGATAGCCTGCGGCTTCATCCGGGAAGAAAAATATCCTGACTGGGTCGCCAATGTTGTCCCGGTCATGAAGAAAAATAGGAAAGTACGTGTCTACATCGATTACCGAGATCTGAATGCAGCTTGCCCCAAGGATAAGTTTTCTCTTCCCATTACAGACGTCATGATCGACAATACATGTAGTTTTGAACGCATGTCTTTCATGGACGGATTTTCAGGATACAACCAAATCAAGATGCATCCTGAAGACGAGAAGGATACTGCCTTCTGGATACCATTGGGGGTATTGCTATACGGTCATGTCCTTCGGATTAAAGAATGTCGGGGCTACGTACCAACGGGCCATGAGTAACATATTCTATGAGCATTTACGCAAAACAGTGGAATGTTACTTGGATGATATAGCTGTCAAAAGCTGCCTCAAAGACGGTCACATCTAAGACTTGAAGATAGTGTTTGAGTTGATGCGCCGACATCAACTCAAAATGAATCCTACCAAGTCCTTTCTTGGTGTATCCAGTAGCAAATTCCTGGGATTTGTCATTACAGCTAAAGGCATTCAAGTGGACTCTGATAAAGTCAAGGCCATCTTAGAAATGCGACCACCCCGTAATCTGAGGGAACTCAGGGGTTTCAAGATCGTCTGGCTTATATCCGGAGATTCATATCCAACCTCTCTGGGAAATGTCAGCCTTTTTCTCGTCTCATGAAGAAAGGTGTATCCTTCGTGTGGGATGAGGCCTGTCAGTAAGCGTTTAATGATATCAAACGCTACCTCACTAATCCTCTAATTCTGGTGCCTCCCGTCATAGCAAGACCATTCTTGCTGTATGATCGAGCAATGGATCATTCTCTGGGAGCTCTCCTCGCACAGAAGAATGATGTGGGTTATGAACAGGCTATCTACTACCTAAGCAGGATGATGGTCGGAGCCGAGCACTGGTACAATCCAGTAAAAAAAGAATGCTTGGCTCTGATATTTGCTATCCAGAAAATGCGACACTATGTCACAGGCCAGACTATTCATATCATCTCCAAGATCAATCCTCTTCGGGTATTGATGAACAAGCCAAGTGTTCTTAATTCTCGACTCACGACTTGGGCGATGTTATTAACACCATATGACATGGTGTATGTCCCTTAGAAGTCCATCAAAGGCCAAGCATTGGCTGATTTCTTAGCTGCTCATCCGATTCCGAAAGCCTCCAAACTATACGTGGACATTTCCGACGAAGTTGCAGAATGTAATTTCGTAATGGAAAGTGATACATTGCAACTATTCTTCGATGGTGCCTCCAGGACTGGTCCAAGGGGAAACGTGGTTTCAGGAGTAGGAATTGTCCTGGTTACTCCTGATAAACTCGTCATCTATCGAGCATATTCTCTTAGCGAGCCCTGTTTTAATATTGTGGCAGAATATAACTCTCTACTAATCGGGCTCCAACTCGCTAAAGAATTGGACGTCGAATCTCTGGAAGCTTTCGGTGATTTTCTGTTGATCGTCAATCAAGTCAGAGGAATATATGAAGTCCAGAATCCAGACCTCATCCCTTATCACCAAGCAGCGGTCGAGGTAGCCATGACATTCAAATGATTCTTCCTAGAGCATGTACCTCAATCTCAGAATCTAGAAGCTGATGCCCTAGCCAGTCTAGCTGCAGATCTAGCTATTCCTATAAGAAGGCAGAATTCGGTGATCCTTCTTAACAGAGATTTATTCTGTGTGAAAAATAACTTTCACATAGGACGCAGCTACGCTGTGAATACCGACCCTCCCAAGAGGGACTGGAGAAGTCTCTTTATAGATTTTGTGGCATACAGAATCTTACCGGAGGACCCTAAAGAAGCAGTATCCATCAAAATACGATCATTACGCTTCTATTTTGATGCTTCTTCACAATGTCTATATCGTCGGACTTACGACGGACTGTTATTGAGATGTCTCTCCGATGACGAGGCACAACGGGTCATCTGTGAAGCTCACGACGGCATATGCGGAGCGCATCAACCCGGTCCTAAACTACAGGATCGTATCAGGAGGATGGGCTATTACTGGCCTACTATGATCACAGATGCAATAAAGTATGTAAGACAATGCAAAGCCTGTCAGGTGCATACAGACTTTATACATCAACCTTCTGAACATTTATATCCTACGGTTGCATCCTGGTCTTTCGAAGCATGGGGTATTGATATCATTAGTCATATTCACCCGTCTTCTTCCAGAGGTCACCGGTTCATACTGGCCATCACAGATTATTTCTCCAAATGGGCATAGGCGATCCCTCTTGCTGAGGTGAAGACATCTAATGTGATCAGCTTCATCAAGCATCATGTCATTTATCACTTTGGGATACCCCGAAGGATAATTCATGACAATGGACCTCAGTTTATCAGCCAAGCATTTCATCGATTTTGCAATAAAAATCGGATACAAAATGTGGCCTCTACGGCATATAATCCTGCTGCTAATGGTTTGGTGGAAGCTTTCAACAAAACCATTATCAAACTCTTAAAAAAGTTTGTCTCTTCGAACAAGATAGATTAGAATGAGAAGCTAGGAGAATGTCTCTGGGCATACCGCACAACGGTACGAGTATCGACAGGTTGTACCCCATTCTCATTGATCTACGGGAGTGAAGCAGTCCTCCCCATCGAAATCCAAATTCTGTCACTCAGGATAGCGGTGGCTAATGAGTTGACTCAAGAAAAAAATGACCTAGTAAGGCTTCAAGAGCTAGAAGGATTAGACGGGAAATGCCTCCAAGCTCAACAGCGCATCGCGCTCTACCAGGCACGCATTTCCAGATCTTTTAATCAAAAAGTAAAGAAAAGAGTGTTCAAAGTTGGCAAGCTAGTTTTAGCTGTGAGAAGGCCAATGATCATTACTCACATGAGTAAGGGTAAATTCCAGCCAAAATGGGAAGGCCCTTATGTGATCGAGACGACGTTCTCAAACGGCGCTTACATGTTAGCCAAGCCTAATGGAGACTTGTTAATGGCTTCTATCAACGGCAAATTCCTTAAGAGGTACTATGCTTAACCTCCTTTGCTCAAATGGAATATGGCAAAAATCTCATTCTGACAATACTTTTTCCAAAACAAAACTAGTTGGACCATATTCTATCATGTCCATATAACCTCTGAATAGATATGTTTAACTAATTTAGAACTTCAAGACCTATCACGACCATATTACCTCTGATATTATTTTGTGTACAGTTTTTAGTTGGAGCATATTCTATCATGTCCATATAACCTCTGAATAGATATGTCCAGTTGAAGCTTACCGAGAGTATATCACGTCCATATTACCTCTGATATCACTTTCACCCAAACCTGTCATTCATATTCCAAAATGATGGGTCTACAAAGTCAGATAAAAGCCTCTTTATTATTCCCAGAAAGAGCAAAATTACATTAAAAAGTAAAAAGTACATCATTTGGGGGGAGCGGTTAAGTCACGAATCTGCTTCGCCAGCATGGCCATTCTCTCGTCCCTGGAGTTCAAGACGTTAGCTCGAGCTCGCTCCAACCTTGCCGCATCATTGTATAAGGTAGACAGCTCGGACCGAGCATGTACAAAACCTGCGTGGATGACACCCACATGCGTCAGGTTCTGCTGAGCAGTCTCTATTCGATTCTTCAGTACATCTCAAGACGTCGACAAAGAGACAGCCTCCTCCTCCGCTTGAGCGAGTTCATCTCTCAATCTGCGGACCCTTGCTGTCACCTCCTCATATTCGACTTTGTACTGAGTCAGCTGGGGGATGACATACTCCAGTATGGTACGCTCATGGTCCATCTCCTGCTGCTGTTCCTGGACAGATTTGTTCAGAGCTTCCATTTGCCCAGCAAGCTCTGCAGTTAAGGAGTCATACCTGGGTTGAACGAGACCATCAATGCTGCCTCAAGATAGTTATAAATATTCGTTAATGGGTTGCTCCAAACCATTAACTATCTGCTCCAGCGTGTCAGCCCTCCCAGCGTCGTTGAAGTCTCTAATCGGCACTATCGCAAACTGAGAGGACCTCTTCAGCGCCTCGAAGCCTAGATTCTTCTCCAACACCATGGATATCAACATTTTTAAGGTGGTATAGAAGATACCAGTATACTGCTCGGTCAGCATGGCAAGGTCCGAATGGACGCTGGGAGTCGCTGCAATATTGGCAAACCTCCCTCCAAGAATGACTGCTGACGACGTTGCCACAGTCGTCACCTCAACAGATGGTGCGACAAAAGAAGATGTGCCAACAACGGACGAAGTGACTGGCGTACTCAAAGGAGGCATTATCGTGATGACAGGATCATCATCCTATTGAGATATCGGAACCACTTCGGGCGAGTCGGCCCCCGAAAATGTTTCCTCTTCGAAGTCGGGCACCTCCATGTCATCGCCAGGAGATGAAACAGTGCCAAAAGGCGCGTCAACGCTGCCCTCCCCGTAGATGTCTTCCCCTGAAAAGAAGGCAAAAGAAAGTTAATATCAAAATGATGTTAATTTTTCTAAAAGAGGCGTAAAGACGACATTTACCCATGACTGATGGTATATATGTCGCATCTGCAGCCAGTATAGCTAAATCATTTCTTAATGATGCTAAGCAAGCTGTAATACCTGGAGAAGGGGGTGTGCTAACTGACATCGACAGGTATTCTTTCGAGTTTGCACCCAGATCCAATCGAGGTTCATCAAGTGGAATCTCGCTGGGTGCACTTACAGGCATGGCAGGGGTTTCTCCCGTTGTTGATCTGGATAAAGATATCCTTATTCGGCTCGGCCCCGAAGGCGATCTCGTACCACTACCTGAAGCGATGGCAGCGACAGCAGCCTCAAGCAGGGATTCCCCGGTACCGCCAGCTGGAACTGTAGAGGTTTCCTCTCTAAAAAGCGAGGAACCTCCAATCAAAGAAACGTCCTCGACAAGGGAAACGACAGGTTCACTCCTAGGAACTTCAGGATGGGAAGTCTTGACAGGATGACTAACCGTCTTCTTCTTCTTCTTGCAAGTGGAAGTCTCCTTCAGAACATGAGCCCTTCGCTTACCGGAGATAACCAGAGGCCCTGTAGGCAGAGGTATTTTACCCCTCGGTACTGCCAACAAAGGTTCATCTAGATTGACGGAATGTTCACCCTCGTCAGAGGAGACTGATGGGACATCGTCTCTTCCCGTGGACTTGGAGGAGGGCATACTAAAACTTCTACGCATATCAAAATCGTGATGGAAGGTGTTGGTTGCCACATAAAACTGGGCATACGAGTAGAGCATGCACAGCTCCATGGAGAGTGAAGTTGCGGGCACAGTAAAAGTTGCTTCAGTGCAACCCATGATAAAGTATCGCTACCCTCTCGCTCCATCAATAAGTCCACCCCTGGACTTGAAGCTGGTGACGGCATTGTTCACATGCAATTGGTCAAACCCAAACTGCTTGGCGAACCGACTAGGCAGGTAGGATTCCAAGAATCATTGGTCTTCACTTATGTACAGTAGATGGGAAGGTCTAATGCAGACCAACCAATTAAAAGCTTCAGGAAAAAGAACGGTCTTTCCGTCACCTAGGTCCTGAAGTGTGCGCCCCTGTTGATTGATATGTACAGAGGGGACAGTACAGAAGAGCTTCCAGCTGTGACTAAAATTTAGTGCCTGCCGATAGTCTAAAACTGTGGTCACGTTCCAGGAAGAATTCTTGTAATTCAGCAAAAAATTACTTCCCGAACTACTGCCAGAACCGGGAGACATCACCCTAGGGTTATGGAGAATTAACCATCCCATCAAATACAGGTACGATAATTCTACCCTGGGAAAGTTGTCACGCCGAGTTTTATCGGCAAGC
Source organism: Iris macrosiphon (assembly GCA_036927795.1). Taxonomy (NCBI): domain Eukaryota; kingdom Viridiplantae; phylum Streptophyta; class Magnoliopsida; order Asparagales; family Iridaceae; genus Iris; species Iris macrosiphon. The sequence continues at coordinate 141,843,329 of JAYESA010000005.1, forward strand.
AGCCCATCAGTAATGGCCCTCAGGCCAGCTTGTATGCGGCATACCATGGCAGGGAGCAAACCCAGTCTTGCCCCGAACACCAGACGCATTGCAGCCATAAGGTATTTCGGTGAATGCGATCCGCAGATGCAATGCCGGGTACCACCAGTCGTCGCAGCCATATAGAGAGGAAGCCCGCCAGTTGAGCTTCCTTGGACAGAGGCCTGCGGCAATGCCTCAGATAACTGTAGGCCTTAGTGCCTGCAGGATATTTCCCTATCCCTTCGTCGAGAATATGATCTGGAGCCCCAGCGTCTTCCATAAGATCGTCGACTACCTGAGCACTAAGCACGCTCAGACAGCTCAGAGGCTGATCCTTGCTATCCAAGACCTTCTCTGGCTTAGCAGCCCTGGCCCGGTGAAAGAAGAGGTAGGACGCCCATTTGTTGGTATGAGCTAGATCAGAGGGCTCATTATAAAAGGTGGTGCAAGCAAGGTAGTGGCACATCAGCTCCTGGTACACTGCCACTACCCGAGGGTCTGAATCCCCCAGCTCCCGGTTTGTGGGAACATACTCTTCATAAGGAGTATCCCCCATTGGCAGTCTTGAAATCTCTGCCATTTCATGAAGGGCCAATCCCAACTCCCCCAGTAGAGTGGCGAAGGTCCCGGTGAGCGAGATATATCGCTCTATCAAAGCCAGAAACAGGTTGGGGTTGAGAGGTAACCCAACATTGGTAGTGCTCACAGCTGCGTACAGACCAATGCTCTCCAGCTCAGTCTAAAATTGCTTCAGGGCCCAGTCAGCCAAACGAGCCCATCGAAGATTTGTAGGGATAACCCACCCGTTGGTCCGAGGATTAATCTTGGGGTATACTCCTCCATGCCCCATGAAGTCATTGCAGAAGGTAGGTAGCTGGACTGGTTAGAGCAATAAAGTATCTTCACTCGGGATACCGCCCGGATACAATCCCCTGAACGGCATCACAGAGCCGGAAGGACGGCAGACAAATAACCCTTGGTCAGATCCTTTCTGGTAAAATATCTTCCCCGGCTGGCCGTAAAGATTGGGAGTCAGCGTCTACGACATCCTCCTAGGATGTGTGGCATGAAAGAATGCCGAGATAGGGTAGTCTCTCAGAATCTTGGGCAGGTACATAACCAAGCCCCCGGCAGGGAAAACCCAGAGTTCTTTCTTGGGCTTCGTCTGGGATTGCTTGTCAATCATGTCCCCGAAGAGAAAAACCGATTTTATATATTGTGCCCCGTCTATATATGCCAGGGGCTCTCCGTTTATCATGCTCAACAGCATCTGCTCTCCTTGAGAGGATATCAGGATTCCCCTTCCTTCAGGATATTAGGGTCCGGAGATAGGAAATGTCACGTGGGACAAATCCTCCAGGTAGTTGGAATGCAGCATCCCGGCAGCAGAACCCATCACCTCAGCCAGCGAAGACGCATGCAAGTTAACTGCAAAGTGCAAGAAAAATACGTCAGTTTCTATACTAGACCTCACAATCTTGCAGCATATGCCGAAGGCAACAGTCCGTGGTTTTACGCCAAGACTGTAAAAATTTGATATTTTCTGCTGAAATCTTCTTCCAAGGCGTAAAATTCAAGACTGGCAGTATACACAAAACACCCGACAGTCTGTGCTTTACGCCAGACTGCCAAAGTTCGAGTTATTACGCAGGATTTCTCATCCAGAAGCGTAACACTCGAAGGTTATGGTATAAGCCATGTTTCAACAGTCAAAGCTTTTATGCCAGACTGCGAAAATATGGAGTTTTTACGCTGATACATTAGAAATGTAGGCGTAAAAGATGAAACATCTCTGTGCATCATCTTCCTCGAGGAGGCTATCAGCACAGAAGACAACCTAGTGCGACCACGTACAACGTGTGCGAAGGGTTTTCTTCGTTCTTATTGTCCCAAAAGCTTTACCTATAACGCCCGGCGCACAGCTCATCGGCGGGACACTTCGTTCAGAATGAAGATCGCCTTGTCCGACGGAAGTCGCTCTTGCTTGGACAGTGGAGCGAAAAGAAGGGTCAGCTTTCTTTCCCTTAGAGGAAGAGATTGGTGTTGGTGCCATTGCTGAAAACTCAGGTTGCTCAGAGAAAATGAAGGAGAGAACTCGAAGAGATGAAAGCTTTCTTTTGCAAAAGACAGGTGAAGAGTCTTCTCTCTGAAAGCCTTGGGATATATATAGAGTTCAGATGGACTCCTCGAATCCCTAACCAAATCCGATATTTAATATTTGGTTATGATTGGGAACCACGTCAGCCTATTAATCAGGGAAGGCGGACAGTCAGCGAATTCGAAAAGTTTTCGTGCAAAACAGATTCGTAGTTTTACGCAAAGGAGCTTTCTACGCTCGGCAGCTACAAATCTACGGTTTTACGCTCACAGCTATAAGTCTATGGTTTACGCCTGGATGCTTTTATGCTCAGTAGCTTTTAACCTCGAGAGGCTACAAACCTACGACTTCACGCTCAGAAGCTACAAATCTATTATTTTACCCTCAGCAGCTTTTACGCTCAGAGGCAATAAATTCACAACTTCGCGCTCGGAAGATTTTCTTTTCAGAGGCTACAAATCTATAGTTTCTATACCCGGATGCTTTTATGCTCAGCAACTTTTACGCTCGAGAGGCTACGAACTTATAATTTTCTGCTCATCCACATTTACAGATCTAGGACTCTCCGCACATCTGAAAATACGCATGCCAGAGTATGCGTATATATATGAACAAATCTTAAGGCGGTCAATTGCAAGGGTTCACGCAGAAGATGCTTCTTCTTGGCCTCAAAATATCCCAAGTACCCGAAGCATACAGAGTTCAACTTTGAAAATGACTCTTCTCCTTGGGTCGATTGGAAGTTCATCCAGAATCCAGTCAGAATATTTTCTCTACAATTCAAGATGGCAACTCTGTTTTGATAGCCATTTCTCGCCCTATTTCAAAGGATTTTTGGGAAATCATTTTTGAAGATGATGGTCTGAACAAAAATTCTTCTTATCAGAAGTGACAGTTCAGAATTCTACGCAGTTCCTTATTCCTAACAGCAGGACAGTTCGAATACTCAACTTAAATGCTAAGCGACTTTCTGCGCATCTTCAATTATGCGTAAACGACAGGACGGGACCTAGTACTCTTTCTATCAGAGTCGGCTTAAAGTTATCCAGACGTGTCGAAGCTACACATATTCAGACTTCATCACAGCAAAATATATGGCAAAATAATCATATGTGCAGAAGAAGACGATTTTATTAAAAAATCATGATTACATATGAGGGAAATCCAGTCTACAGAGGGTTTTTCATTATTTTCATGATTAAATATGAGGGAAATCCCGTCTACAAAGGAGTTCCTCATCTTCATCGAAAGATCATCACCAGAATCTGTTCTGCCAGGTTCTCGTATTGATGGAGATCTTTCGCGCCTTCTTCAGCAGTTAGTCGTTTTTTGCGGTCGATTAACAAGAAAATAATTAATGGCGGGAGGATACAAAACTGGGCCTGCCTAAATTGCTCAGAGCCCATCCTCCACACGCTATGATAGATTGAGTTGAGGTTTTAGACCCAACTCAACACTCGAGGACAAAGCTAGTTTGTCTGCTCTTGTCCACGAACGATAGAAGAAGATACAACTTGCAAGCTGTGTGGTCTGATGTGACCCTTCCTCTCTCCTGGACGAACCGCCATATGAAGTTGCTGATTATCCCTAGCAAAGGAAGCTATGATATCCTTCCATGATCCATCGTTGCAGAGGATATTTGCTCGAAGATGCCTTCTTTTTTGGCTCCTTACATGCTGGAAGAACATGGTCTTCTTCTTCCTCAAGTCGACTCGACGAACTCCGGCAATCATCTCTATGTGGTGAAGGAAATGTAGGAAGAACAGGTTAACTCCTCAGCCTTTATATAGGCAAAAGAGAACACACCAAATCTTAATAAATCCCCAATAATCTGCCAAGAAATTATCCTTGAAGAACGAGTCAGACTTGACCGTTTCATGCTTCATTCAAAGTATTTCAAATTATGAGAAATTTAAAAACTATAAATGTGGTCTTGTAGAAGCATGAAAAATATGCTGAGGAGTTATACGCACCATTTTAGTGCTGCGCAGCGTAAACTATAACTTCAGAGCCATCGGCGTACAACAGAGCTTTCTTGCTAAGCACAGTATAAAATATAAGCTCAAGGACTATCCGCGTAATGCAGTATGTCCAGGCTGCTTCAGCATAAAAAAGGTACCATATCGCCTTTATGGCGTAAAACTCATCTGCTTTTAAATACAGCATTGAAGTGTACGAGGAACGCTTCGTATTCCTCGAATGAACCTGTCAAATTATGCAGTGAACTTGATGTCTGACTCCTGATAAAGAGTACTGCACGACTATCCAGACGACGGTTGTAATGATGGCATGGCATAGCGACCCAAACTGTCGTTTAGTGATATTTCCTCGGCGTAAACTGCCTTTACGCATACAAGGGAATACGCTGCCTAGTTTTACACAGGCAGATACGAGCTTTTTATGCTCCGCAGAAGACAAACAGACGGCCACGTCAAAAGCTGCTCTTCGTACAGAGCTCGAGGCACATCTTCGCATTTAATGTGCAGAATAATGGCAGATCTTCGAGATACGTCTCTGCATTTAGTGCTCGGCATGGTGACAGGTCTTCGAGGCACGCCTCTGCATTTAATGCGCGGAATGGGGGCAAATCTCTGTATTTAATGTGAGAGATTTGATTATATCTCCAAAAGCCATAATTTTTGCTACGACGTCCACATCACCACTTTTGCACGATACGCCACCGGGATATTTTCAACTTTGAGGAGCACGCTGTACGCTATCTCCCTAAAATACGCCGACTCAGGCTACTTTTGCATTGGTGCGTATTAAGGCTCTTTGGTCCAGAATTCGCTCAAGGCCTCAGTCAAGGAAGGAGGATCAGCTAGAAGAGGATCAGCTATCTTCTACGCTAGCTACCTATCTACGCAATATTCGGCTTCGAAGCCTATTCGGCTTCTACGCCTACTTGGCTTCTACGCCAGTTTGATGACTACTTGGCTTCTACGCCATGGTGACAGTTATTGACTTATACGCCAACCTTTTCTATGTAAGGGATGACTACCTACGTGGCTTTTATGCCGTGATCTTCGCAGCCGTTATACGCATTATCCCTCAATGGGACACGTGTCACACGCAGATACATAAGATCATTTATACGCAGGTAACGGTTATTGTAACCGTCGCATAAAAAGGGCCATACTCTCCATTACCCGTCTTTTATACCGACTGAAGGGTTACTGTCACTAAAAACCTATAAATAGAGACCTCTATCGACAGAGGTCCAAGGTCGAAAGAGGAGAAAAGAAGAAAGGTCAAAAACTTGGAGAACGTAGAGAGAAGGATCCAGCGCTCAGACATAGAGTACTGATCGACGACTTTGGCATCGAGTATCCACTCTCCTTTGCAACCTTCAAAGCTCTTTCTGTCTTCTACGACACTTCTTCATCATCGTGTGGTCCAAGGGACAAAGTGATCGACTGTAGATCAAACTCCTATAGCAATATCTACCCAGATTAAAAATTATACTTGACATCCTCGTATAGGATTAATTGTACTTCTTGTTTGTAAACCAAAGAGCGGGTTTCGTATAAACCTCATTTTATTTCTTTCATTTATTATCAAACACAAACATATAAGGAAAAAAAGTAACACTACGAGGTAAATTTATAAGAACTGTAAAGCGAGCCTACCATTCCGTTCAACCGATCTACTTCCATGTTCTATACACAGATATATATCATATGGGATTATTCCCTTAACTAGATGTATTATATTTTTTATTAGCATTCATTGGGTGATTCATCTAGCGACTATTATATATCAACCATATTTTAAGTGTGATGGCTAAGTAAAGACAAGTTCATCGTACCCACCCACCTTAGCGATAATTCGCTTCGATCGAGCGATACTCCGAGCGAGCCTCTGAAAGTCTAAGTCTGAACTCCTGAAGGGCCAAGTCTGGAAATCCTTTGCCATAAGCAAATCTTCTCGCTGAGCAAAGCGGGTTGGGTTATCGCACTTGTGCCATTTGAATCGGCTATCCGCATATATGCAGAGCGGGTCATTATATTATACACCACTCAAAACAAGTCTCATCCTCGAGACTTTCTGAGCGCAAATCATTCTATCGCACACTATGGAATCTAACTCAAGTATATCAATCTGTATCATTAGGTCTATTCGAACATAATTTCCTACTCGCTTCTCATTCTGTGTTACTTGCGTACAGGGTCTGCCTCATTGAATGACTCTATCATTCAATCAAACTTCTAACTTGGTCTTTACTGCGACTTATCGCGAAACATATATCGCTTAACCCGGTGTATGTTATTATCCATCACGAATGATGATCGAGGACTGAGGCAATCTTACTTCAGTTGCTATACTCGTCCATGCGAATCCAAATTTTTTTATTTGCAGCTGCATTCGAGTTATGCATATCACTAAGTCTTGATCATACCCATATTCAAGGCGTCCCCCAAATATGTGTATTTCAACCAACCTTAGTGACAGCTATGTCGGATATGCTACTCGTAAAAATCTTTCGAATCGCCGATCGCTTCGCTACTCGAATAAACGAACTCTATTTTATTTTAGTTATTGTCTACTCTAATCTCAACCAAATTCAAGTATTTTATTACTATCAACGCACCTCTTTCCAGCAACGATTTAACTTGTTATGCCAACTTATCTCGAGTATCACCAATTCTAATCCAAAGAGTTTCGTCCTACAATTCTCTAATACCGTCTTATTCCTCACCGTCGCATAACTTATCCAACCAAATTAATTATCACTCAAGTCCTATATTCTTTTGTGTTCGTTTCAACGCCAACATCGCTAGCATACACTTCTAGTTCCAAGTCCTAACTCTAAGTCTCGTTGCCCCAATTCTAATATTTTTCCTGAACGATACTTTGAATTCAGCCACTCCAGTTTAACTCAAGGCATAGGGTCGTCTATCTAGCCACTAGGTCAGCTCCCAAGGTCATAGTTTCAGTTTGAGTTTGTGACTCATCGTACAATCGTGTTGTATAAAGCTCATCCCAAAATTCCTAAGGTCAAACAATTGTTCTTTCGCGCGGAGTATTCTATCCAAGCTTATTTCACTCAAATTTTTAAACATCGAGCACATATTATTCTATCTACATTGACACGTTCATTTGCACAGTATCCAGGTTCGTTTGGCAAAACCGTTCCTAAGACACGTTTTTTCAATCAATTCCATGACATATCCACGTCGCATATCCAACCCATCGATTTTCATAGTCTATCTCCTCTATTACATTTGATAGAACCCACCTATCCATTCTTTTCTAAGCTGGACCACTAAGTCACGATCCTATTCTAAATTATCGATGTATAGCATAAACTCTAAGTCATCCAACACGATCTACGTATCCATTTATTAAACCATCTAGCATATCTTACTTCATGTTCTAGATTAACTCCTCCTCAAAAATACTTAGATTTATTTCTATCCTAAAACTCGTCTTATCGTATCGAACAACAAGTCAAGATGATCCTTTAATTATCATGCTTTGGTATCCTGCAAGTTTAATCATCCCCGTTGGACGTAAAATTACCACGCCAACGCTCCCGTGGGATAACCATCCTAATCCGGGTGTGACGCATGTATGAGCATAGAGTTACGCTCACACAAGACAAGAACGTCGAACAATATGGTTTTCACCAAAATGATCAAGACACATTATCATTTCACTTTGCTCCATCCAAATTATATATACTTATCCATCAAGTTATGTCCGTTCATGACGTGATTATAATTCGTCTAGCAAAATTATCCAACTTCAAGGTTTCCGTTTGATAAATGTATATTATACTTCTAGCATTCCTCAAACAAGTAAGTTTCAAATCCCAAACACAAGTCTATTCACTTTTGATATGTTCTATTTTATCGAGTTTGTTTGTAAAATCTTCGAACATGTCCCTGCAAGTTCGATCATCCCGCCGGACGTGAAATTACCATGCCAGCGCTCCCGCAGAATAATCGATCTCGTCTAGGCCTATTGTCGAGTATTACCCTTCGAAATCGATTCAAGATCGTTCGTTCAAATTAAAGGTTAAATTCGTTATCGCCTATCTTAATCTTCAAATCATAATTTTGCTAACTTGAATCAATTCGTACTATCTTCCAACCATTTTTATGATCTAAAGTCTCCCCAAATTCGAAACCATAGCATTCGTACTCAAACTGAACTCTATCGAGCGATATCCTACTCAAATCCAAATTTTTTATGCGCGTTATCATTCGTTCGCACCATTATTTTTAATTATACTAACTCCGATCGCATCCCCAATTATTCCATCTCAACTCAAGTTTTAATTTGTTTATTTTAACTCAAATGCTCGTACGATCCACTATGTTTTCCCAACCATGATATCAATTCCAAGTACTCTTTATTCCTATTCGATGTAAGCCTTATTCCATGTTTAACTCATTCTAACTTGTTCGAATCAAATCATGCATGATTCCTTCGAATTTGCTTACTTGCTAGACATTATTTATACTAAGGCTTCATACAATTATGTCGCTTGCTGCTAGACCCGTTTAATACTCCGAAACCCACGATTCGTTCGAATATTTTTAAGTCGACCAATACACCACTCAGGATTCGAGCCATATCTATGAATCTTTATAGCTTATTTTTATTCTCAATTCGCTTACTTGATCGTGAGACTATCGAATACACAACTCAGAAATTTGGTCATCTTATTAACTCTTGAATCGCGTTCACGTCGTTCACTTATATATCCAATTTGTTCCTTAGAACTAAAGCACGGTCCCTATTTGCTGCCTTAACGATCTTAGTCCCATATGTACCTCTATCCATAGTCCTCCATACAAACTATGTTTTGAATCATAACTTATCGTTTCGAATAACCGTCCAAACTATATCTGAAAATCCAACACGATTCTCATTATTTGTCTTAGCGGTACTCCGATAATGTCTCTATATGTTTTCATTCTAAGTTCGACTTTTACTCTTATCCAAACGATGCCCAAATCTCGCTGCAAATTACTAGAACCAAGGGTCTTGGCGCACGATACTCAACACAACTTGGCCAAAAGGTTGTGTGCATAGGCAACTGTCCGAACGATATTCTATCTCGCATACTAACCCGCTTGGTGTTCTCGTATAGGCATTCGGTTTCACATATAACTTGCAGAATCTAACATAAGTCTATTTCCACAAAGTCTGATACAAATTGGCACAAAGGCCTTAGCATCAAAATTTTGTATAAGCAATCATATCATTCACATGCACATTTCAAAAATATTTAGAGTCATTGTATGGAACATCCTGCAAGCAATCTGGTGGGTTATCAGTACATGAATGCACTGGTGGGGAGGCTTCTCACCCGCTAGATAAATCCAACACTTTATATTAGTTTTGTGCACCAACTATTAAGTTATCTTACTATTCTTGCCTTAGGATCATGTTCATGCATAAGATACAAAGCCTATCTCGTGTGGCAGTACACCATGCGATATAAAAGAAACACATCGATACTTACCAACTTACCATTTGTCCTTTCCTGTCCAAGTATAAAATCAAGTTAAGCCAAGCACGAACATATATATATATATATATATATATATATATATATATATATATAATGAACACATGTATTCTATGAGCATATTTCTAAATCAGGTGCACGCTATAGATAGTTTACAATACTCATATCGTTTTGTGACTCAGGTTGTGCAGATTACTCAGATGTCTTAAACTCATTTTACACCAGCATATTATACTTGTATAGGCATGTTTTACTCAGACTACTCAAATATGTTTCAAGCTTCAGGTTACTTTACATCTGTTACTTGACACAAGTTCCAACGAGCCCATACGCGAGTTGCCGCCACGTATTCAATATAATAAAGATATAAACTTGGTCTTATGACCTGACTAGCCGCCATGGACAAGATATAGTCTCGACAAGGGAATGGAATGCAATATAGGTAGTGAGCCTCGCTACAAGCTTTCCTGTCTGAAGCAAACGACTATCTGAAATATTCTTGAATGGTTCGGATCGGCCTCGGTGCGAGCAGCGTACGGTCCGCAAAAACCATAAGCCTGTGCACAGGTTGTCCATGACCATTGACCATAAATACTAAACTTTTATTATATGCAACATCTTAAGACCTTGAATGAACATAGCTACTTGACACAGTAATTATGCATTTTACTCGTTCAGAGATCTCATGATCTGGTGTATTTCTATTTCCATGCACCGTTTATGCTGACGGTTTACTACTTGTTGCAGCTCCCATTTTAGACGTTGCCGTGGTGACCCAACGGTCCGGAAGACTTTCTATGTTTCTATTATTTGGCTTGGAATGAATATTTTGATAGTCTTCTGCCACAGGTAAGTTAACCAGAATCTATGTTGTGCTTCTGTACTGAGGCCGTATCTATGTGATGAGCATTTCAAGACATATGGAGCAATATACTTCAAAGAACATATAAGGAACAAAAGTAATACTACAACATAAAATTATAAGAACTGTAAAGCGAGTCTACCATTCTGTTCAACCGATCTACTTTCATGTTCTATACAAAGATATATCAGATGGGATTATTCCCTTAGCTAGATGTGTTGTATTTTTTATTAGCATACAAGGGGTGATTCGTCTAGCGACTAGCATATATCAACCATATTTTAAGTGTGCTAGCTAAGCAAAGACAAGTTCATCGTAGCCACCCACCTTAGCGATGATTCACCCCGGTCGAGCGATACTCCAATCGAGCCTCTAAAAGTCTAAGTCTGAACTTCTGAAGGGCCAAGTCTGGAAATCCTTTGCCTTAAGCAAGTCTTCTCACTGAGCAAAGTAGTTTGGGTGATCATACTTGTGTCATTTGAATCCGCTATCCGCATAGATGCGGAGTGGGTCGTTATATGGCATGACCCAAAGCCCATTCAAATAAACCCTCGAACCTAGCAACCAAATCAGCCTATATTCAAATCCAAATCTTACTAGAATAGGCAACCGAACTCGGACCAGATTCGTGCCAAACTAGGACCGAACTCGGTCACCTATATAGTATAAAATCAACCCAGTTATTACAATCCTGATTTTCTGGCCAACGTTCAAAACTTTGAAATAAAACCTACCAGAACTCTGTCTAAATTCTATTTGCCAATATACTATAAATATGATTGAATTTTACACTCTCAATATCTCATCCCATTCTACAATCTTCAATCCTTTAGTGAGAAAATATCTGAGACTCAACCTTCCCATCTCCAAGAGCAACTCCCTAGCCTTCTAAGTGCCAAGTATGATCTCGATCTAGAAGTCTACAAGAGTTGTAAAGAGCTTGGCTCAACCAGTTTTCTCGTTGTTGTAAAGTAGTAGCAAGCCTTCGGATCAAAGCTTGTGATTTACTATTGGTGATTATAGTGGATACAACTCCGAGCAAGAGTTCTCGGGACTGGACTAGTCCTCTCAGAGGAAAACTAGTATACATCATGGTATTTATGTTTGCTTTCTCTTTCTCTTAATACTTTATATTACTATCTTGCATATACACTGTTAGTTGCTAGCTGCCTTTATTTTATGAAGTTTTAAAACTTGTTGAGGTCACTCATGAAGGGACCTCACAAGTGAAGGAATAAAAAATAAGTCGACTGGCACAGGAATATGTAGCATTCAAGATGAAGCAAAAAAGAGACGATCACTCAAATATTCACAAGATTCCTCAACACCTTCTATACTTTATCCTCTCTTGGCAAGGAGTACAACAATCATAAGAAGATTCATAAAGTACTCAGAGGACTTACCAAGAACCAGAATCCCAAAGCCACTGCAATCATAGAAGGTAATGATCTTACCACGATGACCCTCGATACACTCATGGGCAAGATGATGACTCACGAGCTGGATCTCAAGGAATTCGAAGATCCCACTCCAAAGAAAAAGATGATTGGTTTCAAGGCTCATCACAAGAAGGTCACCGACTACGACACCGACGATGATGAATCTCAAGATGAAGAAGTTGACTAATCACCAGGAACTTCAGAAAATTCCTAAAGCTTGAGAGATCAAAGAAGAAAGAGTTCAATAACAACATAGATGAAGAGCCTATATATTACAACTACAAGAAGACATGACATATAAAGAAAGACTGCCTAACCTTAAAGAAAGGAAATTGCCACAATCGCTCATCCAGAAGAACATCAAGGAAGTATGCAAATACTAGCATCTGGCATGAATGCGAAGCTAATGAATCCGAAGAGGAGAATCCTCGAGAAGCGGCGAACCTATGCTTTATTGCACTAACTGATCAGGTAACAGACAAAGAGTCTTATGATAATTTTACATTCAATGAGTTATGTAATGCCTTTAGTGATTTGCTTGATGATTTTGGAAAACTTAGGAATAAATACAAGCATGCTAGAAAATAGATTCAAGATTATGAAACAAAGATAGAGAGACTTACATCTTTACTAAGTGAACTAAATGATACTTCTAACGATTCAGAAGAGAATTCTAAACTTAAGCTTAATCTCCACGAGGCACTTGCCAGCGTTGACAAGTGCTCTCAAAAGAATACTAAACATAAGAAAGAACTCGAATCCGAAAAGAAGAAGTATTCTATTGTTGCTCGTAGAATAGATGCTCTAATTGCTAAATATGATAAATTATATGCTACCTCTAAAAGATTAGAGATTAGATTGGGTAAGTAGGTTGAATAACTTCCTACCCAACCTATTACGAGATACGTAGAAAAACATATGAGAATTCACAACTTTGTTCCTACCTACAAGCATAATGCTCCATGCGATCATACATGTAGAACACATCATAACACTGTATACTATCATGCATGTAGAACTCAACATGCCTCACATAATCATGAATTTTACTATCATGCTGTTTCACATACTCATATCTATCAGATCTAGATATCTACGAAAACCACAAAGAACTGTTTTATACACTCATATCTATCATGATGCACCAAGCACCAATAACACAGTTATATGCTACTACTGTAGTAAAAAATGACATTTATCTAGATTATGTAGAACTAGAAAGCTAGTAGATATGAATATTTATGCATGGGTACCAAAAACTAACACAGTTGGACCCTCAAAGAAATGGGTACCAAGGGTTACATATACAACTTATTTTGTAGGTTGACCAACCCCCTCATGCTAGAAGCAAGTAGATTCTCGATAGTGGTTTCTCACGGCATGTGCCTGGTGATGCCAACTTATTTGCAACGCCATTGATGAAGAAAGAAGGATACGTCTCCTTTGGTAATAACCTCAGAGGATATATTATTGGTAATGGTAACATTGGTATCCCTCCCTATCCTATCATAAAAGACTTTTGTCCAGTAAAAAAATTAAAACATAACCTACTCAGGATCAGTCATTTAGCTGACCATGGTTATAAGATTAACTTCATAAAAGAAAAATGTTCTATATATGAAAGATCAATATGTAATGTTATATTTGAAGGAATTATGGAAGATAATATTTTTTTTATCTTGCAAATGATACTAACAATGCAGGCATATATCTATACGCCAACAAAGATGATGGATGACTATGGCACATGCGTCTAGGACACGCGAACATGGACACTATTGCAAGATTGTCCACAAAGAAGTTGGTAAGAGGCTTACCAGAGATTACTTTCAAGAAAAATATGGTATGTGCTGATTGTGAAAAGAATAAAGCTACTAAATCTTCCTTTAAGTCAATCAACGCTGTAAATACCTCTAGACAACTTCAACTCTTACATATGGACTTGTTTGGACCTAGTAGAGTTGCCAGTCTTGACGGTAAGTTCTATTCTTATATCATTGTTGATGATTTTTTTAGATACATATAGGTTTATTTTCTTGCAAACAAAAATAAAGCTTTTTCTAAATTTGTTATTTTTTGCAAAAATGTTTAAAATGAAAAAGGTTTCATTATTTCTCATATCCGAAGTGATCATGGAGGCAAATTCGAAAATAGTGATTTGAAAAGATTTTGTAATAAAAAAAGTTTTTATCATAAATTTTCTTGTCCTAAAACTCTTCAAAAAAATAGTGTTGTGAACTGGAAGAATAGAACTCTTGGCGATATGGCTAGAGTTATGTTAAATCGGTATAACCTTCCAAAATATTTTTGGGCTGAAGCTGGCCGTATTTTGAATATGGTGCTTATTCGACCTATCTCGAAGAAAATTCCCTATGAACTTTGGTTTAGTAGAATCCCCACTATTAGTTACTTTAAAGTTTTTGGCTTCAAATGCTTTATTCTTAATACTAAAGATGACCTAGGAAAGTTTGACTCCAAGGCCGATAAAGGTATTTTTTTAGGTTACGCTGCCAAAAGCAAAGGATCCAAAGTATTCAACAAGCAATCAGTGACTGTTGAAGAATTAATCAATGTTACATTCGATGAACTCAACACTCAAGTACCAAATGAAAGCGACGATGAATATATTCAATCCGCAAGCAACATGACTCCTGAAGATAAAACCAGTACAAGTTATGTGGAAAGTTTGCCCAAGAGATTAAGATTCTCTACAAAGCATCCATAGGACTTGGTAATAGGTGATTTATTGAAAGGTGTAAGTACACGTTCTTCAAATAGAGGTACCATTGCTAATGTTGCTTTTATTTCTCAAATAGAACTAAAGAATATAGAAGAAGCTTTTGCTGATAAATTTTGGATTTCTGCTATAAAAGAGGAACTTAACCAATTTGACCGTAATCAAGTTTGGGAACTTGTTCCCAAACCTATTGATTATCCGATCATTGGTACTAAATGGGTTTTTCAAAATAAATTAAAAAAGGATGGTTTAATTGTACGCAACAAATCACGTCTCGTAGCTCAACGTTATAACCAAGAGGAAGGCATTGACTACGAAGATTTTAAACACCCTGACCATGTATTCAAGCTACGAAAGGCTCTCTATGGACTCAAACAAGCCCCTCGTGCTTGGTATGAGCGTCTTAGCTCCTTTCTGCTTGAAAATGATTTTTCTAAAGGAAAAATTGATACTACCTTTTTTATTAAATCTTCTGGTGACTCTTTGTTATTAAATATACGTAGATGATATCATATTTGGATTTATAAATGAGATGCTATGTAACGAGTTTGCTAAGTATATGAAAAGTAAATTTGAGATGAGCATGATGGGATAACTAACATTCTTTCTAGGATTGCAAATGAAGAAAAATTCACAAGGAATATTTATCATTCAGGCTAAGTACACGAAGGATTTGATAAAAAAGTTCTATATGGACAATGTAAAGCCTATCAAAACTCCTATGTCAACTACTACCAAGCTTGACCTCGATGAGAGCGTTAAACCTATAGACATACATATCGATGTATGATTGGTAGTTTGTTATATCTAATTTCTAGTCGACCAGACATCATGTTTGATGTATGCTCGATATCTGGCTAATCCTAAGAAGTTATATTTTGTATAGTCAAGCGTATATTATGATACCACAAAAGGACTTTGTCGACAAGCTTATGGTATCCAAAATCTACGTCCTTTGACCTTACTGGTTACTCGAATACTTATTTTGTTGGATGCAAAGTTGATCGAAAAAGCACCAACACTACTTGTCATTTCCTAGAAAAGTCTTTAGTCTCCTCGTTTAGCAAGAAGCAAAATTTTGTTGCATTATCAACAACTTAGGCTAAATATATCACCGCCGGTCATTATTGTAGACAAATTTTGTGGATAAAGCAAACCCTAGTGTAGAAGTATAGAAAATCTGGATCCCTGTGTCCAACGACCATGCATCCCAAGATCGACTCAGAAGAAAGTAGGCCGAAGGATAACCCCGGGGCCAAAAAAAAGCGGCATTCATGCGTCCCAAATATTGATCGCATAAAGGCTTGACACAAAGATTATGTATGACAGAGAATCCTGGGAAAAATAATTTTCTGGACGCTTCAAAAAATATGAGCATACTAAGCTACAAGAAGCTCTTATCAAACTAATAATGACTTCTGGCAAGCAGGGAGCGCCACGTGTACGAGGCCACATCCATCCCAAAGTCCATGTGTCTATGGCCTTATGCGTCCCAGAATCCATAAGTCCCATGCGTGTCTGGCCGCATGCGTTCCAGACTCCATGCGTTCCATGCATCTCTGGCCGCGTGTTCCAGACTCCATGCGTTCTATGCGTCTCCGACCCTACGCGTTCCAAACACCATGCGTCTCAGGCATCCTAGACTTCTTGCGTCCAATGTGGCAGTGTTCCCTGAGATGAAATCTTTCTGTTACAACTGACATGATTCTTTCCAACTAAATACGGGCCATATATCAAGCTGACCAAGTCACACAAACAAAAGGCAAGAACCGCCCAGATCCTCAACAACAACAAATCCTAAAAAATATCCACGTGGCAGCTCGGCCTGCCCCACTATATCGTGTTAAGAATAAAGAACACGTGGCAACCTGCCCATCATATACGTCTACAGTTGCAACCGTATTCCGTTGAAGGAGCCCCCTAGCGGCCACCAAACAGAAGCACCTGCGGCACCTATAGTCCATCAACATGATAGCTATAAATAGAAGCAACTTAGACTTTCCATGGGCGGGCTGTCTTTTTCTGCTTCAGAGACCATACCCTTCCAGACGAGCTACGTATGTGCACACAAGCTCAAGAGAGAGAGAGAGAGAGAGAGAGAGAGAGAGAGAGAGAGAGAGAAGAGAAAAGAGCATCCCTCTTTCACTCGTCGGACCATCAACGGATTAAAAGAGTCACTGTAGTATATTTAGGATAATAAACGGGAAAAGATTGATAATGTGGAAAATGAGATCCTATACGAAAATCCGCCCTTCTTTTATGTTTACAAACAAGATTGTACAATTTGATCCTACACGAGGATGACTAAGTATAATTTATTTAATCTGGGTAAATATTGCTATAGGTGTCTGATCTGCAGTCGATCACTTTAGCCCTTGGACCACACGATGTTGAAGAAGTACCGTGGAAGACAGAAAGCAGCTTCGAAGGTTGCTAAAGAGGGTGGATGCTCGATGCCAAAGTCGTCGATCCCTTCTCTTTGCCTGAGCTCTGGATTCTCCTCTCTCTCTCGACCATTTGACCTTCGATCTTAGCGACCGTTGGATCTGATACTGGATTTCTTGATCAGTTTTCAGGCCTAATTTCTTTGACCTTTTCCTCTGTTGATAGAGGTCTATATTTATAGATTTTTTAGTGACAGTGACCACACAGTCGGCGTAGAAACCGAGTAGTGGAAAGTACAGCACCCTTTTACACGATGGTTTAAAATAACCAATGCCTTCGTATAGATGACCTTTTGAGTGAGCATGTGACGCGTGTCCAACGAAGGGACAAAACGTGTATATCTGCTGCGAAGATCACGGCGTAGAAACCATGTAGCTAGTTATCCCTTGTGTAGAAGAGGTTAGCGTAGAAGCCAAGTAACTGTCACCATGGCATAGAAGCCAAGTAGACATAAAAGCCGAGTAGGCGTAGAAGCCGAGTGGGCATAGAAGCCAAGTGGTCATAGAGGCCAAGTGGTCATAGAGGCCGAGTGGGCATAGAAGCCGAGCAGGCGTAGAAGCCAAGTGGGCATAGAAGCCGAGCAGGCGTAAAAGCCGAGATAATATGGACGTTTTAGCCAGAATTACGGCTCTTGGAGATATAATCAAATCTCTTGCATTAAATGCAGAGATCTGTCCCCATCCTGCGCATTAAATGCAGAGGCTTGTCTTTAAGATTTGCCATTATTTTGCGCATTAAATGCAGATACGCGCCTCAAATCCTGTACGAAGAGTGACTGCTGATGTGGCGGTCTGTTTGCCTTCTGCGGAGCGTAAGAAGCTCACGTCTTCCTGTGTAAAACAGGACAGCATATTCCCTTATATGCGTAAGAGTAGTTTACGCAAAAGGGATGTCACTAAACGACGGTTCGGTAACATTTAATCAAATCTCCAGCATTAAATATGGAGATTCGCCATTATCCTGTACCTTAAATGAGGAGGCGTGTTTTGAAGGACTGCTACCCTTCTGTGCATCAAGTGCAGAGACGTGCCTTGGACATCTGTCAATATTCGACGCTTTAAGTGCAGAGATGTGCCTCGAGAAACTGTCACCGCTCTGTGCATTAAATGCAGAGACGTGCCTCGAGCCCTGTACGAAGTGCAACTTTTGACGTGGCAGGCTGTTTGTCTTCTGTGGAGCGTAAACGGCTCTCATCGGCCTGTGTAAAACTAGACAGCGTATTCCTTCATATGTGTAAAAGTGGTTTACGCAATGGAAATAGCAGTAAATGACAGCCTGGGTTACAGTACCGCGCCATCATTATACCCGTTGCTTGGGTTGTCGTGTAGTACTCTTTGTCAGGAGTCCAGACGTTAGGTTCATTGCATGATCTGACAGGTTTATTTTGAAGAATACGAAGCGTTTCTCGTACACTTCAATGTTGCATTGAAAGTGGATGAGTTTTACGCCATAAAGGCGATGAAGCACCCGGTTTACGCTGAAGCAGCCTGGACATATTATATTACGCGGATGGTCCTTGAGCCTATATTCTTACGCTGTACTCAGCGAAAAAGCTCTGTTGTAAGTTTGATGGCTCTGAGGTCCTCTGTTTATGCTGCCCTGCATCTACATGCTGCGTATAGCTATCCAGCATATTTTTCACGCTTCTACAAGACCCCCTTCAAAGTTTTTAAATTTCTCGTAATTTGAAATGCTTTGAATGAAGCAAGAACCGTTTCTCGTAACTCAAAACGCTCTGAGTGGAGCCTAAAATGGTCAAGCCTGACATGTTCTTTCATGGCTGACTTTATGGCCGAGTTATTGGGGATCGGTGATCTCTTTCGCCAATAAAAAGGCTGAGGAGTTTTCCTGTTCTTCCCACACTTCCTTCACCATACAGGGATGATGGTCGGAGTTCGTCGGGTCGACTTGAGGAAGAAGGAGATCATGCTCTTCCAGCATGTAATGAGCCGAAAAAGATGGCATCTTCGAGCAAATATCCTCTGCAACGATGGATCATTGAAGGATATCATAGCCTCCTTTGCTCGGGATAATCAGCAACTATGTATGGTGGTTCTTCGGGAGAGAAGAAGGATCACATTTTGCCATGCCGCTTGCAAGCGGTGCCTTCTCTCGTTACCTCCATGGACGAGAGCAGACAAACTGTAACTGCCGTCCTCGAGTGGCGTTGGTTGTAGGAAAGCAGATTTACCCTGCTTTTCTTATTTTGGAGGATGGGTCTATGCCCGATTTTGGTATCCTCCCACCACTGATCATCTTCTTGTTCATCGACTGTGGATGTCGATGAACTGCCATGAAAGAAGAGGAAGATCTTCACCAATGCGAGAACCTGGCAGAACAGATTCTGGGAGCGATCTTCAGACGACGATGAGGAAGCCCTTTGTAGACGAGATTTCCCGCATATGTAGTCATGAAAAAAATAAAAAAAACCCTTGTAGACTGGATTTCCCTCATGTAATCATGCTTTTAATTTTAATAAAATCGTCTTCTTCTTCATATGATCATCTTGCCATACTTTGCTATGAAGTCTGAATATGTGTAGCTTCGACACATCTGATTCTTTATGCCGACTCTGTATAGAAAGAGCGCTAGTTCCTGTCCTATCTTTTACGCATAACTAAGGATGCGCAGAAAGCCACTTTTAGCAGTCGAGTGTTCGAACTGTCCTGCTGTTAGGAACTGCGTAAAATTTTGAACTATTTTTACTTCTGATAAACATAATTTTTGTTCAGATCGTCGTCTTCAAGAGTGATTTCTTGGAAATCCCTTGGAACAGGGCGAGGAATGGCTGTCAAGAACTGAGTTGCCATCTTGAATTTGCAGACCAAATATTCAGACTAGATTCTGGATAAACTTTGAATCGACCCATGAAGAAGAGTAATTTTCAATGTTGAACTCCGTATGCTTCGGGTACTTGGGGTATCTTGAAGTCAAGAAGGAGTATCCTCTGTGTGAACTCCTGCGATTGACTGCCTTGAGAATTTGTTCAGATGTACTGTACTGGCCTGCGCATCTTTCAGATGTGCAGAAAGTCATAGAGCGTGAAATCATGAGTTTGCAGCCTCTGAGCATAAACTAAATGCCACCGAGCGTGAAATCGTAGACTTGTAGTTCCTGAGCGTGAAGTCGTAGGTTTGTAGCCTCTCGAGCATAAAAGCTACCGAGCACAAAGGCATCCGGGCGTAAAACCATAGACTTGTAGCCATTGAACGTAAAATCGTAGATTTGTAGCTGTCGAGCGTAGAAAGCTCCTTGGTGCAGAACTGTAGATTTGTAGCCTGTGAAAAGGAAATCTTCCGAGCGTGCAGTTGTGGATCTGTTGCCTCTGAGCGTAAACAAAATGCCACCGAGCGTGAGATCATAGATTTGTAGCTGCTGAGCGTGAAGTCGTAGGTTTGTAGCCTCTCGAGTGTAAGAGCTACCGAGCACAAAGGCATCTGGGCATAAAACCATAGACTTATAGCCTGTGAGCATAAAATCATAGATCTGTAGCTGTCAAGCGTAGAAAGCTCCTTAGCGTAAGAACCACGAATCTGCTTTGTGCGAAAACTTTTCAAATTCCCTGACTGTCCGCCTTCTATGAGTAATAGGCTGACGTAGTACCCAATCATAACCGAATATTAATTAGGAGATTTGGTTCAGGATTCGAGGAGTCCATCCGAACTCTATATATACCCTAAGTTTCTGAGAGAAAAAATTTTCATCCGTCTTCTGCGAAAGAAAGCCTTCATCTGTTCGAGTTCTTCTTCGTCTCTTCTCCGAGATTTCAAAGTTTCCAGTAATGACCCCGAAACAAGTCCCCTCTACTAAGGAAAAGAAGGTTGATTCTGCTTCTCGTTCTTCTGCTTAAGAGAGAGTATCTTCAGTCAGGCAAGGCGAACTTCACTCTGAGCGAAGTATCCCGCCGACGAGCAGCACACCCGGCCTTAAAGGTAGAGCATTTGGGATAAAAAATAACGACTGAAAATCCTTCGTACACATTGTACGTGACCGCGCTAGGTCGTCTTCTGTGCTGATAGCCTCTTTGAGGAAGATGATGCACAGAGACGTTTCTTATTTTACGCCCACATTTCTAATATATCAGCGCAAAAACTCCATCTTTTCGCAGTCTGGCATAAAAGCTTTGACTGTCGAAAGTTGGCGTATAAAATTTGAGTGTTACGCTTTTGGATGATGATTCTGGCGTAATACCTCAACTTTATCAGTCTGGCGTAAAGCACAGACTGTATACTGCCGGCCTTGAACTTTACGCTTTGGGAAATGGATTCCAGCGTAATGGTCAAGTTTTTACGGTCTTGGCGTGAAGCACAGACTGTTAATTTTTGGCGTATGCTGCAAGATCTGTAATATCTGTTTATAGGAACTGACATGTTTTTCTTGTACTTTTGCAGTTAACTTGCATGTGTCTCCGCTAGCCGATGTGATGGGTTCTGCCACCGGGATGATGCACTCCAACTATCTGGAGGATCTGTCACACGTGACATTTCCTATCTCCGGGCCCAGTATCTCGAGGGAATAAAAATTCTGATATCGGCTCAGGGCGAGCGAACGCTGTTGAACTTGATCAACGGGGAGCCCCTGACGTATATAGACGGGGACCAATACATAAAGTCGGCTTTCCTCTTCGGGGACATGATCGACAAGCAGTCCCAGATGAAGCCCAAGAAAGAACTCTAGGTTTTCCCTACCGGGAGCTTGGTTTTGTATCTGTCCAAGATGTCGAGAGACTATCCCATCTCGGCTTTCTTCCATGCCACACATCCCAGGAGGATGTCGTGGATGCTAACTCCTGATCTTCACGGCAGGCCGGGGAAGATCTTTCATCTGAAAGGAGCGGACCAGGGGTCGTTTGTTAGCCGCCCTTCCGGCAATGTGACGATGTTCAGGGGACTGTACCCGGGCAGTGTCCCGAGTGAAGACAGTTTAGTGATCCAGCAGGTCCAATTATCGACCTTCTGCAATGATTTTATGGGGCACGGGGGAGTGTACCCTAAGGTGAACCCTCGGTGCAGTGGGTGGATCACCCCTACAAACCTTCGATGGGCTCGCTTAGTTGATTGGGCCCTGAAGTATTTTCAGACCGAGTTGGAGAGCATTGGTCTGTTTGCAGCTGTGAGTGCTACCAGTGTTGGGTTACTTCCTAACCCCAACATATTTCTGGCACTGATGGAGCGATATATTTCGCTCACCGGGACTTTCGCCACTCCACTAGGGGAGTTAGGATTGGCCCTTTATGAGATGGCAGAGATCTTGAGACTGCCAATGGGGGATACTCCGTATAAAGAGTATGTTCCTACGAACCGGGAGCTTGGGGATTCAGACCCTCGGGTAGTGGAAGTGTATCAGGAGTTGATGTGCCACTACCTCGCTTGCACCGCTTTTTATGGTGAGCCCTCAGATTTGGCTCACATCAATAAATGGACGTCCTACCTCTTCTTTCACCGATCTTGGAATGCTAAGCCGGAGAAGGTATTGGAGGGCAAGGATCTGCCTGTGAATCCTCTGAGCGTGCTTAATGCTCAGGTAGTCGACGATCTCATGGTAGATGCTGGGGCTCCGGACTTGATCCTCGACGAAAGGATAGGACAGTATCCTGTAGCCATTAAAGCCTATAGTTATTTGAGGTACTACCGCAGGCCTCTGTCCAGGGAAGCTCAACTGGCTGGCTTTCTCTCCATATGGCTACACCGAGTGGTGGTACCTGGCGTCGCATCTGCGGACCGCATTCACCGTAACACGCTGTGGCCTATAGTACGTCTGGTGTTTGGGGTAAGACTGGGCTTGGTCCCTGCCATGGTGTGCCACATTCAAGCTGGCCTGAGGGCCATGACTCACGGGCTGCTCGCCGATGAAACTCGACGTGATAGCTTTCCCAGGGTAGAATTACCATACCTGTATTTGATGGGATGGTTAATTCTTCATAACCCCAGGGTTATGTCTCCCGGCTCCGGCAGTAGTTCGGGGGCTAGCTTCTTGTTGAACTACCAGAAATCTTCCTGGAATGTGGCTACGGTTCTAGACTGTCGACGGGTGCTGGGATTCAGTCACATCTGGAAGCTCTTCTGCACTGTCTCCTCCGTACATCGCAATCAATCGGGGATTAGGCTTGAGGATTCAGGCAGGGAGAAGACCAATCTTTCTCCTGAAGCTTTTAATTGGTTGGTCTGTATTAGACCTTCCCATTTACTGTACAGGAGTGAAGACCATTGCTTCTTGGAGCTCTACTTGCCTAGTCGATTTGCCAGGCAGTTTGGGTACGATCAGTTGCACGTGGGCAACGCCGTCACCAGCTTTTGGTCCAGGGGTGGACTCATTGATGGAGCGAGAGGATGGCGATATTTCCTCATGGGCTGCACTAGAGCAATTGTTACCGTGCCGGTCATTACACTCACCACAGAGCTGTGCATTCTATACTCGTATGTCCAGTTCTATGTGGCAACGAACACCTTCCATCGCGATTTTGACATGCATGGAAGTTTTAGGGTACCCTCTTCCAAGTCTGGGGGAAGAGTGGAAGTTCCCTCGGTCTCTTCCGACGAGGGTGAGGAGTTTGTCACTCCAGATGAGCCTCTGTTGGCGGTATCGAGTGGTGAAGTACCCCTGTCTGCAGGGCCTTTGGTAATCTTCGGGAAGCGAAGGGCTCCTGCTCTGAAGGAGACTTCCCCTCGCAAGAGAAAGAAGAAGATGGTTAATCGTCCTCTCCGAATTCCTAGTATTGAGGCTCCTAGAAGTGAGCCTACATCTCCCCATGTTGGGGATGATTCTTTGATTGGAAGTTTCTCGCCTTTTAGAGAGGGATCCTCTACAGTTCCGGCTGGTGGTGCTAGAGAATCTCTGCTGGAGGCTACCGTCGCTGCTACTGCTTCAGGTAGTAGAACGAGGTCGCCTCCGGGGCTGAGTATATCTTTACGTGGATCGGCATCGGGATAGACCGCTGCCGTGCCTGTCAGTGCACCCGACAAGATTCCTGCCGATGAGCCTCGGTTGAAATTTGACGAGGATCTGGAAGACTATTTGCCAGCGTCGGTTAGCAGACCCCTTTCTCCAGGTATGACAGCTTGCTTAGCATTGTTAAGAAATGATTTAGCTGTACAGGCCGCAGACGCGATATATATGCCGTCGGCCATGGGTAAATGTCGTCTTCACGCCTCTTTTTAGAAAATTTAACATCATTTCGATACTAACTTCCCTTCGTCTTCTTTTCAGGGGAAGACCTCTTCGGGGAGGGCAGTGTAGATGCGCCCTTCGGCTCTGTGTCAGGTCCTGGCGGCGACACGGAGGTGGCTGATTTTGAGGAGGAAACATCTTCGGGTGCCGGATCGCCTGTCGACAAAATTTCGATATCTCAAGAGGAGGACGAGCTTGTCATTGCGACAATGCCTCCTTTGAGTATGCTGGTATCCTAGTCCAGTATTGGTGCTTCTTCTTTTATTGCACCACCTGTTGAGGCAACGGCCGTGGCAACATCATTTGTGGTTGTTCTCGGAGGGGGATTCACCAATATCGAGGCCACCCCTAGCGTCCAATCGGATCTAGCTGTGCTGATCGAGCAGTACACTGATATCTTCTACACCACTTTGAAAATGTTAATATCAAGGGTGTTGGTGAAGAATCTGAGCTTTGCGTCACTGAAGAGGTCCTCCCAGTCCGGGATAATGTCGATCCGAGAATTCGACGAACTGGGCTAGCTAAAATGCTGGAGGAGATAGTTAATGGTTTGTGGCAACCCATTAACGAATACTTGCAGCTAGCTCAAGACAATATTGAAGATCTGGTCCAGGCTAGATACGACTCCATGACTGCGCGGCTTGGCAAACAGATGGCAGGCGTAAATAAATCCATCCAGACACATCAGCAGGAGATGGATGAAGGAAAAGTCGTCCTGGAGGAGGCCATTGCTCTTCGAACGAAGTGCCAGGCCGAGCACGAAGGGAATCTAGCGAGGGTCCTCAGGCTGGAAACGAAACTCACTCAGGCAAAAGACTGGGCTTCTCAGTCGTCGAAAGCTCTAGTTATGGCGGATAACCGATTGGGCATAGCACAACAGAACATGGCGTTTGCAGGAGTCTCCCGTACTGGTTTTCTTCGGGCTAGAGCCAAACTGTCCCTCCTGAGCAATGATGAGGCACGACTAGAGCGGGCTCGCCATGATGTCTTGGATTCTAGGACTGAGAGGATGGCCGCACTAGCGCAGCAGCTTCGCGACCTGACCGCTCCCCCAAAATGATGTACTTTTGCTTTTGCTTTTCAATGTACTTTCACTCCTTTTTGGGAATAATAAAGAGGCTTTTATCTAACTTTGTGGACCCATCATTTCGGAATATAAATAACAGGTTTGGGTGAAAGTGATATCAGAGGTAATATGAACGTGATATACTCTCGGTAAATTTTAGCAGGATACATCTATTCAGAGGTTATATAGACATGATAGAATATGATCCAATTAGTTTCGTTTTGGAAGTAGTTTCGTCAGAATGAGGCTTTCGCCATATTCCACTTGAGCAGAGGAGATTAAGCATAGTACCTTTTCAGAAATTTTCCATTGATGGGAGCTATTAACAGGTCTCCATTAGGCTGGGCTAACCTGTAAGCGCCGTTTGAGAACGTCGTCTCGATCACATAAGGGCCTTCCCATTTGGGCTAGAATTTGCCCTTACTTCTATGAGTAAGAATCATCGGCCTTCTTACGGCTAAAACTAGCTCGCCGACTTTGAACACCCTTTCCTTCACTTTTTGATTAAAACCTTTGAAAATGCGTGCTTGGTAGAGCGCGATGCGCTGTTGAGCTTGGAGGCATTTCTCGTCTATCCTTCTAGCTCTTGAAGCCTTAACAGGTCATTCTTTTCTTGAGTCAACTCATTAGCCACGGCTATCCTGAGTGATAGAATTTGGATCTCGATGGAGAGAACTATTTCGCTCCCGTAAACTAATGAGAATGGAGTGTAACCTGTCGGTGCTCGTACCGTTGTACGGTATGCCCAGAGACATTCTCCCAGCTTCTCATTCCAATCTTTTTTGTTCGAAGAGACGAACTTCTTCAAGAGCTTGATAATAGTTTTGTTGAAAGCTTCCGTCAAACCATTAACAGCAGGATTATATGTCGTAGAGGCGACATTCTGTATCCGATTTTTATCGCAAAACGATGAAACTCTTGGCTGATGAATTGAGGCCCATTGTCATGGATTATCCTTGGGAGTATTCCAAAGTGGTAAATGACGTGATGCTTGATGAAGCTGATCACATTAGATGCCTTCACTTCAGCGAGATTGATCGCCTCTGCCCATTTGGAGAAGTAATCCGTGATGGCCAGTATGAACCGGTGACCTCTGGAAGAAGACGGGTGAATAGGACCAATGATATCTATACCCCATGCTTCGAAAGGCCAGGACGCAACCGTAGGATGTAGATACTCAGGAGGTTGATGGATAAAGTTTGCGTGGACCTGACAGGCTCTACAGTGTCTTGTATACTTTATTGCGTCTGTGATCATAGTAGGCCAGTAATAGCCTATTCTCCTGATGCGATCTTGTAGCTTAGGACCTGGTTGATGCGCTCCGTATATGCCGTCGTGGGCTACACGAATAATCCGCTATGCTTCATCACCAGAGAGATATCGTAATAATAGTCCGTCATAAGACCGGCGATATAGACATTGTGATGATGCATCGAAATAGAAGCGTAATGATCGTCTTTTGACGGATACCGCTTCTTTAGGATCTTCTGACAAGATTCTGTATGGTACGAAATCTATCAAGGGACTTCTCCAGTCTCTCCTGGGAGGATCTATGTCCACCGTGTAGCTGCATTCTATGTGAAAGTTGCTTTTCACACAGAATAAATCTCTGCTAAGAAGGATTACCGAATTCTGCCTTCTTATAGGGGTAGCTAAATCTGCAGCTAGACTGGCTAGGGCATCAGCTTTCAGATTCTGAGATCGAGGTACATGCTCTAGGAAGAATCCTTTGAATTTTATGGCTATCTCGACCGTTGCTCGGTGATAGGGGATGAGGTCTGGATTCCGGACTTCATATATTCCTCTGACTTGATTGACGATCAGCAGAGAATCACCGAAAGCTTCCAGAGATTCGACGCCCAATTCTTTAACGACTTGGAGGCCAATTAGTAGAGCGTTGTACTCTGCCACATTGTTGGAACAGGACTCGCTAAGAGAATATGCTCGGTAGATGACGAGCTTATCAGGAGTAACAAGGACAATCCCAACCCCCAAAACCACGTTTCCCCTGGGACCAGTTCTGGAGACAACATCGTAGAACAGTTGCCATGCATCACTTTCCATTGCAGAATTATATTCTGCAACTTTGTCGGGAATGTCTTCGTACAACTTGGAGGCCTCCGAGATCGGATGGGCAGCCAGGAAATTAGCCAATGCTTGGCCCTTGACGGACTTCGGAGGGACGTACACCATGTCATATGGTGTTAATAGCATCGCCCAAGTTGCGAGTCAGGAATTGAGAACACTTGGTTTGCTCATCAGTACCCGAAGAGGATTGATCCTGGAGATGATGTGAATGGTTTGGCCTGTGACATAGTGTCGCATTTTCTGAATAGCAAACATCAGAGCCAAGAATTCTTTCTCCACTGGATTGTACCGGTGTTTGGCTCCCACCATCGTCCTGCTGAGGTAGTAGATAGCCTGCTCGTGACCCATCTCGTTCTTTTGTGCGAGAAGAGCTCCCAGAGAATGATCCATCGCTCGAACATACAGCACG
Organism: Iris macrosiphon; assembly: GCA_036927795.1. NCBI lineage: Eukaryota > Viridiplantae > Streptophyta > Magnoliopsida > Asparagales > Iridaceae > Iris > Iris macrosiphon. Next base: position 141,871,144 of record JAYESA010000005.1, read on the forward strand.
AATGGTCTTTCTATAACAGGAGGTAGCGTTTGATATCGCCAAATGCTTGCTGACAGGCTTCGTCCCATACGAAGGATACACCTTTCTTCATGAGGCAAGAAAAAGGTTGACATCTCCCAGAGAGGTTGGATATGAAACTCCGGATATAAGCCAGACGACCTTGAAATCTCCTGAGTTCCCTCAGATTGCGGGGCAGTCGCATTTCTAAGATGGCCTTGACTTTATCAGGGGCCACTTGAATGCCTTTGGCGGTTATGACAAATCCTAGAAATTTGCCACTGGATACCCCCAGAAAGGACTTTGTAGGATTCATTTTGAGTTGATGTTGGCGCATCAAGTCAAATAATGTCTTCAAGTCTTGGATGTGATTATCCTTGAGGCGGCTCTTGACAGCTACATCATCCATATAACACTCCACTGTCTTGCGTAAATGCTCATGGAATATGTTACTCATAGCCCGTTGGTACGTAGCCCCGGTATTCTTTAGTCCGAAGGGCATGACCGTATAGTTATATACCCCCAGTGGTGTCCGTAAGGCAGTGTGCTTCTCGTCTTCAGAATGCATCTTGATTTGATTGTATCCTGAAAATCCGTCCATGAAAGACATACGTTCAAAACCGCATATATTGTCAATTATGACGTCTGTGATGGGAAGAGAAAACTCATCCTTGGGGCAGGCTGCATTCAGATCTCGAAAATTGATGCAGACACGTACTTTCCCATTTTTCTTCATGATCGGGACAACATTGGTGACCCAGTCGGGATGTTGTTCTTCACGGATGAAGTCGCAGGCTATCAACTTCTTAATTTCAGCTTCAATGGCGTCCATCATATCCGAGCGGAACCGGCGTTGGTTCTGCTTCACAGGCTTCGAATCGGGCAGTATATTGAGCTTATGAGTGGCTACCTTCATATCAAGGTCTGTCATGTCCTCATAATTCTACGCAAAAACGTCGATATATTCTTTTATCAGCTGGATAACTTCTTCCCTTTCTGCTTTGGAAAGATTGCTACTGATAAATATCGGCTTTGGCGAAAGTTCATCCCCAATGTCAATCTGGATAACTTTATCTTCAGTGGGAGGTTCTCTCTGCTCGAAGCGGAACTCCCATTGTGTATCCATTTATTGAGCCCAAGCGTCATTCTCAAATGGTTTTGATTCTTGTTCGTCTGATTCGAAGGAGTCCGTCACTACCATATTTACTGATAATGTTCGCTCGAGAGCATGAGATGAGTCGGAGGGCGCTGAGCCATTTTGAGAGAAGGAAAAGATATCCTCGTTTGACTCAGGAGCTGCGAGGGAGGTGGTATACCCTAACCCGAAACGAGTTCGTTGATAGTAGGGATCGTCGTGCAGCGGCATTCGTCTGCCTTTCCCGTAGTTGAGACCCGGTTCCAGCTTCAAGTTATAACTCATATTTTGCATGATCCTCAGAGCTTGCGGGCTGTATCTGTGAATCTGCATTTTACCGGCATCGTCGTCGGAAGAATCCTCTTGCATAGTCGGTTGATTGCGCATGCGGCCGAAGACTATTGAATGCTGACTGCTGCAAGTAGGCGGGACAATGAAGATAGAATCCTCATGCGGTCCATATGTCGTGGTGATATTGGATGATGATGCCACTTCCCATACATACGGATGATAGGAATCTATAGCTTCCAAGAATTTTTGCGCTATAGGTTCTATATCGTCGTAGGGGGAGGATTCCTGATTTAGAATTTGGACATCAATATACTGGAAAAGAGGATGTTTATTATCATCTAAAACTCCGTTCCCGGTTGTATTTACATCACTCGGCTGTTTGCTGCGTCGGAGGTTGATGACCAAGGGTGGAGGCTTCTAGTTCAGAGTGATCACTAGAGGATCACCCCCTTTTCCTGACCTGGTCTCGTTCAGGTGGATAGCCATAGGTTTTATGGCTTTTGGACGAGTAGTCCGTCCTTTCACCTTGATTGACAGAGGTTGCTTGGCAGAGGGTTCCTCTGGCTCCCGGTGGGATTCCTTCTTTTCTTCGGCTGACACCTCTTCCGTGCAGTCTTGAGAGTACAACACGGCATTAGAGTAGTAGGATTATACTCCTTTGAATGGGTTCAAGTCAGCAATCTTCGTTTGCACTGTTCCTCGGGCGTCTACATATTTGAAGCATTGGTGTAGAGTTGAAGGAACGATGTTGTGGTCGTGGATCCAAGGTCTACCCAGCAATATATTGTAGGACACCTCTGAATCGATGATGTAACATGTAGCCACCGATCTGAGGTTGCCAATTTGGATCCTCAGGCGAATTTTTCCCAACGGCTTACTTCTTCCGGCATTAAAACCCACGATTGTAGTGGTGGTGTAAGCCAATTCGCTGATAGGAATCCTTAGCGGTCTGAGCAGACTATGAAGAATGATACTGATTGACGATCCCGGATCTATGTGAATCCGGTCAACCTCTATGGAACCGATATACCCGGTATAGTAGAGGGGTCTGTCATGTCTGTTATGTTTTAACAGCATGTCATCTTGAGTGAAAGTGATGTTTGGGATCACCTCCATCACACTGTGGCATTGAGGACACGCCACGGGTTCTTGGTCAGGGGACTTGAGCTGGGTCAAGTATGCATCCGCCTGCATCAATGCTTCACTCAGGGCTTGACGAGTGTCCTGAGAGAGCCTGAGTAGCTCGAAGATGGACAGCCTGGCTGGTGTATTAGCCAGTTGGGCCAGGATGTCGAAGTTGTATGGCTTCTCTAAACCTTTGTTTTGAATATTTTTCACAGGTTTATCGAAGTGCACTTCTTTTTGCTTCATTTTGTCCGTCGAAGTTGGTCTTGAAGGACCGGCCTCTGGTACGACGGATTTCGGTTCTGAAGGCTTGGCAGCTGAAGCGTCTGCCTATACATCTTTCTGGCTGGCTCCATAGTCCTGAGGTAGGCTCCCTGAGCGGGTTCCAGTAGCCAAGACCTCGTCTTATGATGCCGAGTGTACCGTAATTATGTGACACGGTTTGTGCTTTGAGTTCTTTTTAGACCTAGCCTTAGCAGCTTGAGTCTCTTTCTCGATCTCTGGCACCAGATCTGGATGAACCCACATAGTCTTGCCTCGCTGGGTAGTTTGTAGTAGCAGGTCATGATTTTGACCTCTAGCTGGAAGGAGATTAACGATGTTCATCGTCGTCCGAAAAATAGGCGTAACACCGTCCGGGATTTCTTGGGGAGGCAGATTGCCAAATTGCAGGAAGATCATGTTAGCTGTGACCGTCTTCTCGCTATTGCGCAGAGTGATGGCCTTAGCATCGATCAGCTCCTGGATCTTCCTTTTCAGTATATAGCACGCCTTTGTGGGGTGGTGTATGTACCTATGGAAGATGCAGTACTTGGGATTGTTTGTACTGCCGGCCTCATTGGGCCGTCTCACCTCAGGAAGGATAATCTTGCCGCTTTTGACGAGACATTCGAATATGCTTGGAATATTGTCGTCGTCGAAAGAGTACACTTCAATGGGCCTGGAAGTCGCAGGCTTCGTCTGCGTGGTGGCCACCGTCTTTTGCCTGGACATATTGATTGCCAGAGCTTCTTTACCCTTGGAACCCCGAGGATGGTCGATGTTGGAGGATGACCTCTTGCCTTTATCGGAGGCCGAGATCATGATGCCATTATCGTGCGCCTTCTGACTATTGTCCTCCGTGGCCACCGTCGAAATGATGAACGAGGGCCAATCACGGAACTGATATGGTCCTGTGAACACCGAGATCACGTGGAGAAAGTTTTTCTTGCAGATGTCGACTAGTGCCGAGTCTGGGACTCCTGGAGGCATTTGTAGAGTGGCTTGACAAAAACGTTCGATGAAAGTGCGAACATTCTCCATTTCCTTCTGCCTGACTTCGATGAGAGAGGACATAGACATCTCCATCCCTCCCTCGTAGAATCACGTGAAGAATAAGGCCTTGAAGTCTTCAAAGGAAGTAATGCAGTTGTCCGCCAGACTTCGGTACCACTGGTAAGCTACCCTCGAGAGACAGCCTTTGAACACCCGAGTGAAGAGGGCATCGTTCCTTTGTAATAACACCGTCATCATGCTGAAGTAGTTCATGTATTGACTCGGTGATGTTTTTCTCTCGAACAAAGCCATAGTCTGTGGTTTGTATCTAGGAGGGAAAGGGACCTCTTCCCAGATAGCTGGATAAGGTTGTTGATTCCTAATTTCTTGAGCTGATCTTTGTGCTTTAGGGCATCAAATTGGGCTTTTAACTCCCGTACTGCCTGCATCGGATCTTCAGCCGGTGGCGGGACCACGGAGTGATAAGGAATCGATGGCATCGCGACTCCGACGGGAGGTAATACATTCTCCGAGTGAGAAAGCGAAGGAACTGCTGACTCCTGATCTAGAGAAGGCTCTTGGATCGTGTTGGATGGTGGTAAGTCCACCCCCACGCATATCTGAGTAAGAGGGGCCGATGCTGGAGCCATGGCAGCTGCGTGTTGAGTTAGCATCATCTGGTGCATGTTCTCCATCATGGATTGCATTTCCTTCAGAGACGTCTCTAGTATAGTGATGCGTTGCTCGACGCTCCCAGACGTGGAAGCTTCCTCGTGTTCATCTCCAATGGCATAAACTCCCATCTCCCTGGGTGTCATTGAAAGATTAGTATAGGTCTCTGTAGAAGTTGACCCTATACTTTCGGCATCTGATTCGGGATACTGGCGACCCCCAGCATCGGAATCAGATGAGTACGGAGCCGGTTGTCGCGACCTCGAACGAGTATTTTGGAACACCCCAGCTTCGGTGTTCCTAAGGACCATGTTGAATCTCCTTCAGCTCAGAGTTCTAGAGGGATGACGTCTCGAGCCCGATCCTCCTCTAGGTATGTGTGAAGCCATGTTCACAGATGCTTGCATGGTCTCTTCTTACTGGAAAGATGGAGAGTAGCTCAATCGGTCGAAAACTAACCATTTTGCTTCAGAACAACAACAATTAATTACAATCCTATGACTATTACAATAGTGCTCGCTAGGAGGCGTAATAGACATGCTGGAAGATCCCCTCTCCTTGCGCGTCTGGATCAGATAATTGCGCAGGTCAGTAGGAGTTACAGAAGAAGAAGATGATGGCTTATTCCTTTGTTGGCGTAAAGGTCGAGAAGCTGAGTAGTTCGTCGCTTGCTTTCCCTTACGTAGTTTGAAGTGATCATCTGCTTTTCTACGGAAGACAGATGTAGTTTTACGCGTGGAGCGCATTTGTGATTCCTGATTTGGCGCTGAGGCATCATCAGAAATTTTGTCTATTATGCCAGGGAAGGGAGGCTGAAATTTACGCGCAGAGCGCGAATTAGGCTCCTGGACTAGCGCTGAGGCATTGTCAGAAGTTTTGTCTGTTCCGCCAGGGACGAAAGACTAAAATTTACGCGCAGAGCGCGGAGTATACTTCTGGGTTAGCGCTGAGGCATTGCCAGAAGTTTTGTTAGCGCTGCCAGAGACAGGCGACTGAATTTTACGCGCAAGGCGCGGATTATACTTCTTGGTTAGCATTGAGGCTTTTGCCAGAAGTTTTGTCGGTCCTGCCAGAGACAGGTGACTGAATTTTATGCGCAAGACGTGGATTATACTTCTGGGTTAGCGCTGAGGCTTTACCAGATGTTTTGTCGGTCCTGCCAGAGACAGGCGACTGAATTTTACGCGCAAGGCATGGAGGAAGCAAAGCTACAACCTTATTGGTCGGAGAGATCGGAGAGTCCACAGGAATGGTAGAGGATATCTTGGGCATCCAAACCTTACGCAGCTTCCTGTTGCTTTGGACGGAGAGGGAGTGAGAGCTACCCCCTGCTCGAAGCATGTCTTCGTAGGCAGACTGGTCGAACTGGACGACCAGTGTCTTCTTCACGGATCCCACAAATACCGCATCGTGTTGAGCAATAGCTTCCTTATCAGAAGAGAAAGACATCCCCAGCAGAGTCGCCATCTTGTTTAGGATAATAAACGGGAAAAGATTGATAATGTGGAAAATGAGGTCTTATACGAAAACCTGCCCTTCTTTTATGTTTACAAACAAGTTTGTACAATTTGATCCTATACGAGGATGACTAAGTACAATTTATTTAATCTGGGTAAATATTGCTATAGGTGTCTGATCTGCAGTCGATCACTTTAGCCCTTGGACCACACGATGTTGATGAAGTGCCGTGGAAGACAGAGGGCAGCTTCGAAGGTTGCTTAAGAGGGTGGATGCTCGATGCCAAAGTCGTCGATCCCTTCTCTTTGCCTGAGCTCTGGATTCTCCTCTCTCTCTCGACCGTTTGACCTTCGATCTTAGCGACCGTTGGATCTGATACTGGATTTTTTGATCAGTTTTCAGGCCTAATTTTGTTGACCTTTTCCTCTATTGATAGAGGTCTCTATTTATAGAGTTTTTAGTGACAGTGACCACACAGTCGGCGTAGAAACCGAGTAGTAAAAAGTACAGCACCCTTTTACACGACGGTTTAAAATAACCAATGCCTGCGTATAGATGACCGTTTGAGTGAGCATGTGACGCGTGTCCAACTAAGGGACAAAACGCATATATCTGCTGCGAAGATCACGACGTAGAAGCCACGTAGGTAGTTATCCCTTGTGTAGAAGAGGTTGGCGTAGAAGCCAAGTAACTGTCACCATGGCATAGAAGCCAAGTAGGCATAGAAGCCGAGTAGGCATAGAAGCCGAGTAGGCGTAGAAGCCGAGTGGGCATAGAAGCCAAGTGGTCATAGAGGCCGAGTGGTCATAAAGGCCGAGTGGGCATATAATTCGAGCAGGCGTAGAAGCCGAGTGGGCATAGAAGCCGAGCAGGCGTAGAAGCCGAGATGATGTGGATATTTTAGCCAGAATTACGGCACTTGGAGATATAATCAAATCTCTTGCATTAAATGCAGAGATCTGCCCCCATCCTGCACATTAAATGCAGAGGCTTGTCTTTAAGATTTGCTATCATTCTGCACATTAAATGCAGATATGCGCCTCGAATCCTGTACGAAGAGTGACTGCTGATGTGGCGGTCTGTTTGCCTTTTACGGAGCGTAAGAAGCTCACGTCTGCCTGTGTGAAACTGGGCGGCGTATTCCCTTATATGCGTAAGAGTAGTTTACGCAAAGGGGATGTCACTAAACGATGGTTCGGTGACATTTAATCAAATCTCCAGCATTAAATATGGAGATCCGCTATTATCCTGTGCATTAAATGAGGAGGCATATTTTGAAGGCCTGCCACCCTTCTGTGCATCAAGTGCAGAGACGTGCCTTGGGCATCTTTCAGTATTCGACGCTTTAAGTGCAGAGATATGCCTCGAGAAACTGTCACCGCTCTGTATATTGAATGTAGAGACGTGCCTCGAGCCATGTACGAAGTGCAGCTTTTGACGTGGTAGGCTGTTTATCTTCTGCGGAGCGTAAACGGCTCTCATAGGCCTGTGTTAAACTAGGCAGCATATTCCTTCGTATGTGTAAAAGTGGTTTACGCAAAGGAAAAGGCAGTAAATGACAGCCAGGGTTGCAGTATCGCGCCATCATTATACCCGTCGCTTGGGTTATCGTGCAGTACTTTTTGTCAGGAGTCCAGACGTTAGGTTCATTGCATGATCTGACAGGTTCATTTCGAAGAATACGAAGCGTTCCTCGTACACTTCAATGCTGTATTGAAAGCGGATGAGTTTTACGCCATAAAGGCGATGAAGCACCCTATTTACGCTGAAGTTGCCTGGACATACTGCATTACGCGGATGGTCCTTGATCCTACATTCTTACGTTGTGGTCAGCGAAAAAGCTTTGTTATACGTTTGATGGCTCTGAGGTCCTCTGTTTATGCTGCCCTACATCCACATGCTGCGTATAGCTATCCAGCGTATTTTTTATGCTTCTATATAGTACTCGATCTCCATCGTCATATTACCCAAATAAAAAATATTGTACTTAGATTTTCTGTCTAGGTTTGTACTTTTTTTGTTTGTTATTAAATAAAAGTTTTTCCAAACTTATAACTATGGAAAACAAGGGAGCGACTCTTCTAGGGACTTCCTTCTCCTATGATTAGAAGGTCGTGACACTTTTCGATACGCCGTAGCTGGGTTCGACCTAGAGGATGCTAGTTGTACGCTTCGACCAACAAGCCTATGAGAAAATGCTATCTGAGGGCGACGCTTCTGCAAGGTTGGCAAAGGCTAAGAAGACCCGTAGAAAATAGGTTGCAAAGACCGCTGTGCCTCACCCAAACTATGGAGCATGTGCTTTCCACCTCACTCTTTGCTAGAGGGAACATACATCATGTGTCCACATGAGCTGACGTCTCTCATTCGGCATCCATTTCTGATTAAAAAAGTGCTCAGTACTTGAAGACCCGCAGGACATGGGTTGTAAAGGCCGCTATGCCTCAACCAACTATGAAGCATGAGCTCTTTATCTCTGTCTCTGTCGTAGGAGATGCACATTATGCATCCCCATGAGCTGACTTCCTTTGTGTTGATGCCTCTTCGGACAAGAAAAGTGCTCAATACTTGATTTCTGGCAGAGAAAAATACTACGATGCCAGGAGTTTGAGTGCTAAGACACGTTCCATGCGGCCACGTCAAAAGCCGCATGAAGAGGACTATGCGGCACAGCTTGACAGCCGCATGCAGACGGCAACATCCGGCCAAAATTACCCCAAAAGTTTCGTCTTTGACCGAATCTCACGCAACGCTGACTCCATGTGCCATGCTGAAAAAGAGGAAGATGTTTACTTGGACTCTTCATACTACGCACTGGCGCATGCTTGGACGAAGAAGTCTAGGGCAATGCGAGCTTGCCAAGCCCAAGAAATTGCTCATCTCAAGACTTATCTATTTATGTTATTCCAGGACTTTGTTCCATCGCTTCTTTTCTTTGCTAGCAGTAAAGATACCTTCAGTCCTTAACCCAGTTCTTTTGAGCCTTATTTCTTTAAGGATCCTTGTTAGTGTGATAATTAGTGACTTGTAATTATGGTTGTGTCTTGAGTGTTAGTATTGGTTGAGTGTTGTTAGTGAGTTGTAAGTGTTTCCTAGTTGGACATGTGAGTAGTAGGCCTTAATCTAGAGTTAGTCCTTAGCATAGTACCTTGTAACAATGGTTCTGGGATAAGTGTCATTAGAGACTGAGAGTAGAAGGAGAGAATAGAGTATCAGTGATAGTTTAAGAGTTTGTATCAGAGCTAACATACCCGCCCTGGATAATCATGATTATGCACTTGAGTGATCTATGTAAACAATTAGGTATCAAGGAATAGTATTAAGGATTAATGGAGCATAACGTCCAATCTGATGATTGATATCGGGCGTGTTAAAAGTAAAGAAGGATATATGCAATAAAGAGTTAATGAGGTGTCATGAGTAGAGAAATATCAGAATTGGTAATGAAAGTGGCGAAGCGTATCACAGACCAGTTTAACAGGCTGTAAAAGATTACAGGGAAATACATATACATCAATCGAGATGAGGAACCATACACATACCCATGAGAGTAAAGAAACATGAGTGTAATAGCGGATTCAGGTGATCATGAGTTCTAATGAGCTTGATGAGATAATCCATTAATGGAACTAGTGATATAATACCAAGAGTGCTAATGGTTCTATGTCGAGGATTAGTCGAGAATAACGTTAATAACAGTAAGCACTCTGTGCGATGATAATTAAATGATATACCCGTTGACATAAATTGAAATCATGAAAGAAAATACAGGTGATGATAACTTTGATCATTGGAGGTAATAGTACAAGTGATTCAGGCAGTACAATTTTAGTACACAGTTATAGACACTAGATGGATTGAGTACACCTCGAGTATTAGAGACTACGAGCACTTATATGTAAATTGGTGGATTTATAAATTAAAGAGTGGAAATGAATTTTTGAGAATTATTGAGAAGTTTGGATTGTGTCATTAAAATTTTGAGGATTTTAAATATGAATTCAATAAACATGGTTAAGGCTACAAAGATTTTAGAAGTGATTAAGTTTTATTTCTATGTGGAATATCTGATTTTGAGGAGGTATATGCATTTTATTTTAAAGTTGTTCGAGAAGTTAAACCTTGACGATTATTTTGAGGATTAATTTATGGTAGATAAGAAATATGAATATTAATATATGAGTAGATGATATACACGTGTAAGGATCTGGTGATTTGAGCATGATTGAGAGGGCACCGCAGACTGACTTGGGTGTCCATCTAAAATTGTATTGGAAAGAGCAGTATTTAGTATGGTATTGCACTTGACGTATATTTGAGTGATAAGAACGACTAGTATGAATCATTGTAGTAGGAACGGGAACTGACAGAGGGTATGGTAGTAAAGAGATAGAGGTATCAACTTGGATGCATTATTGAATCATGGTTATATTAGAGATTCTTGGCATCAGATTCTGGTATTAATAAACAGGTGTGTGCAATACGGATATATTCATGGATTAATGAGTAGTTGATATGGGTACCAGTGTACATGAATAGGAATTAGTTAGTGAATGTGCTAGAGTTAAGTGCTTGTTAGAGATAGTAGATACTACAAGTAATATGTTAGCATGATCCTTCTTCCTTCCTAATGTTCCTTTTTCCGTCTTTCGATTGATTGATTTTCCTAGTACTGTAGTTCGTATTCATGATTTTCTTGTTAGGATATAACTAGTAGTACACCTTAACAGAGACTGAAATACCATGACAAAAGATACATGACCTATATTTTTCTTAAATTGCATGGCTGTAGGTAGAGTTTCCTTAAACCATGATCATTAAGGTTTTGACCATAGCAAAGATCTATGACCAGGTTATGACCGACAAAAAGGGACAAGATGATTAAATTATGGATGTGCATTAATTTAAATAAAGAATTTAGGGGATTGTTATAACAGAGTTGATGGATCATTAATTTTGCGAAAATTGAGGTATGATTGAAATTCGAGGATAAACATTAACTTAAATGGAGAGTTAAGAAATTCACAAGGCAAAAAATTTGAGGATTTATTAATTTTAGGAAAATCTTGATATGATTGAATTGGTTAATTGAGAAAATTTAGGGAATTATCATTATATCTATTTGATTGCAAGATAGAAATTTTATATTTTATATTATGAATGTTGCATTGAAAATTTTGAAAGAATCGCATCAATGAGTCTTTAAGGAAAAAGGAAATCAGGAAATAAAAATCGTTAATGGAATGGTGTCGAATTCAATTCTCGGAGGAGAATTTAGATTTGAATAAGCATCAATTGAATTTGAGTTAGAGGAGTAAGATGATTGATGGATTAGTGTTTAAAATTTAAATTTTGGGATACAGATTTTTAAATGTTATAAATATACATTGATTGGAATTCAATTGGAGGATTGGATATTAAAATCCTTGAGTATTTAGATACAAACTTAAATTTGGAGGAGATTATGATAAAAATTGGAATTTGATTTTTAAACTTGAAGATTTTCAGGAATAGGATGTTATAAAATTTTGAAAGGTTGTGAAATAGCAATATGGAATTACTTCATGATTAGTTGGTTTGAAATTTAAATTTTGATAGAAATAATACAATGTGTAAGTGCAATCATTAAGGACCTTAAATTTCGAGGACGAAATTTTTCTAAGGTGGGCAGACTTGTAACCTCCGATTTTCAATTTTTGAAATAATTAGATTTTTAATTTATTTTAAATACCAAATTTATAAAATATTTCTCCTTGAATTCTTGTATTTGATTTTTTAGCAATGTTTGATTTTAGAAGGTAATTTAAAATCTTTTATAAAAATTATTTTTTCCTAAATGTCGATTTATTATAAAATAAATAGATAAATAATGATGTAAATATAATACTATAGCTTCGAATATTTTGGCTTGAATCATAAAATTATTGTTTTAAATAAAAAATTATTTGAAGGACTAGTTGATAAAAAATAATAAATTTTATATTTATTGGAATAGTAAATAAATAAATTACATATTTTCTAGGGTTTTGAAATATGAGTTTAATTAGTAGCTAATTAATCAGTTAGCCTTGGAAGCCTCTTAAAACATTTACTTAAATTATATTTTTCTATTAAATTTACCAGTTTACCGTCTCCCATTCATACCCTCATTTTTTCTACATGAAGAACTTATTCATGTATTATCTGGGCCATTCATTATTTGGGCCAATCCTCACCCTTTATCCCACAACTCTCTCCCTATTTAAAGTCTCATCACCATTCCCAAGAAACCCTAACTAGCCCTCATAAATCCCCACAAGCCAACAAGCCACCACCATTTTGTGTGCTCGTGTCCGTGTGTCCAGCATCACCGTGTCAGCCGTGTTGGCCTCGGGTCCGACCCCGGGTGTCCTATCGTATCCATTCATTTCCTGTGTCCAGATTTACAATATTACAACCAGATTTTTGTGTCCGACACACCCAGACACATCCACCTCCACCACAGCAAACATCATCCTCGTGTCCACCATCTGGACACATCCCTGTACAGTACACCCAACCCTGTGTCCGACAGACCCGGACACGTCCCCCACTGTGCAGTACATCAACCGCCGTGTCCAGCTCCGGACACGACCCCGACGCATACAGATCCAAAACCCTAACCCTATTTTAACCTAACCTATCGCCGCTGGCCGCCGTATCTTCCCTCCACGACGTCGACCGCCGCGTCCAGCTCGGAGATCCGCCGCCGCCGCCTCAGATCCATCGAGCCGTGGCTGCCCCAGACCCGTCGGGCTTCGCCGCCGCCTCCTCGAACCGAGCACCGCCGCTCTCGAGTTCTGCCGCCGCCCGAGACGAACGCCGACCGCCGCCCTGAGCTTCCAGATCCCGCCTCCTCGAGCCGAACCCCACCGCGCTGAGACCCGGCGGACTTCCCCGACGCCGACGCCGGAAAACCCTCACGTGAGTCCCCTTCTCTCTTTCCCTCTTCCCCATTCTCGGTTCAGAGGCTGTTGTGATGGAGTAATTTAATTAGGTTAGTTATAGTTAGTTTATAATTAGTAAATTAATTAGTTATTAATTATATATATTGGATTAGTAATTAATAATTAGATTAGCTAATTAATTTACTAATCAGTAAATTATTGTTAATCAGTTAATTATTTATAATCAGTTAATTATTTCTTAATTAGTTAATTAAATTATTAATCATTAATTATTTAGTAATATAATTAGTATTGGTAATATTTAATTTGTTTAGTTTTTATTTAATTTAGTTATGTATTATATATAAGGATTTGGTTATACTAATATGTAATTAGCTAGTTTTATGCAATTAGTTTATTTTTATGAAATAAATATAAGGGTTTTGACTATGTAAAAATAATAATTTTGGGTTATATTATTAATTAAAAATATAGTTTCAATAATAAAAATAATATCCAAATTTGTTTATTTTGGCTGGTGACCAATTTTATTATAGATATAAAAATATATGATGGCTTTTACATAAATTCTAGATTTTTATAAATAAACTCTTTATTTGTAATTATTGTTCAAAATAAATTCGAAATAATTTTCATTAAATTAAGGTGTTACCTTGATTACGAACAAACGACCCTTTCCCTATTAGCCTAGTATCCTTATCTCGATTTTCGTGCCGAACCCCGATCTTGGACTTCTTTATATAGTTTCTAGCTATTTGAACTGCTCCGGACTCATTGGAACTAACTGCTACTTCATTTGGGATCACCTTGAGAAGTATGGTATTATGTACATTCTTTGATTGCTAATATACATATATAAAAATATTTGATTGATATATATATATGCAAATATGTATTTTGGTATAAAAATATATATTTATATACATCTATTAGTGTATATACACAAATATGTATTTTGTACAATTACTAAGAGACACTTATATATATAATATATACGGTTATTGGTATATACCTTGAGAGTAAATGTGTACTATATACGTATCCCTACTAGATGACCCTAGTTGACTAGAGCCATGCCTGGCATAGCCCTGAGGCCAGTATATTTCTATTGTGTGTTAGTGTAGCATCTGATACAAGTGATATTATTATATGTTTATAGGACTGTCGGATTCTCCAGACGATACTCTGGGACAGGACATTAGTATTGACAGCTAAGGACCCAAGGCGAGTACATTCTCTGATTAGTTTCTAATTTATGATATCTCCTATGTTCACTGTATCTAGTGTAAATATCCATGCTCTTGACACGCTGGTTACACGGATTGGTATACACGGATCTCGTCATGAGATATTATTCCTTATTCATGGTGTAGCTTGTACAAGACTCGTTTTCTTGTTATCTTGTGCATGTACAGACACTGATTCCCGGGGACTCTTGCTACCTCCCTAGGGAATCCCGTGCCATAGCGTACCATGATTGGATCCACTATACCGGTCGGGGGTGGGGAGTATTTTAGTGTAGATATGTGATCATACCCAACTTTTCATGCATCATAGCTCACCCCACATCTCACGTCGGGTGTGGCTTGACCATCTCCATGTTTCATAGCTGTTACGTGTGATTAGCCTGACCTCTACATGCATCATAGCTAACCAACGGTTAGCCTGACCTTACATGAATCATAGCTAATCACATGTAACCAGCCTGATCAAGTTCCTAAGTCGATCACATGTTAAAGCTAGTACTCATACACTTAGTCATAGGTTCTTGCTCATTGACATATTGTTTCTTTTCCTGCATTTACTTACAGTATTTCCAGTATATTTTTTTCTCGTACCTATACATGCTTCTGGTATATTTCCATCTAGAACTGCTATATAGTTTATATCATTAATATAGAACTGCTATTTAGAGATGTACTTTGCTCCTTCCTGACTGGAAAATATTTTTCTAGACTATGACCTTAGTAGACTGGTTTCTGACACACTTGAGGATTGGAAGTTAATGATTGCAGGTATGATTATTTTGTCGTTAGACTTGTCTTATATTTTTTGCTTGCCTTGATATCTCATCGTGCTTTAGTTTATGTGATTGAGTATTTCTAGCATTATTTTATGATATCCCCGTCTCCTTATGGAGTTGGGTATTCACGTGAGTTTGATTAGATAGTTACATGATCTAGACAGCGTTCTACCGCCGATGCTGCGGCGTAGCTGGACGTACCCACGCACTCGTGTCCCCAAACCGGGTGTGGGTCGTGACACCTCCGATGGGCTTGCCTAGCTGACTGGGCCTTGAAGCATTTTCAGAGAGACCTGGAGGTCCTCGGACTGTATGCTGCTGTGAGTGCGACGTGTGTTGGGTTGCCTCCCAACCCTAACCTGTTTCTAACACTGATGGAGCAATACATTTCTCTCACCGGGACCTTCGTCACTCCACTGGGGAGTTGGGGTTGGCCCTTCATGAGATGGCAGTGATCTCGAGACTGCCGATGGGGGACACCCCATATGAAGAGTATGTTCCCACCAACCGGGAGTTGGAGGATTCGGGCCCTCAGGTTATGGATGTGTATCAGGAGCTGATGTGCCACTACTTCGCGTGCACTACTTTTTATGATGAGCCTTCTGATTTGGCTCACACCACTAAGTGGATGTCCTACCTCTTCTTCCACCGGGCCAGGGCTGTCAAGTCGGAGAAAGTTTCGGGGGGCAAGAATGAGCACGTGAACTGTTTGGGCATGCTCAGTGCCCAGGTCATCGAGGATCATATGGAGGATGCTAAAGCTCCAGATCATATTCTCAATGACGGGGTAGGAAAGTACCCTGAAGGCACTAAGGCCTACAGTTACTTGAGGCGCTGCCGCAGACCTTTGTCTAAGGAAGCCAGGCTGGCTAGCTTTCTCTCCATCTGGCTGCGTCGAGTAGTGGTGCCCGGTATCGTGTCCGTGGACCGCATTCACCGGAATACCCTGTGGCCCGCCGTGTACCTGGTGTTCGGGGCAAGACTGGGCTTGCTCCCTGCTATGGTGTGCCATATACAGGCTGGCCTGAGAGCCATGACTGATGGACTGCTCGTCGATGAAGCTCGACGTGATAGCTTTCCCCGGGTAGAGTTACCATACCTGTATTTGATGGGATGGTAAATTCTCCACAACCTCCGGGTGATGTCTCCCGACCCTGGTAGTAGCTCGGGGAGCAGTTTCTTGCTGAACTACAAGGACTCTCCATGGAACGTGAACACAATTTTAGACTGTCGGCTCGTACTGAGCCTCGGTCATTGCTGGAAGCTCCTCTGCACTGTCCCTCCTGTATATCGCAATCAGTCGGGGATTAGGCTTGAGGATTTAGGTGGAGAGAAGACCAATCTTTCTCCGGAAGCTTTTAATTGGTTGGTCTGTATCAGACCCTCCCATTTGCTGTACAGAAGCGAAGATCATTATTTCTTTGAGCCCTACTTGTCCAGTCGGTTCGCCAGGCAGTTTGGGTAAGATCAGCTGCACGTGGGCAATGCCGTCACCAGCTTCAGGTCCAGGGGCGGACTCATTGATGGAGCCAGAGGATGGTGATATTTTATCATGGGTTGCACGGGAGCAATCTTTATCGTGCCGGTCGTCACACTCTCCAAGGAGCTGCGCATCCTCCATTCGTATGCCCAGTTCTACGTGGCGATCAACACCTTCCATCGCGATTTTGACATGCGTGGAAGCTTTAGGGTGCCTTCTCCCAAGTCTGGGGGAAGAGTCGAAGTCCCTTCGGTTTCGTCTGACCAGGGTGAGGGGTCCGTCACTCCGGATGAGCCTCTGGTGTCGGTGCCGAGGTGTGAAGTGCCTCCTCCTGCGGGGGCTTTGGCAGTCTCTGGGAAGCGAAGGGCTCCTGCTTCGAAGCAGACTTCCCCTCGCAAGAGGAAGAAGAAGACGGTTGCTCGTTCTCTCTGGATTCCTGGTATTGAGGCTCTTAGAGAGGAACCTGCTGTCTCCCCTGTTGGGGATGTCTCTTTGATTGGAGGTTCCTCGCCTTTCGGAGAGGGACCCTTAGTTTTGGCTGGCGATGCCGGAGAACTCCTGCCTGAGGCTGCCATTGCTGCCACCGCCTCCGGTAGTGGAACGAAATTGCCTGCGTGGCCTAGGAAAATGAGAGAATCTTTCCCTGGACCAGCCACGGATGAAACTCCTGCCGTGTCCGTGAGCATGCCTAGCGAGATTCTGGCTGACGAGCCTCGACTGCGTCTTGGTGAAGGCTCGGTAGAGCACCTGGAGGTGTCGGTGGGTCCACCCCCTTCTCCAGGTATGACAGTTCGCATTGCGTCATTAAGGCGTGATTTAGCTACGTGGGCTGCAGATGCGACATATATACCGTTGGCTACGGGTAAATCTCATCTTTATGTCTCTTCTTAGAAAGATTACCATCATATTGATATCAACTTTCTTGTCCTCTTCTCAGGGGACGACGTCCACGGGGAGTATAGCGTTGAAGCACCTTCTGGCTCTGCTCGTGCTCCTGGCGATGACACAGAGGTGCCCGACTTCGAGGAGGAAATATCTTTGGGTGCCAGCTCGTCCGGAGTGGTTTCGTTACCTCAAGAGGAGGACGAACCCGTTGTCGTGACCTTGCCTCTCGCGAGGATGCCGATGACTTCGACCGTCGTTGTTGTACCTCCTTCGGTCGCACCACCCGTCGAGGCGGCGGCTGTGGCCACCTTGTCTGCAATCATTCCTGGAGGGGGACTCGCCAATATCATGCCACTCCTGGCGTCCAATCGGATCTAGTCGCGCTGACCGAGCAATATACCAGCCTCTTTTACACCAGTTTGAAAATGCTGATATCAATGGTGTTGGCGAAGAATCTAGACTTCGAGCGTCTGAAGAAGACTTCTCAGTTTCCAATCGGGGCGGTCATAGAGTTTGGCGATTCTGGGGTAGCTGACGCCCTGGAGGCGATGGTTAATGGTTTGGAGCAACCTATTAACGAATACTCCGAGTTTTGCCTATCGATTATCACGTCCATATTACCTCTGAACTATTGTCCAAACATTTCTTTATTTCCCCCGCAGAGTCGCCATCTTGTTTATGGTGGAAAATGAAAGAATGAAGATGTATTCAAGATGGGGTTTACACGAAACCCGCCTTCTTTGGTTTACAAACAAACTTGTACAATTTGATCCTATACGAGGATGTGGGAGTACAATTTATTTAATCTGGGTAAATATTGCTATAGGTGTCTGATCTGCAGTCAATCACTTTAGCCCTTGGACCACACGATGATGAAGAAGTGCCGTAGAAGACAGGAAGCAGCTTTGAAGGTTGCAAAAGAGGGTGGATATACGATGCCAAAGTCGTTGATCCCTACTCTTTGCCTGAGCTCCGGATTCTCTCTCTCTCTCTCTCTCTCTCTTGATCTCTCTTGACCTCTGGTTCGATCTTTCTTGGAAGTTTGGCCTTAATTTCTTCGACCCTTCAATTTGTCGACCTTGTTCCTCATTGATAGAGGTCTCTATTTATAGATTTTTGGTGACAGTGACCACTCCGTTGGTGTAGAAACTGAGGAATGGAAAGTACAGCACCCTTTTACACGACGGTTTAAAATAACCAATGCCTGCGTATAGATGACCTTTTGAGTGAGCATGTGACGCGTGTCCAACTAAGGGGACAAAATGCGTATATCTGCTGCGAAGATCACGACGTAGAAGCCATATAGGTAGGTATCCCTCGTGTAGAAGAGGTTGGCGTAGAAGCCAAATGACTGTCACTATGGCATAGCAGCCAAGTAGGCATAGAAGCCGAGTAGGCGTAGAAGCCGAGCAGGCATAGAAGCCGAGTGGGCACAGAGGCCGAGTGGTCGTAGAGGCCGAGTGGGCGTAGAAGCCAAGTGAGCACAGGAGTTGAATAGGCGTAGAAGCCGCTGCGCACCGTGCCATAGTGCTGATGTGGTCGTCTTAGTCGAAATTACGACTTTTGAAGATATAATCAAATCTCTTGCATAAATGCAGAGATTTGCCACCATCCTGTGCATTAAATATAGAGGCATATTTTTGAAGGTCTGTAGCCCTTCTGTGCATCCGTTGCAGAGGCGTGCCTCAAGAAACTGTCACCGCTCTATGCATTAGTCGCAGAGACGTGTCTCGAGAAACTGTCACCGCTCTGCGCATCAGTCGTAGAGACGTGCCTGGAGACACTGTCACCGCTCTGCGCATCAGTCATAGAGACGTGCCCGAAGACACTGTCACCGCTCTGCGCATCAGTCGTAGAGACGTGTCTCGAGAAACTGTTATCGCTCTGCGCATCAGTCGTAGAGGCGTACTTCTAGCAACTGTCATCGCTCTGTGCATTGGTCGTAGAGACGTGCCTCGAGCCCCGAACAAAGTGCATCTTTTGATGTGGCAGGCGGTTTGTCTACTGCGGGGCGTAAACAGCTCATGTCTACCTATGTAAAATAAGACAGCGTATCCCTTTGTGCACGTAAAAGCAGTTTACGTAAAGGAGATAGCGGTAAATGACAGCCTGGGTCGCAGTGCCGTGCCATCATTATAGCCGTCGTCTGGGTAGTCGAGCAGTATCCCTGGGTAGTCGAGCAGTATCCCTTTGTCAGAAGTCCAGACGTCAGGTTCATTACAGGATCTGACAGGTTCACTTCGGGGAATACGAAGCGTCTCTCGTACACTTCAATGTTGCATTTGCAAGAGGATGGGTTTCACGCTCGGGAGTCGATAAAGCCCCCCCTGTTTACGCTGAAGCGGTTTGGACGTACTGCCTTACGCTGATGGTCTTTTGAGCTTTTTAATATTTTCATGCTGTGTTTGGCGGAGAAAGCTCTGTTGCACGCTTGATGGGTCTGAAGGCCTCTGTTTACGCTGCTCTATATCAATATGCTGCGTATAGCCATCCAGCGTATTTTTATGCTTCTACACCCGCGAGGATCAATATTTGGATTGGGTAGCCAATATCGTACCCGTCGTTAAAAAGAACAGGAAGATTCGGACCTGTATTGACTTTTGTAATCTGAATACGGCATGCCCTAAGGATGAGTTTCTCCTTCTGATAACAGATATAATGATCGACAACACTTGTTACTTCGAGCGCATTTCCTTCATGGAAGAATTCTTATGCTACAATTAAATTAAGATATTTCCTAATGACGAGAAGCATACATCATTGCAAACGTCGATAGGAGTATACTTCTACACAGTCATACCCTTCGGTCTGAAGAACGTATATATTTCATACCAGCGAGCTATGAGTACCATTTTCCGTGAGCATCTACGCAAGACAGTGGAGTGTTATGTTGATGACCTCGCTGTCAAGAGTCGCTCCAAAGATGATTACATCTAGGACTTAAAGACTGTGTTTGACCTTATGCGTGCGCACCAGCTCAAGATGAATCCTACCAAATCCTTCCTGGGAGTCTTTAACGGCAAATTCTTAGGTTTTGTCATAACTTCAAAGGGTATCCATATGGACCCCGATAAGAATAAATTCATCCTTGAAATGCACCCACCGAAGAACCTTAGAGAATTTTGTGGCCTTCAAGGAAGACTGGTATATATATCAGGAGGTTCATATCAAATCTCTCTGGACATTGTTAGCCGTTCACTAAGCTTATGAAGAAGGGAGTCTCTTTTGTCTGGAACGAAGAATATCAACGCCTTCGATGACATCAAAGAGTATCTCATGAATCCCCCAGTATTGGTGGCCCCCGTTGTGGGAAGACCCTTCTTACTATATATACGGGAACTGGATCACTCCCTATTAGCTCTACAAGCCCAAAAAATTGATGCAGTTCATAAACATGCCATCTACTATCTTAGTTGAATGATAGCCGGCACAGAGCACATGTACAACCCCATCGAGAAGGAGTATCTTACTCTGGTCTTCACCATTCAAAAGATTCATTATTACGTGGTAAGACAAACCATCCATGTGATTTTGTGAGTCAATTCTCTCAGGGTCCTTATGACTAAACCCAGAGCGCTCAACTCTCGCCTAGCCATATAGGTAATACTGTTATCGCCGTACGACATAGTATTTGTCCCATAAAATAAGGTCAATGGCCAAGCATTGGCAGATTTTCTAGCAGCCCATCCTATCCTGCAAACCTCAAAGCTCTACGAGGAGATCCCAGATGAAGTAACGTGCTCAAATATAACCACAAGTACAGTAGCCGTTTGGCAAATTTTCTTCGACGGTGCTTTAAGAACAGGGCCCATACTCGATATTATCGCTGGCGTCGGGATAGTAGTGATTTCCCCATAAGATCTGGTCATAAATCGCGCGTACTCCCTCGTAGAGCCATGCTCCAATAATGTGGCAGAGTACAACGCTCTCGTCATTGGGCTTTAACTTGCTAAATAAGTAGGAGTAGACTACCTGGAAACCTACGATGATTCCCAGATGATAGTTAGTCAGGTCTGGGGTAAATATGAGGTCCGTCATGAGGACTTAACTCCCTACCACCAAGTCGCGCTTGGAATAATCTCCACCTTCGAGGGGCTCTTCATAGAGCATATACTTCGACTACAAAACATCAAGGTTGACACCCTGGCCGACCTAGCAGCCTCTTTAGCTATTTCGGTCAAAACCAATCAGCTGATCACCGTGGTCGGTCAAGAGCTGGTATGCTCGTAGAACAACCTCTGTCTATGTTTGAGCTACTCAGTAGACACAAGCAATGACTCCTAAGACTGGAGGCTTATATTCATCGACTACGCAGTCTATAGAATTCCCTCAGAGAGCCCAGAGGAAGCCACTTCCATTAGAAGGCATTTCCTCCTGTTCTATTATAATACGACCACCAAAATGTTATATTGTTGTTCCAACGACAGTCTTCTGCTATGATGTCTATCGAATGCAGAAGCAAAGCAGGCTCTCCACGATGCTCACGATGGGGTTTGAGGTGTCCATCAGCCCGGACCCAAGCTATAGGACCGTCTTCGGAGAATAGGTTACTATTGGCCGACAAGGGTAGCGGAGGCTGTTGACTATGTGAGGAAGTGAAATGCGTGCCCAATCAATGTAGAATTTATCCTCCATCCCTCAGAATTCTTACACCCAACGGTAGCATCTTGGCCGTTTGAAACATGGAGTATGGACATTATCGGGCCAATTAGTCTATCTTTTTCAAATGGATATTGGTTCATATTGGCTATCACCGACTACTTCTCTAAATGGGCGAAAGTCGTTCCAATCATTGAAGTCAAGACCTCAAATGTGATCAGATTTGTCAAGCATCATGTCATATACCACCTCGTCTTGCCGTAGAGGATCATCCACGATAATGGTCCATAGTTTATAAGTCATAATTTTTATCGGTTTTATGACAAAAACCAAATTCAGAATATAGCGTCGACGAACTATAGCCCAGCAGCAAATGGTCTGACGAAACCATACAACAAGACTATCATAAAGCTACTCAAAAATTTTGTGTCATCCAATAAGCTTGACTGGAATGAGAAGCTGGGTGAATGTCTCTGGGCCTATCGAACCACGGTCCAGACACCTATTAGCAGCACGCCAATCCTCCCTTTTGAGATTCAAATCCCCTCGCTCTGAGTGGCCCTCTCCAACCAATTGACCGTTGATGACAATCACCACCGAAGGCTATAAGAGTTGGAAACACTTGACGAGAAATACCTCTTAGCTAAACAACGTATTGAGCTGTACCAAGCACGCCTCTCAGGAGACTTCAACAAATGGGTCAAGAAGAGGACTTACTAAGTGGGTGACCTTGTCCTGACAGTAAGAAGATCGATGGTTATGACCCACAAGATGGAAGATAAATTTCAGCCTAAATGGGAGGGTCCATTCATCATGGAGTTTGTGTTCTCCAACGGCGCCTACCGACTTGCAAATCCCAATAGCGACTTGCTCATAATGCCTATCAATGACAAGTTGCTCAAAAATTACTATGTCTAAGCTAGATTTGTACTCCCCTTACTATATGTAGGACAAACAAAATATACAGTATATATTCCTCGTCGTTCATCCTCGGCAAGCGTGTAAGCACAAGAGGCACTTCCCTTGCTACAAAAGTTTGACGAAAGCCATTATCTGTATTAAGGAATCTTGAATATGCAACAGGCAGTGGATCCTCAAAATCTTTCCAGTGGATCAATTCTTAGTTCTATTCCCACTTTTGGGTAGACCACTCATAATCAGTTCTCTTGGGCATTAGTTCATGTCCATATCACCTCTGAACTACTGTCCTAATCGACTATCCCCAGTAGGGTTTGCCATGTTCATATTACCTCTGAGTAGACCTCTCTGTATGATTATCGATCGTCATATCCATATTACCACAGACATCGGTCGTCATTTAAACTTTTCATCCGTACTTAACTCTTAAGTACCCCAGTGGTGTTAAGTCCACAAAACTTACCACGTCTATATCACCTCTAGCAAGGCTTGTCTCGAACCTATTACTTGCACTCAGGTGCGTAAGAAATAATGGGTCCACAAAACCTATCATATCCATATCACCTCTGATAGGGTTTCGTTTTGAACTTATTATTTTTACTCCAATACACAAGAAGTAATATGTCCACCAAAGATCCCCAGTAGGATGCCCTCAATAGAAGCAAACAGTTCACGTCCAATTATGTGACTTATTACACAAGACTCATGGGCGTAGCAGGTTCAAAATGGGTTAATACCCTAATTTGGGTTTAGGGAATTGGGTTGAGGTTGTTCCTCAATTTCAAATAGGAATGGGCAATTATAAGGAATTGGATTTATGGAATAATACATGGACGTTTGCGATGAATATTGCGCAGCTAAAATAAAGCATAATATAAAGTATTTAAAAGTTACACAAGGGTCAGGAGGGTAGTCTGGCATATCTAGGAGGTGTGCATAAAATTTGTTTGAAGGTGACTACTAGTGTAGCGCTCCAAACATAGAAGCAATGGTAAGGTGTAATAAGTCACATAATTGTTGTACATTAATTCTAATTGTATCCAAATTAATTTTAGTCTCTTAATCTAAACTAAATAACCCTAAATTTGGTCGAGGGGGTTTATAATGTATCCTATGCGTCTCTGTCCTTATGCGTCTCAAACTCTATGTGTTCCATCCGTCTCTTACCTAAAGCGTCCCAGACTCTATGTGTTCCATTCATCTCTAGTCATACGTTCTAGACTCCATGAGTTTTATGCGTCTCTTGCCCTACGCATTCCAGACTCCAAGTGTCTCAGGCATCTTAGAATCCTTGCGTCCAATGTGGCATGGTTCCCTGAGACAAAATCTTTTTGTTGCAACTGATATGATTCTCTCCAACTAAATTTGGGCCACGTGTCAAGCTGACCAAGTCAAGCAAACAAAAAGGGAGAATCGCTCAGATCCTCAGCAATAACAAATCCTAACATATAAGTAAAATACGTATAAGGATGAAGAATACGTGACAACTTGCCCATTATCTGCGCCTACAGTTACATCTGTATTTTGTTGTAGGAGCCCGCTTGCGGCCACCAAACAGAAGAACATGCGACACCTATAGGCCATCAACATGATGGCTATAAATAGTAGCAACTTAGACGTTCCAAGGGTGGACTGACTTTTTTTACTTCAGAGACTATACCCTTCTAGACGAGGTACTTACGTGGACACAAGCTCTAGGGAGAGAGAGAAAAGTAGAGAACATCCCTCATTCACTCGTCAGGTCATCAATGGAGTAAAGAGTCAAGTCGTTGTAGTAGTTGATCTCCATTGTCACATCATCCAGATATAAAATATTGTACTTAGATTTTTTGTCTAGGATCTCTTTGTACTCTTTTTGTTTGTTATTAAACAAAAGTTTTACCAAACTTACAACTATGGTAAACACCTAGAAGACTTTAATCTGTACTATAAGAATATACATATTCTCTGTGATAACACTAGCACTATTAATCTCACTAAAAATCTAGTATGCCATTCTTGAACTAAGCACAAAGAAACCAGACAACATTTTCTAAGGGATCATCAACAACACGGAGATAATTTTTCGGAATATGTTGACACAGAACATCAATTAGCGGACATCTTTACTAAACCTATAGTTGAAGATTATTTTAATTTTATCCGTCGAGAATATGGTCTTTTAGATGCTAATAAAATATAAGAAATGTATGATGCTTTAGATTCTTATTCAGTCTAAGGTATTCAAAGGTTGATAAATCTTGGATACAAGCCGAAAGGGCCCTTTTGTCAACAAGGTATAAATAATCTTAAGCGACATGGTATTTAAGTTTCTTCGGACCACGGTTACCTGGGATCCGACCCCTACAGCTGCTCTAAGATAATCTAGCCCCATGAGAACTTACGGTCTGATGAAGCATATTTAGCACTTATTATTTTGTATTTATATCAAGTCCAAAAAGGCAAAATATCTATTAAAGTTGTATTGTGATTCTGCGAATTAATGAAAACATAATTCGGACCGATCTCGGGCCAAGCTTGGACCAAGCTCGGTTTGCATTATTCTAGAATATTCTAGTCATTTAATATCTTCCTAATTAAGAATTTTGCTGATCTATTTATATATCCTTTCATGGTTAAACCTTCAGACCAATGAGAGAAATAAACTCCTCCACAAACAAAAACATAGTTTTCCTCCTAATCTCTAAACCACTTTTCCTATAGCTCCCAAGAGAAAATTAGAACCCTTTTTTTATTCTCTATTCTGTCCCATTATACCAAACATCAGAGAATTCGATGGTTTTGTCTTTAGAAACTAAGAAAACTCTATTGATTGATTTAATGATTTCTCTAAAAGAACCATCTGTCCCAGCCATCCTATTGATTTCCTCCACTATAATGACTATCTACCTATTTTTTAAAATTCCAACTTAAAGAATTTGTTGCAACCCATTCTCGTATTTTTCTTATTGTTATCCAAATATTCTATTACTACTTAGCATATGAAAATGACATTATCATTTGTAGAGTTCATAGTATTCATATTAAATTCGATGCAAACGACTTGGGTAAAATCTTATGCATTTTTGCTGAAGGTTGACCTCTAGTCAGCATTATGCAAGTTCAATTTGAACACGACTTAACTCTAGAATCTTTCAAAAATATTTTTTTTGTCCCTCATGAATGTCCACCTGGCAAATTTTATGCTCGCTATCTAAATGGTCACTTATTCGAAATATACCGCATTATCTTTTCTACGTTTCTACCTAAGATAACGTACTATGACGACATCTTTTACTTATAAATGTCACTCTTATACCATCTGCATTTCTCCATTCATTCCCATATTCCTCAGACCATCATCTCTCAAATGGTTGAATGTTGTAGGAAAGGGGGTCCACTACATTATGCCATGTACTTACCAATAATTTTTAACTATTTTGTAATTTTTTTCGATACTTGCCCTCATTTCGATGAACCTTTATACCTTAATAGAGTTCGTATGATTGAGCCATCTTTACTTATACCTTATAACTCGCCCTCAAGCTCCTACACACATCTTGCTGATTCTGTTCCTACTAATATTGAACCACCACAAACCTTGGAATCTATCCTCAACCTGTTGCGTGATCGCTTCAACAAAGAAGATGAACGCTATCGTATTTTTGATCACAGCCAAACTCTTCAGACTCAAGCCCTTCGCAGCACCTTGATAGATAACCAGTATACCCTCTCTCAGCATCCAACTGGACCTTTTTTGATTTTTTTGGAATCCCAACCAACCAGGATTTCGCATTGATCACCCTTATGTTCAAAGATATTTGGATCCAGCCGATATTGTCACTACCATATTTATAGATGAGGGTATTTTGGTTATTTAGCATATTAATTATTTAGTAATTTAAATAATTATATTATATGCTACTAATTATTATATTGGGTTGTGTTATTTAATTATTTATTAGTGGGCTAGCCTATATTTATTTAGACTTGTCATTAGTGGACCCATTGGATTATCATGACATATTGAGCCCAATATTAGAAAATTTAATTAGACCCTTCCTTTAATTGATTAAGGAGATTAGATTAATTTATATTAGTTTAGAGACTTTCCAATATAGCCCTTCCTAATTATTCCTCATAATTAACTAGTGGGGCTATATTAGAAAATTGTTGTTGCTTAAGAAGGAATAAAGAGGGGGCCGGCCACCTATAGGGGAGTTCTCACTCTCTCTCCTCTTTATTTCATTTAATTCTAGACCCTCAGTTTAGTTCATCCCCAATTCACTTCATCCCTCCATCAAATTAAATCCAATTAACACTCATTCTCTCTCAATTTTAACATCTAATAAGCATTTGAGCTTGGATTGCAAGGATCACTTGAAGGAGGAGAAATTGACAAGGAGATTGTGTCCATTGAACATTTTATTGGGAATCTATCTCCTAATAGGTAAATTCTAAATCTACCCCTTAATTTAGACTCTAATTTATGCATTTAACCATTAGGAATCATCCCTTGTCTTAGGCTACCCATAGGACCAAGAACTAGGTTCATATAACTTGTATTATGGTTTTTACATGGTGATTTGTGTCCAATTAGGGAGAATTATGAGATTGACACATCAAGTGTGTGTCATAAGACCAATTAGATCTAATTAGACTTAGATCGGGTTTGTGAAACTAGGTACGTGTCCACAATTGGATACAAGTGGAGCGTATCATTGTATTTTATGATACGATGTGATACATGGCTCATTTTGGGATGATTTATGTAAATTCTCTTCATATTCCTTTGTAGCATGTTGCATTAGTTATATAATTATGTAATTTATATGTATAATAGGTATTTGTAATATATTATGAGTTTTGACTCTCATTTGGGTACGTATCATAGAGTATATTGCAAATGCACTATAAGTGTTTAGTTTTATGTCTTTATTGTGTGTGTTGTATGTAAAATCCCCTACCTAGAAAATCGTATATACCCTTTATTTATTAATTATTAATTAAATTGTAGTAATTAGGTCCAAATAGGAGAAATAGATTTTTAATAATTTTTATGTTAGGTGTTCGGGCACTTAGAGGACTTGTGGGACCATCAGGAATTTTTCGGAATTTATTCCATGTAGGAGACCCCTTGAGCAGTTGCTAGCCTAACGATGTACAATACCCTATTATATAAATTTTTCTTATGTGTGAATATATATATATATAGATATACAAATATATATATGTATATATTATATTTAAAGAAAGGAAAGGAATAGAAAGAATTAAATAAGTTAATAGAATAATAATACTTATAATAATAACCATAATAATAATAGTAGCAATAGTTACTATGTAACTTATGTTACTTGGAAACTTGCTGTGGATTGCTGCGGGATCCAACCAGCAGGGACTCGCCCCCCAGTTCGCTTGGCATTAGGCCAGCGTTCCCTTCAGCCCTCTAAACGCGGATAGAAGACCCGCGATCCAATTAAACCCTCTCTCCCTTAATATATATAACATATATATATATATAGTTAGCTTTCCAAAACCCTAACCTAGAAACTCCAGACTTCCTCTTCCCATCTAGAGCCGTCACCGCAGCCAGAGAAGCCTCCCCAAGCCATCCAACCATCCCGTCGACGCCGACATCTCGAACTGCAGTTTCCCACTCGAGGCACCTTCGCTCCGGCATGATTTCCCGTCGACTCGCACATCCAAACCCCGTTCCATTTTCATAGGTATGATCTTCCCTTAACCCTCTCCAATACTTGTTTCATAGTCAACCTCGGATAACGTGTGCCTCTAGGTGAAAAACAGCGCCCAATTCAGCACGAACAGACGGAATTCTGCAATCGCAGAATTCCATAATGACCACCTATATTGCCGAGTTCGTATCTCCCACCACAGAGATCCGAATTCGGTGATTCTTTTTTATACCTGTAGATTACATGACCTAGTTTATTTTCTGTATAATAACTTTGGGCTATTAGTTGCTGTGGACAAAATTGTATTCGTTACAAAACTGCGCGCACCCACTTTTTCCGGTTTTCTAAAAGTTGGAGATCGGAGCGTGCCCCGTCAAACGGGACTGCCCCGCCATGTGCCAAGTGTACCGAGTGGTGCACGCTGCATAATCGGACACGTGAATATTCGTGGGGATTGGTTTGGACGTGTGTGCACGCCGGAATCAGGCCGTATCCGCGAACACATTCCGTGTCGCCACTTTTGGTGGAACTCACCCGTATTTTGTGCACGCTTGTCAGATTGTGACGAAACTTGCGCTACTGGACTCGTGGTAACACGCTGGTCCTGTGACCCAATTTTCACGCATTTCTGAGACGGTTGACCAGATCGCCAATTGGCGGGCCCCACAGTTGACTTTTTGAACCAAATTATGTTCGGCTCATCGGAATCCAAATTTGGACATACCGTTGGGATCGTATTGACATTTAGAGTTATTTGACCCATAGTTTGTCCCATTTAGAGACTGTTACCCTCGGCACGCTTTTTGGTGCAAAGTGGGCCACACGTGGACCCCACTTTGGGCCGAAAATGACCTTTTTGCCCCTGTGTCCAAATTGGACGTAAGGACAGGCGTTCCTAGCAGTTTGATACCTTCTGAGACTCTTGGTGATGTTTATTACAGCTTTTGGAGTAGCACCTACCGGATCCACCGATACCAGGACGATAGTTGATATTCAAACATCAGGCAAGTGTACCTTGCCAACTCTGCAGTATTGTTACATATTTTCCTTGTCTTATTATAATGCTATGCATGCTTAACCTAGGACCGTGTGACATACTTAGCGTCCGATTATCAGTCGGGTGCCAACATCGTACGCGGTATTGGGTATTGTCATCTAGAGATGGACACACGTGACACTTTATATTCTCGTACTTGTCTTACCAAGTACACTTTGACCCAGGACACAGGACACTAATCATGAGACAGGATCTTCCCGAGATATTCATGGTGATTCTGTATAGGATACAGGACTTGACCTAGATTCTATATTCTATATACATTATGACTTGTGCATTAGATATGACTCCGCTGACATGGACGTGAGACGTTATGTTCATGATTTGCGTGGTTACATTGGGTGGGGAGAGACACACAGACTACAGGCTGATCATATATATACACCCCTACTACTGTGAGGCCCAAGACTCTGAAGCCCGAGCTTGGCCCATTACTCATTATTACTGCTGCTACCGGCTCCCCTACACAGAGCTTGTAGTATGCTTCAGCCTGAGCTCTAGTGCTGCTCTCATCTTGCATATCACTTAGCTGGTTATTTTAGTATTCCCTTATTGATCCATCTATTGCTGGAGAGACTCACAGGCTACAGGTTGATTATGTTATGTCGGCTACTCAGTCTCCCGCTGAGCTAGACCACCTCTTGACACCACTACTACCGGCTCCCCTACACAGAGCTTGTAGTTGTTTCAACCTGAGTACTATTGATATGCTCTCTTGCATTTTACACAGATGATTACATACTTACCCTGCTTATTTCATTATTCTGCTGCACTGTTTATATGTTGGCTTGTATATTTTCTGTACCTTGCTATATCCCCTGAGGACCTGGATATGGATTATGTCCCCAGGATTTGCAGACGAGGTTTACCCCAAGATTCACAGGACCGCAGCAGGAGGAGCCGATCCAGGAGCTGTACCGCCATCTGAGGGCGAGGTGTTAGCTGAAGACTTCTCTTGAGCATCCATGTTCATGCTCAGCTTTTATTTTTTATTTCAGTCTTTTATATTCTGGTCTGTTGAACCATTGTACTAGACCTTTATCGGGTTATTCCCCGAAGTACTTTGTGAGACTTGCTGATGATTTACATTCCTTATTTATCCTGTGGATCATATTTTATATCTTGTGTGGATGAGATTAGTTATGCCATGATTGTCGTAGACTTGTTTTACAGCTTAAGTATGCCCTGATGGATCCATTATATTGGGTTGGTCCATCGGTGCGTACTGCTGGCCATTGCCACGTATCTGGTCCCACGGTATTTTGGGACTGGGACGTGACATGGTTTTTGTGGTGGCCCATGCAGGTCTACGACTAAATTGTTCGATTTCAACTTAGGGACCGGACCAGCCTGCCCTAAGGATAGTATAAACTATAGGATCTCATCCATCATTTAACCATTTGTTGAACTCTATATCGAACTCAAAATTTGTTACTTGAACTGCATCCTGTATTGATTCCTCTGAGCGTTCTCATAGTTTGTCTTTTGATTGCAGAGCAATGGATTCCGGGAACAGAGATGATATCCCTTTGGATACACCACACGACGCTGTGGTTACTTATGGAGATGGAGTGACTCCTGGAAGTGGAGGACAAGCATCGTAGAGCGATCAAACCGGTCAGCCTAATCCAAGGTTTCGGAGAGATGACATCCCACCTCTACCATAGTTCACTCCCCAGATACCAGCTTTCCCGCCAGGACAAGCCATGGATGGGCAACAGATGTTCCAGATGATGTATGCTATGATGCAAGCACAGCAACAGATTCAGCAAGAAGCACAACGTCAGGAGGCCGAGAATCTGAGAACCAGCCTGGTATCCGCATTGGAGCAGGCAAATCCACCAGCGAGGCGATCGGCGACGGGATCTATCACCGACTTCCGTCAGCTCAAGCCTCGTACCTTTTCTGGTAAAGAGGGACCAACAGAAGTTCATGAATGGCTCACAAACATTCAGCATCAGTTAGAAGCCGTAGAACTTCCGAGAGAGAAGTGGATGACTGCAGTCAGAATGCAGTTAACGGAGAATGCACATCACTGGTGGTTAGCAGAGGAGATGAGGCTCGGGCAGGACCGAGTCACCTGGGAAGAGTTCTCCAGACTCTTCAAAGAAATGTATATTTCGGCAGTTGCACGATCAGAGCTCAGAGACAAGTTCCACCGCCTTATCCAAGGCAGCATGACAGTGGAGGAATACAACGCGGAGTTCATACGCCTCAGTCGCTTTGCCCCGACATTGATTTCGACGGAGGAAGAAAAAGCTGAGAAGTTCTTTGATGGACTGAAGTTCGAGCTTCAGAGATTGATTGGCTCAGTCGCACCTACATCTTATACCGACGTTCTCGCAGCAGCCTGACGCATGGAGCGCGTCACCAGAAGGGAGTCGACCCTGAAGAGGCATATCACATCAGCCCCATCGAGGATAGGACATGGGGAAGCAGCAAAACGGACCCAGAGGAGTATGCCAGAGAGGACAGCGCACAGAGCCATATCTCTCCCTACTTGTCATCACTGCGGCAAGATAGGTCATATTGAGAGAGAATGCAGACGCAAGTTGGGACTCTGCCTAGCTTGCGGTTCCAACCAGCATCAGACCAGAGAGTGCACCGAGCGCAGAGAGGGAGCACCGAGATTAGCTTTGCCTGCACCACGACCAGTTTACCCGGCAGCAGGAGCACAGCAGGCAGGAGTTGGAGGCGTCAGGCCACCAGCCCCAGGAGGGAATCAGCAGAGACCACCCCTGGCACCACAGGCAGCTTTATTCCAGCAGGCTCAGCAGCAGCGAGGCCAAGCACAGGGGCGAGGACAGGCATTCACTTTAGCTGTTGAGGAGGAGGCTACAGCAGGTGAGGTCATCGCAGGTACTATTTTAGTAGCTTCATTACCAGCAGTTGCATTATTTGATTCTGGAGCATCGCATTCATTTATAGCAGCTAGCTTTGTAGCCACCCATAGAGTAGCTACCGCACCCCTTCCAAAGATGAAGAGAATTCTTACGGGAGGTGGAATTATTCCGGTTAGTGACGTCTGTAGATCATGTTCTGTAGTCGTTTGTGGCCGAGAAATACGAGCGCAGTTTCTGATATTTTCTATGCCGGATTATGATGTCGTACTTGGTATGGACTGGTTAAGTCAGTACCATGCGACTCTTGATTGCCGACTTGGGCGGGTTATATTTAGACCGTCTGGACATCCAGAATTTAAGTTTCTCCGAGGAGCAGTAGAGCAAGGAGCTCAGCCTACTCTTAGGGTACTATCTGTAGAAGGGGAGACAGGTTACCCAAGAGTCATATCAGAATTTGTGGATGTATTTTCCGATGATCTTCCAGATTTATCGCCTGATCGGAAAATAGAATTCACAATAGACTTAACTCCAGGAGCAGAGCCAATCACTTCAACAGTTTATCGGCTAGCACCCAAGGAGTTAGTGGAGTTGAAGGCACAGGTTGATGATCTTTTGGAGAAGGGTTTCATTCGGCCCAGTGTTTCACCTTGGGGAGCACCCATATTATTTGTGCCAGAGAAGGATGGAACAGTACGGTTATGCATTGATTACAGGGCACTAAATGCTGTAACCATCAAGAACAGGTATCCCCTACCACGCATTGATGACCTATTTGATCAATTGAGTGGCGCAAGGGTATTTTTGAAGATTGACCTTCGATCCGGCTATCATCAGATCAAAGTAAGGAAGGAAGACATCCCGAAGACAGCTTTCAGGACGAAGTATGGGCATTATGAGTTCTTGGTGATGCCGTTTGGTTTGACCAACGCGCCAGCTGTGTTTATGAGCTTAATGAACAGAGTCTTTCATCAGTTCTTGGATAAATTCGTGGTGGTGTTCATAGATGACATTCTCATATATTCCAAGAGCCCTGAAGAGCACGAGGAGCATCTCAGAATCGTGCTGGAGACCTTGAGGCAGGAAAAGTTATATGCTAAACTTAGTAAGTGTGAGTTCTGTATGGACAAAGTGCCTTTCTTGGGACACATCATATCAGGAGAAGAACTTTCAGTAGATCCAGAGAAAGTTGCGGCAATAGAGACTTGGCCTACACCCACATCAGTTGCAGAGGTGAAAAGTTTTCTCGGGCTTGCGGGATATTACCGAAGGTTTGTAGAAAATTTCTCGAGGATTGCAGAACTGATGACGAAACTGACACGCAAGGACCAAGAGTTTATATGGACAGAAGACTGCCAGAAGGCCTTCGAAGAGCTGAAGAGAAGATTAACAACAGCACCTGTCTTGACTCTTTCTTCAGGGTCAGGAGGTTTTGTTGTTTACAGTGATGCATCGAGTAGCGGACTGGGATGTGTTTTGATGCAACATGGCAAGGTCATTGCTTATGCGTCGAGACAGCTGAAGGTTCACGAGAAGAACTACCCAACACACGATCTAGAGTTAGCAGCAGTTATTTTTGCATTGAAGATTTGGAGGCACTACCTTTATGGGGAGAAAGTAGACATCTTTACAGATCACAAAAGTCTGAAGTATGTGTAAACTCAGAAGGAACTTAACATGAGGCAGAGGCGCTGGCTGGAATTGATGGTAGATTTTGACATCGATCTGCAGTATCATCCGGGAAAGGCGAATGTTGTTGCAGACGCACTCAGCAGGAAGCCTACGGCTTATTTCTTGACGATGTAGCCCGAGTTATTGAGAGATTTTTAGGAGCTACAGATAGAGGACGTCTTACCGGAACAGACTGGATTGATGGCTAATCTTGAGATTCAGTCATCACTCGTAGAGAAGATTAAAGAGGCATTGCCCACCGATGCTAGATTCCGAAGACTCAAAGAAAGGACAGAAGCCGGCATGCAGACAGGACTTCGCATCCACGAAGACGGGACATTGAGGTTTGGAAACTGCTTGTATGTTCCAAATAGAGAATTGAGACATGAGTTAATGACCGAAGCATATAGCTCTATGTACTCTGTTCACCCAGGAGGAACCAAGATGTATCGGGACTTAAGACAGTATTACTGGTGGCATAGAATAAAGAGAGAGATAGCTCGCTTTGTAGCTAAATGTCTGGTATGTCAACAAGTGAAGGCGGAGCACCAGAGGACAGCAGGATTATTGCAACCACTTTCGATTCCAGAGTGGAAGTGGGAGCACATCACTATGGACTTCGTCACGGGTTTTTCCAAGAGTCCAAGTGGGAGAGATGCAGTGTGGGTGATAGTGGACCGACTCACCAAGTTAGCCCATTTTATACCTTTTAGAGTGGGTCAGTCTACAGAAGCTTTAGCTGATTTATATATGAGGCAGATCGTGAGATTGCACGGCATACCAGTCAGCATTGTATCGGACAGAGATTCGCGCTTCACATCGCACTTTTGGAGGAGCATGCAAGAGAGTCTTGGTACTCGTCTGAAGTTCAGTACATCTTACCACCCGCAGACAGATGGACAGTCGGAGCATACTATTCAGACCTTGGAGGACATGTTGAGGGCTTGCATGTTAGACTTTGGAGGATCATGGGAGGATCACCTACATCTTGTAGAGTTTTCTTACAACAATAGCTATCAAGCGAGTATTCAGATGGCTCCGTTTGAAGCATTGTATGGGAGAAAATATAGGTCTCTTGTGTGTTGGAGTGACGTGGGAGAACGTCAGATTCTGGGACCCGAGTTGGTGGTCAACACCGTAGAGACAGTCAAGAAGATTCAGGGACACTTGCGAGCAGCGCAAGACAGGCAGAAGCAGTGGACAGACCTTCATCGTCGACCCTTGGAGTTCAAAGAGGGCGATCACGTCTTTTTGAGGATATCACCGACCAAAGGCACCATCCGATTCGGAGGGCGCGGTAAGTTGAGTCCAAGGTATATCGAACCATTTGACGTGCTCGAGAGAGTTGGAGAGGTGGCATATCGACTTGCGCTACCACCTTCACTGGAGGGAGTACATGACGTATTCCATGTGTCGCAGCTCAGGCGATATGTGGCAGACAGCAGTCATGTTCTCGACCATTCAGAGATCACCATTGGGCCAAGCTTGTCAGACCAAGAGCAACCCGTGGGAATCCTTGATCGTCGAGAGAAGGTATTAAGGAACCAGTCTATTCCCTTGGTTCGCGTAGCATGGAGGCTTGGTGCGCCAGGAGAATCAACTTGGGAGCGCGAGGACGACATACGCAAGCATTTTTCGAACCTATTCGCAGACCAAGGTATGAATTTACATTGTTAATTTATATCTTATACCATCCTTGCATTCTATCGTGGCTTAATTTTAATTTCGAGGACAAAATTTTTACAAGTTGTCACGACCCGCACCCGGTTTAGGGGCACGAGTGCGTGGGTACGTCCAGCCTACGCCGCAGCATCGGCGATAGAACGTTGTCAAGGTCTTGATACTATCTAGCTAATGTCACACAACATCCAATCTCCATAAGGAGGCACGGATGACACAAATAAACGAGCACATACTCAATCACCGGATTACAGCACGATAAGATAACGAACAGAAATTAAATACTACACAAGTCCCAAAAAGTAGTATACTAACTCAACCATATCCAAGTCTCATAAAAAAAAATGCCGGAGACAAATCTGGTACCAAATAGTCTACTTAAAGAACTAACTAGAAAAAAATAGAAATTTCCGGCTGGCCTCTCGGAATCACAACTAACTACCAAGTCTGCAGCTACTCACCATATGGTCCATAAAGTGTCGGACTGCGGTCCTCTAAGGCATAGTCTGGAAAAATATTTCCAGTCAGGAAGGAGCAAAGTACGAATCTCAAATAATAGTTCCATTTAATTGATAAGGACTATAAAGTAATAAATATGTCATGCTAGCTACTGAGAAGACAGTGAAATAAATGTAATGGCAATTAAAGAGAGACAGGCAATGTAAAGAGACATGCAAAATAGAAAATATGATATAGTCAGTGCATAAAGAAATGGAAAGAACAAGGTACAGTATCATATACGGGTGATGTTGTATATGATTTAAATTAGGGAACCATAATCTATTCTAAGTATTTGAAATAGTAGTTTCGAAATGTGACCGGCTTGGGAACATGTACGATAGCTATAGGGCCTGGCTAATCATGGGTGAAGAGCATGATTAACACTTACAATTTTAAATAAATGTGTGATGTGTAATTTAAATATAATATTATATACAGTGTTCGTTTGTGTTTGAGCTAGTAGACTTGACCTAGAAGCCCATTACTCATTATTACTGCTGCTACCGGCTCCCCTACACAGAGCTTATAGTATGCTTCAGCCTGAGCTCTAGTGCTGCTCTCATCTTGCATATCACTTAGCTGGTTATTTTAGTATTCCCTTATTGATCCATCTATTGCTGGAGAGACTCACAGGCTACAGGTTGATTATGTTATGCCGGCTACTCAGTCTCCCGCTGAGCTAGACCACCTCTTGACACCACTGCTACCGGCTCCCCTACACAGAGCTTGTAGTTGTTTCAACCTGAGTACTATTGATATTCTCTCTTGCATTTTACACAGATGATTACATACTTACCCTGCTTATTTCATTATTCTGCTGCACTATTTATATGTTGGCTTGTATATTTTCTGTACCTTGCTATGTCCCCTGAGGACCTGGATATGGATTATGTCCCCAGGATTTGCAGACGAGGTTTACCCCGAGGTTTACGGGACCGCAGCAGGAGGAGCCGATCCAGGAGCTGTACCGCCATCTGAGGGCGAGGTGTTAGCTGAAGACTTCACTTGAGCATCCATGTTCATGCTCAGCTTTTATTATTTATTTCAGTCTTTTATATTCTGGTCTGTTGAACCATTGTACTAGACCTTTATCGGGTTATTCCCCGAAGTACTTTGTGAGACTTGCTGATGATTTACATTCCTTATTTATCCTGTGGATCATATTTTATATCTTATGTGGATGAGATTAGTTGTGCCATGATTGTCGTAGACTTGTTTTACAGCTTAAGTATGCCCTGATGGATCGATTATATTGGGTTGGTCCATCGGTGCGTACTGCTGGCCATTGCCACGTATCTGGTCCCACGGTATTTTGGGACTGGGGCGTGACATTGTATATATATGTATATAATCATATGAATATATATAGGCTACTAGTTATATGTTAGATATGGATTCATCTTGATCTCTTAGAAGACTAGAATAAGGAACAACGTCTTTAACACTAAATATGAGAAGAGAAGTCGTAAGGGCCAGTCATGCAATATGATATCCTTGGTACATGAATCTGACGAAGATCAAGATCAACACATGGATGATATTCTCTTTGAGTCTAGACTCCCCAAGATCTGAATCTATCTCAAAGGGCTTCCATAGACAAACCTCATATAACTCTTCTACAGTAGATTTGGTTGGGTAGTGTTCCAATATGTAGAGCACAATACATATTTAATACAAGTCACAACAAAGATGGCTGGGCTGTCACCCTTGAGTTATCTCTTGCTCCCTCATCAGCAGGTCCGTCAACAGTACCTAATGAGGTAAAACTTCACTTCCATCACTACAGTTTGCAATCTATACGTAATATGCAAAAGATTGGATATGATATTCAGAAGGCTGAAGGATTGAACTTTGCTAAAGGACCTTGCATTCCGCTGCAACCCCAAAGTAGTTCTGGCATGTTGTATTATATTCTAGGATATAAGGATGGCAGTACACAAAATTGCCACGCCAAATCAAAGAAGACGCATACAAAAAGGAAGGTTAAGTCATTTAATATGGTCATAGCCGACACCAGGTCTGGAAAAGAATATCACAAGACTTATGGGCAAACTCAGGAGGATGTTCCTCTTAACTCTTCTACTTACCTGATGCTCCAACAACTGCTAAACCAGGTCCGTCAAAGCCCACAGCAGCAGCAAAAGAAAGCAAAAGGTGATTCGGTTGGACAAAACTCTAAATAAAAACTCACCTCAGGGACTCGACAAGCTATATAATTTTGACATATTGGCACAACTAGACAATACACCAGCTCGGCTTTCAATCTTTAAGTTACTTCGCCTTTCAAAAGAAACTTGGGATGCCTTGTGTAAAACCCTTATTCATAAAAACCGTATTTACCCTTTTTAATTAATTATTAATTTAATTGTAGTAATTAGTGGCTAATTAGGTGAAATAGATTTTATTTAATTTTTATTTTAGGTGTTGGTGCACTAGGAGATTTATGGGGCCATTAGGAATTTTTCTGAATTTATTCCATGTAGGAGACCCTTTTAGCAGTTGCTAGCTTAATGGTATGCATTAGTGTAATCCTAGATTTTTCTATGGGTATATACGTATATATATATATATATATATATATATATATATATATATATATATATATATATATATTTAAGAGAAAAAGAAAGAAAAAGAAAAAAAACTACATTCATATTGGATCCTTAGACCCGCACCTTAGCTACACGCAACACACATCCTAACCCACTGGACTAGCACCCCCCGCTGGCAATGAAGCCCACACCCCTTAATTCAACTACACAGCAGCCCCCCTTTGAACATGCAGCCAAGCAAACCCAACACCCCGCGGCCCGCACGTTAAACCACCCCCCGCGAAGTGAACGACCCGCGAGAAACCCCCTCTCCCATTGCTTATATATTCATCCTTTTCAACCAAAACCCTAACCCTAGATCATCCTTTCTCCTTCTCTTTCCATCTAGACCTAGAGAGTGCCGCCATCGCAGCCAGAACCGCCGCCCAGGTCGTCCAGAATCGATCCCGATGACCGCGACCCCGAGCACCCGCGCGATGCAGAAAGTTACAGTCGGGTACCTATGTTCCAGCGTCATTTTCTGTCACCTCGCTCAACCAAACGCCACCCCGTCTTCATCGGTACGGTCACCCCTTAACCCTCTTCATTATCTGTATGATAGTAGACCTCGAATAACGCATAACCATAGGCAAAGACAGCGTCAAAATTGGCGGAAAATAATAATTTCTGGGTATTGCAGAAAACTACGGTGACCACCTATGTTCCCAGATTCGTATCTCCCACCATAGAGATCCGAATCTAATTTTTCTTTTTGGTATGCAGAGACAACTTGACCTAGTTTAATTTCTGTTAATTAACATTAGATTATTAACTACTGTAGGTTGAAATAAATTCGCTGGAAAAGCCCGAAAATATATTTTTTCCAGATTTCCAAAAGTTGTGAAACAGAGCGCGCCCCTCCAAACGGGACCACCCCGCTGTGTAGCAAGTGTACCAAACGATGTATGCAGCATACCCGGATATGTGAGAGTTTGTGAAAACTGATTCGGACAGGTGTGCGCGTCAAAATCAGCCCGTATCCGCGGACAAATTCTATATCACAACTTTTGCGAAAGTTGTCCGCATTTTGTGCACGCTCGTCAGATTGTGACAAAACTTATGCCACTGGACACATGGTAACGAGCTGGTCCTGTGACACAATTTTCACACAATTCTGAGACAGTTGACCAAGTCGCCAATTGGTGGGCCCTACAGTATCATTGACTTTTTGGGCGAATTTGTGTTCGGCTCACCGAAATCCAAAATTAGAAGTATCATTGAGTTTGCATTGATATTTAGATTTGGTTTGACCTATAATTTGTCCCATTTAGAGACCTTTACCCTTGGCACACTTTTCGGGGTAAAGTAGCCCACATGTGGAGCCGCTTTGACCCAAAATTATCGTTTTGCTCCTATGTCCCAATTGGAGGAAAGGGGAGTGCTTTCTAACTATTTTGCTTAATCTAGGAACGTTGGTGATGTTTATTTCAGCATCCGAAGATGTTCATTCTGAGGCCGTAGTTTCTGACTCTTCGTGTTTGACATCTGGATATTTCACTCTACAGCTCTCTTGCCAGGCAAGTATACCTTGCCTTTGTTGTACTATTAAATTCAATTATATTGTTAGTTGAATGTTTATTAGTTTATATTATATAACTGTGTGCGTCCGAGAGAGACTCGGGTGTAGTCAACGGAGGCGTTGACGTTAGGACTTATGTCTGACCTAGTGTCTAGTAGACCCGCCTAAAGTTGTAGAGTTATTTGTATGACTCCCATACCTTGACACTTTTCTTACACGTGTTATGAGTCTCATGTAGGGCACGGACTTGCGTATGTGGTTGGCCACCTGTACGTGTAAGTCGTACGACAGATAGGGTATAACTGTTAATAGTGATGCATATTAGAAGACCGAGCAGTTATTAGTAGTCGGAGCATAGACTAGCGTGGTAAGATGGTCCCATCCTTGTCCTTGTTTCGTTGTAAGGATAGACTATTGCTCTAACGATAGACTATGAGCCAGAGTTACGACGCCGAGGCGTAGTAGCTGACGCGTGTTGTGGATACAACATGCTTAGATCATTGGGCGGGGAGGACTACTAGTAGGAGTATGGGACACCCACTTCCTCTATGCAGATTCTACACTCGACGGAGTAATATGGACATTATATATTCTATGCAGATTCTACGTTCTTCGGAGCGATATGGACTTTATATATACTATTCAGCTTCCACGTTCTTCGGAGCAGAATGGACGTTATGCCTATACCTACCCATACGTACCAAAGTTATCCTTAAGTTGCATTTCACTTAAATGGTTAGGTCACCCTGGAGTTTTTACAGTATTTACTTTATGGCATGCTTCTATGTATCTTGTTATGTCCCTCTGAGGACCTGGTCCCTTTCCAGGTGTATTGTTTATGAGTATTTACAGGAGCGCAGATCCGGACTGGCTACTTATATTGCGAGAGGTCTTCTCTTCGAGCCTCGTGATCGCTAGAGATTGTATTTATATTAATTGTCTTGTTTATTCTTATTCTATTTCGGTAGTAAATTTTTTCCATCTGACTACCATCATTAGACACTTTATATTGATATCTAGTTTCTAGATACTAGTCATTTATTTATATATGATTTCTGTGGATGAGATTTAGTTATGCTCTGAGTTATATATATGTTTACCACTTGTGAATTGTCATTCATATTACAACGTACGTGTGTTTTGGTTTCCATATATTGGAGTACCATATTCATACGGCTGTCATGCTTGCATATCCTAGTCCTATATATTTTGGGACTGGGGCATAACATATTTTTAGTAGTGGCCCATGCAG
Source organism: Iris macrosiphon (assembly GCA_036927795.1). Classification (NCBI taxonomy): domain Eukaryota; kingdom Viridiplantae; phylum Streptophyta; class Magnoliopsida; order Asparagales; family Iridaceae; genus Iris; species Iris macrosiphon. The sequence continues at coordinate 141,912,693 of JAYESA010000005.1, forward strand.
GTCGAGAGCATATTGTCTCAGTTACGTTACTGTACCGAACAAGCCTGCACCTAGGAATAGAGTATAGGATCTCATCCATAATTGACTATGATTCGCTCTTCTTTCAGTCCATTCTATTCGAACAAATATATCCTGCTTGATTCATGTACTTACCTGATAATTCCTTGAGTATTGCTCCTCCTAGAATATAGAAGTCCCTATTGTTAGATGATAAGTAGGGTAACTTCCTATTAAGAGTACAACTAGAGTATTGACACACAACTAAGTTTAGAATATCTAGTGAACCCTAGAATTCCTTATCTATAGATCGGTTTACCATTACCCCTTGATGTATTTATGGAGACTTGAGAGTAGTATAAACACTACTAGGATTAGTTAGAAATCTGGCAATATTGTTTGATCCTAGCATCGAGGAACCAATAGAAATCCAAGGTTAAATATTAGGACTAACCTAGATTTTATAGTGAGATAATATTAGAACTATAAACTTAGATCATTGTCTTGTTATTAGTAGACAGCATCTTAGGAATCCTAGAGGAATGTAATCAACACTTTTTTCTTAAACATACCTCGAACATAGCAACTAGCATACCATACCCCCTAAGAAAACCATGATGCTATCTAGAGCCCTCTATTTTAATTTTATATATTGTTCCTCTGCGACCTTAGTGTTCGCTAATTGCACGACGACAAAATTTTGTTCTTCTATTCTTCATCTTTTAACTCGTGCCATCTGACAGTTCTGATTGTAGACCAGGTGATTTTATTCTGTGTTAAGGACATATAGTTGCTAGGATTATAGTTGTTAATGTTAAATTTTAAAATTGTGTGCTTAGTAGTTAGAACTTGATGGTTAAGTTATTCTTGTAGATGGTGACCTGGTGATTATCCCTTAGTTTTAAATTGCGTAGCATGTACCCCCACCTCGATACGAGTTATATCCTCTTAACCCTTGAAGGCCAGTAACTTTCCATTCTTACTATTGACACTTGCTCTATAAGCACTATGACTAAGACTTAAGACGGCCATGACCTATATAATATAAGAGGATACCCTAATAAGTACCAAGATCCCTTCTAGTAGACCTTAATAGGAGTTTCTACGGTATCCTTAAGACGATTACAGTATTAGTTTATTGTTGGGTAGTATATCTCACAACCTAGTATCACATAGTCTTTTGACCTATTATTGAAGTGTAACTGAACGACATTACCTGTATGTGATCATAAGATGATAATGTTTATTCAGACGGTAGAATTTAGAGGTCCATGTCCTATTTGGTCGACTGTCGACTTAGACAAGGAGGTTGTATGATAACTGTAGAGATTGTAGAGCCTTTTATTATTATTATTATTTATTTTGTTTTGTTTTTGTGAACTTGAATTAATTTGTACCTCCTCTCATCATAATCTAGCGTACTTATATTTTCTGTACTACCTTGACTTATGTTGCTATTATAGCCTAGTTTTTGCAAGCTTATTCTTTTATTGAGCTTGTTCATGACTTATGTGTTATTGGGGCCTGATCAACCACACTAATACATTTCAGAATCAGTGTATTAGGGTCTAGCTAACCTTAGTGCGCTTGGTTCACCCTTCGCACAACTACTTTACGTGGATTGAGATATATAGTGATTAGTAAACAAATGTACTTGCCCTCTAGACATGTCTGAGCGTATCGTATCGATTACAAAATTGTACCAATACGAGCATGTGAACAAAGAATTACCAAAATAGAATTTTAATCCACAACTGCCTTGACAATTCCCATTTGAATTCTCTAATCGCCTTGATCTCCATACTTCTATTCTAGTACCTTTCCCTTGAACTCTTTATCATTGTTTTTCGTCTTCTCTTATTTCAGAAAGACGAAACCTCGTGCTTGGTATAAGTTTGATACGGATAGTACTAGATATACCCTAAAGGCTAATCACATTATTTGGTGACTATCTTTTATAGTTGATTAAGGGTATATCATATTTGATATATTTGGTGTTGAAGTTTTGAGGATTGAATAACATGAGTAAATAAATTAAGAAATATTTTTCTTAAGTGTATAGCCTTGTGTGCTAGATAGGTAAATTCTAAGTTGGGTAGGAGTCGCATTGTCAACTTGAGGTGATTCTTTGATTATGATCAAGCGATCAAGTAAGATTAAATTGAGAGATTTATGTTATTTTAATTTTGGAATTCTTAAGAATGACTAAGTTGATAAGGATTTAATGAATTATGAGATCTTGATAGTGAGGACAAAATATTTATACTTTAAGTACATGATTTAAATTATGAATATTGAAGGTAAATCATCAATTTGAATTTTGAGGATAAATATAGAATTTCAGACTTGAACATTGGTGGATTAAAATTAAAATGTTTACAATTTGATGATTTGAATTAAGGGTTAAAATTTGATTGTTGGATTACCTATTTGAAATATTGAGGATGTGAATTGAATTTAACAATTTGAAGGATACAAAAATTTCATAAGTTGAAGATAGCAATAATATTTTATTAGAGATGTTTTGTAAAAGAGATTATGATAGCTAGAGCTCATGATATGGACTTGATATGCGTTATTTAATTCTTGAAGATGTTATATGTATTTAATTTAAATTTGGATGTTGATGATTTAAAAATCGAAAAGTGGTTACAAGATTTTGATTAAACAGAGGTTACCTTAATTTTGAAAGTGATTGAGATGGATTTGAATAGATTTTAAATTTTGGAAGAGATTGTGATTGACTTGCCTTATGTACATGAAGGATTAACAAATTGTGCCTTATTTTAATTTTGAGGACGAGATTATTTTAAGTTGGACAGATTGTAAACTCCCTCACCCAAAACTAGACCTACTTGGCTTAGATAGTGAGGCTGAGGCTAGCTCGAATCCAATTAGAAATAAAACACGGTATTTTTATTCCAATATATGTACCACTTAGCGCACCTTACCATTGCTTCGATAATTGGAGCACTTCACTAGTCACTGCCGTCCTACAAATTCTACACCCTTATCCTAGACATGCCCATCTTCCATTCTGACCTTGCGTGACTTACAATTATGCTCTCTTGTGCTACATTTTAGTCGCACAATATTTGTCGCAGACATTTTTATTTAATTCTAAATTAATTCTAACTTGTATCCTTGTGCGTTCCAATAGAAATTGGAGGCACAATTTTGATCCGTTTCGTACAACCCGATCTATGACAATATTCTATCATGAGCCCTCTATGTCCATGACCCTTGTGTCCCACCTAATGTTATTTCATGTACCTCTAATTAATTTAAGAACACCTTGCGCATTAATTTTTATTAATTTAATCCAATTTTCATCCTTGTGCAATTTTCCAATTGTTGGGCGCTTTTATGCAAAAGTGCATTGAGGTATCCACACCATTGGACATGACACATGAAGAAACCTATTTTTCGTTCATGTGGATTTTTTTCCATGAATTTCGGAATGTGCAACACGCAACATCGCCCCTCATTTAAACCTAGCCTTGCATTTTAAACAATGCAAATCTTATACCATCCTTGACTTTCTACAGTGGCTTAGTTTTAATTTCGAGGACAAAATTTTTATAAGTTGGGTAGAATAAAAATCCCTATTCCTAAAAACTGTATTTATCCTTTTTAATTAATTATTAATTTAATTGTAGTAATTAGTGGCTAATTAGGAGAAATAAATTTTATTTAATTTTTATTTTAGGTGTTGGTGCACTAGAAGATTTATGGGGCCATTAGAAATTTTTTCGCATTTATTACATGTAGGAGATCCATTGAGCAGTTGCTAGCTTAATGGTATGCATTAGTGTAATCCTAGATTTTTCTATGGGTATATATATATATATATATATATATATATATATATATATATATATATATATATATATTTAAGAGAAAAAGAAAAAAAAACATTCCTATTGGATCTTAAGACCCGCACCTTGGCTACCCACAACCCACATCCTAACCCGCTGAACTAGCACCCCCCGCTGGCAATGAAGCCCATACCCCTTAATTCAACTACACAGCAGCCCCCCTTTGAACATGCAGCCAAGCAAACCCAATACCCCGCGGCCCGCACGTTAAACCACCCCTCCGCGAAATGAACGACCCGCGAGAAACCCCCTCTCCCATTGCTTATATATTCATCCTTTTCAACCAAAACCCTAATACAAGATCATCCTTTCTCCTCCTCTTACCATCTAGACCTAGAGAGCGCCTCCACTGCAGCCTGAAACGCCGCCCAGGCCGTCCAGAATCGATCCCGACGATCGCGACCCCGAGCACCCGCGCACTGTAGAAAGTTACAGCTGGGTACCTGTGTTCCAGCATCGTTTTCCGTCACCTAGCTCAACCAAATGCCACCACGTCTCCACTGATACGCTTACCCCTTAACCCTCTTCATTATCTGTATGATAGTAGACCTCGAACAACGCGTAACCATAGGCAAAAACAGAGTCAAAGTTGGCAGAAAATGATAATTTCTGGGTATCGCAGAAAACTGCGGTGACCACCTATGTTCCCGGATTCGTATCTCCCACCACAGAGATCTGAATCCAATTTTTCTTTTCGGTATGCGGAGACCACTTGACCTAGTTTAATTTTTGTTAATTAATATTAGATTATTAACTGCTGTAGGTAGAATTAAATTTGTTGGAAAACCCTGAAAATATATTTTTTCCAGATTTCTAAAAGTTGTGAAATGGAGCGCGTTCTGCCAAAAGGGACTGCCCCACTGTGTACCAAGTATACCAAACGGTGCGCGCAGCATACCAGGACATGTGCGAGTTCGCAAAAACTAATTCAGACACGTGTGCGCATCGAAATCAGCCCGTATCCGCGGACAAACCCATTGTCACAACTTTTGTGAAAGCTGTGCGCATTTTGTGTACGCTCATCAGATTACGACGAAACTTGCGCCACTTGACTCGTGGTAACGTGCTGATTTTGTGACCCAATTTTTACGCAATTCTGAGACAGTTGACCAAGTCGCCAATTGGCGGGCCCCACGGTTGACTTTTTGGACGAATTTGTGTTCGGCTTACCGGAATCCAAAATTGGAAGTACCGTTGAGTTCGCATTGACATTTAGAATTGGTTTAACCTATAATTTGTCATATTTAGAGACCTTTACCCTTGGCACGTTTTTCGGGGCAAAGTGGCCCACTTGTGGAGCCGCTTTGACCCAAAATTACCGTTTTGCTCCTATGTCCCAATTGGAGGAAAGGGGAGTGCTTTCTACCTATTTTGCTTAATCTGGAAATGTTGGTGATGTTTATTTCAGCATCCGAAGATGTTCATTCTGAGGTCGTAGTTTCTGACTCTTCGTGTTTGACATATGGACATTTCACTCTACAGCTCTTTTGCCAGGCAAGTATAACTTACCTTTGTTGTACTATTTAAATTCAGTTATATTATTAGTTGAATGTTTATTAGTTTATATTATATAACTGTGCGCGTCCGAGAGAGACTCGGGTGCAGTCAACGGAGGCGTTGACGTTAGGACTTATGTCTGACCTAGTATCTAGTAGACCCACCTAAAGTTGTGGAGTTATTGGTATGACTCCCACGCCTTAACACTTTTCTTACACGTGTTGTGAGTCTCATGTAGGGCACGGACTTGCGTATGTGGTTGGCCACCTGCACGTGTAAGTCGTGAGACAGATAGGGTATAACTGCTAATAGTGATGCATATTAGAAGACCGAGCAGTTATTAGTAGGCGGAGCATAGACTAGCGTGGTAAGATGGTCCCATCCTTGTCCTTCTTTGGTTGTAAGGATAGACTATTGCTCTAACGATAGACTATGAGCCAGAGTTACGACGCCGAGGCGTAGTAGCTGACGCGTGTTGTGGATACAACATGCTTAGATCATTGGGCGGGGAGGACGACTAGTAGGCGTATGGGACACCCACTTCCTCTATGCAGATTCCACACTCGACGGAGTGATATGGACGTTATATATTATGTGCAGATTCTCCGTTCTTCGGAGCGATATGGACATTATATATACTATGCAGCTTCCACGTTCTTCGGAGCGGTATGGACGTTATGCCTACACCTACCCATACGTACCAAAGTTGTCCTCAAGTTGCATTTCACTTAGATGGTTAGGTCACCCTAAAGTTTTTACAGTATTTATTTTATGGCATGCTTCTATGTATCTTGTTATGTCCCTCTGAGGACCTGGTTCCTTTCCAGGTGTATTATTTATGAGTATTTGTAGGAGCGCAGATCCGGACTGGCTACTTATATTGCGAGAGGTCTTCTCTCCGAGCCTCGTGATCGCTAGAGGTTGTATTTATATTAATTGTCTTGTTTATTCTTATTCTAGTTCGGCAATGGATTTATTTCCATTCGACTACCATCATTAGACACTTCATATTAATATCTAGTTTCTAGATACTAGTCATTTATTTATATATGATTTTTGTGGATGAGATTTAGTTATGCTCTGAGATATATATATGTTTACCACTTATGAATTGTCATTCATATTACAGCGTACGTGTGTTTTGGTTTCCATATATTGGAGTGTCATATTCATATGGCTGGTATGCTTACGTGTCCTAGTCCTATATATTTTGGGACTGGGGCGTGACACCTTGAGTGAGGCACTCATGCATGCTGACTCATACTTGACCCAGCTCAAGACTTCAAGTAAAGATCCCGTGGAATATCCTCACTGCCATAGTGTGATGGAAAAGATTCCAAATATTACTTTCACACAAGATAATATGTTGTTGAAAGATAATCGACATGATAGGTCATTATACTATACTGGTTATGTTGGTTCTGTCAAAGTAAGCTGAATTCATATTGACCCGGATTTATCACTAAGAATCATCCCAAGGAACTTGATGCTATCTTTGAAGATACCAATGCACAGTCTGTCAACTACTAACACTACCATTTTAGGCTTTAATGCTGGTTGGAGTCGTCCTCTCGGAAAGATTCTCCTAAAAATTCATATAGGCAATCTCCGGATGGAAGTCACACGTTGTACGATCGATTCAGAAGTATCCTACAATGTCTTGTTTGGACGACCGTGGATACATAAAAAATATGATTGTGCCATCCACTTTGCATCAATACTTCAAATATGTGGATAGCCAATGGGAGGTCAAGATGGAGTTCACGTAAATTAACCCGTTCAAGGGTTTCAAATCATATTATTCTAACTTTGTGTTGTACACACCAGAGTGCATAAAAATGAGGTTAATGAGGCTGACAATGATGTTGATAATATTACCAGTGAAGAAGCTCCCAAAATATTGGTCAAAAGGCATACTACCCGCCCAGATTCTCTAGAACCCCTTGTTATTATTCTCCATAGGCCCACGTGGAAGAAAAAGCCAGAGAACCCTTGGTGATAGAGCTCACTAAAAAGAAGAAACATCCACTGGTCATCGACCTATGTCGTAACAAGCAGCTGGTGCCAGAAAATTATCCTTTACTCATCAATCTTACCAAACCTTCTGTTAAGACTGAACCTTCTGTTGACTTTGTAGAGGAGGAAGAAATATATTTTATGAATAAAGAGGATACTCCTTCGCACTATATTGATGTTGATCCTCTTGTTAGAGAATTCTTAGAAGTCATGTACAAACTTGGGTTTGATCACATAACCAACCCCTACTCTCCCATCCCCAACTAATACTTATGGATCCAATCACGACATGTTACGAAGATGAATATGGGCACATTGAACACGAGCAGTATGTTAACACAAAGTACACAATAATCAATACCTGATAAATACGATAAAATACATGTGGAGGAGTACCTGCTGAACATGGTAGGGGATAACATCTCCTGACAGGATCCATTTAGTACTAGTCCGTGTAACTACTATTTCAAAATTAAGTATACAGTTCTAGAACATGTGATATATACACCATCATGAAATAAAAACTAACAGAGAGATGTACTAGCCTCTAGTCCTGAGAAAAGTGTGTCTCTCGATGCCCAAGATGATGTCAGACAATCCTATTTAGGAATATCATGTCAGATGGAGAAAAAGTTAAGAATTAAGTTAAAGAGTGCACTAACATGCTCTTCTAGGTCAATTCTAAGTAAACTAGATCCATACTAAGCTAATTGGTCTATATTGGTCATGACTAGGACACTAGCTAATTAACTCTTGCTTATACTAGACCATTACCTATCTATATAATTAATACTTATATTTCTATTATAATACTAATTTGCTAACTGATAAATATTACTAATTAGCTAGTACTATCTAGACTAACTGACCTTCAACTTACCAACATACTATATGACTAATAATATACCACTAACTAACAAATTAATTGTTACCCTATACTAACTCATCTAATTTTTACAAATTATCCACTACTAATAACTTAACTAACTAAACACTAACTGCAAAGCTACTGATACTAGTTATCTATATACATATTATTAGGTACCTAACTGATACCTTAGCTATTTGCAATAATAGATATTTACTACCGGGCTCCTCCTAACTCTCTACCCTATTTGCCAGGTCTGGCCTAATCCTTCCATTCTCACTGCCTAAATTGCTTGAGCATTACAGCTCTGCATTCTCACAACAGAGCAGTGCTTTAGCCACAAGCACTGCAATCACTTATACCCATCACCAGGTACAGCTGACCCTAATCTCTACTACTATTTTCTACAACCTGCAGTCACACATGGAACCTCCCATACTTTCTCTCCACTTGCACACTGGATATGACACAAGGCACTGACTCAATCTAACACTAACAACTAATTACTGATACATATAAAGAATCAATGTTAAACTCTAATACACTAACTGATGTCTCAGTTATTGACTGATACTAATTACTAACCAATACACTATTGATATCTTTTTAACATACATTAACTATTACTACTCTAGCTAATATCTGAAAACTACTTATTGGTACTAACTTCTATGTTAGATAACTTGTTACCTACTATATGCTAACTGGTATTAACTGATCACAGTCTTACCAACATTCCCTTGCTCCTTCCCCATTACTAACTGCTAACTACCTAATACACTAAAAAGTACTAACACAACTTCATTAACTAATAGTGTATACCCTTGATACTCATATGTATATAATACTCCCAGGTCCTCGAACACAATCACATCTCCTCTCTCCATACAACCCTAACAACAATCTTGGTCTCAATATCTATTCTCAAATTAAGTTAAACCACTAATACACCTTGCAATAATGCTGACTTCAAGTACCAATAACTGATACGCTCATAACCAACTCCAAGCATACCCACATCCTAACATACTAACTAAGGCTATTAAATACCTCACTACATTACTTGTAGTTGAATACAATTACATCCAACTCACAACTGTGATTCCCCATTGCATTTCAGTTGCACTTCCTGTACCCGGCCCAACTACCTACACACTTCTTACTGAACAAAAACAACATCAGTTACATACTATGGCACACAGACACACAACTGTGCCACTACCAAATGCAGTGGCCCAGGTTACTACTACTGGGCTTCCCATACGCCACCTGTACTTTACTTTCAAAGCCACAAACACACATACACACATACACACATATATAAGTATATACATATTTAGATCCACACAAGTATATATATATTAACTAAGAGTCAAATCATCAAACACATAGAGTGTGTCACTTGAATACTCATGATACATACTCAAAGAAGAATCAAAATCCATAATTTCTCCATGATAACTATTACTACATATCAAATATATAGTATTATCACTATTAGAGCTAGGTACAATAGGATTAAGGAGAAATTTTATAAAATTCCAAAAATAGAGCTCTGTTTTACACGATTTTGTACCGTGATATGACCTATTCATGTGTAATTGTGGACACGTATCTAGTCCTACAAACCCTGATCTAAGTCTATTTAGACTAAAATAGTCTTATGGCATACAATTGATGTGTCAATCTCGTAATTCTCCCAAAATACACACAAATTACCACATATCATTTATAATACATAACCAATTAATCTAGAACTTGTTCCTATAGGTAGTCCTACGCCATAGGATAATTCCTAAGGGTCAAATACATGATTTAGAAGCTAAAATGAATAGGAATTTAGAAATTACCAATTGGAAGATTAATTTCAAATAAAAAATTAAGTAGACACGATCCGGACATGAGCCCTCTACCAATGCTCCTCCTCTTGTGCTCCTTGCTTCTCCAAGCTCCAAAGCTCTTCTAAAGGTGAAAGTGAGAGGGAAATGAAAATGAATTGATGGTGACGTCACCCTCACTTTTTCAACTAGGGATAGTTTGGTAATTTGGCATGGGTATTTTTATTTTAGGAATATAATATTAAATATTGTAAATATTATAAATATTAATTATTGTATTATTTATTTATTTATTATTAGATATTAGATTTTATTTTGGACTTGTGTTAGTGGACCTAACTAGTTTAGATTAGATCCATGGACCAACATTTAATTCTAGTTAGAATTGAGCCCAATAGTAAGCCCATTCATTAGGAGGATGAATTAATTAGTTAAACCAATTAGACTAGAACCTTCCCTCCTTAATTAATTTTTTCATGACAAGCCCTAAGGAGCATTATGGATATTTCATAGTATAATGGAGGAGGGGTTATGGCCGGCCACCTATTGGAGTGGGAAGAGACTCCCACTCCTTATTTTTTATTCCAAATCTATATCTAGAATTTTTCCTCTTCCAAATTTCTTTATTCTCACACCAATTCTGACACAAATTTCTTTCCAATTTGTAACCTCCGTATCCTGAAATTCTAGCATAAATGCTGCTTTTAGGTTAATTTGGGACTAGTGGGACTTTTTTCATTATTTTTGGTTAATTAAAAACTAGTAACACTAAATTCCTAAAAATTATAATAATTTATTTTAGGGTCAAACATAATTGAAAATATGCTAAACTTTAAGTTAATATTCTAAATATTCAAATATATTTTCTAGAATTTTCTGAGAATTTTTGGATTAATTTTAGCATTTATTTTGAGTTAATTATGAAAAAACTGAATTAAAAACTAATTTTCAGAAAATAAAAATCCAAATTAAATTAACCCGCCCAGTCAGCAGCATCCTGGCCCGCGTGTCAGCCAGCGTGACCCAGTCAGTGGGCCCAGCTGTCAGCGAGAGAGGGCGATGGTGGGGGCGAGTGGAGTCGGTCCGAGCCAAGCCAAGCCGAGCTGAGCCGAGCCGAGTCCTAACCCGACTCGTACTCAGCCGAGCCAAACCGGGTTGAACGCTGGCCGTTAGATCCTACCGGGTAGTAGCGGATTGAAACCACGTGGCATGCCTTTAGCCGCGACTCCTCCCTCTCTCCTATATATATACGGTGTTTAGTTTATAAATTCTAGGATTTTCTTTTAGCCGATTTTGGAGAATTATCGTCTAGGGTTTCCTTCATCTTCTAGAAGCCATTACTCATAGCTCTGGACTCCAAACGTGGCCCAGTTTTGTGCATTAGAACCTTAATAGGTTAGTTTTCTGAATATATAAATTGTTTCAAGAAATTATGAATATTAAATTCTGGAAAATTTGTAGAGGATAGCATGTCCGAAAATAGATGTATCTCGATGTTTTTGCAATTCTCGGAGAACCAGGAATCAGAATCATGAACCATTTTAAGTTTTGGAAAGATAATGTCAAGATCATTGACATATGTTTTTCCTAAAATTTAATTCGAAATATTTTAGTTGTGTTAATTCTATAGAACTTCTAGGTTAGAAATTAACCACCGTTGCACATTACATTTTTGGTTTGTGCAATAATTCTCAAACAAAATTTAATTCGGATGAGCCATAAATTCTAGCATATTTTTGACACTAAAATCTATAGGAAATCATGCATGAAAATCAAGTTTGTATCGATTGACTTTTTGGTCAATATATTGCCTCAATTTGCGTGCCATTAGTCTCAAATTGATAAAATTTAGTTTCTTTGAAAAAAAATTAGGAATTGACCTAAAAATTGGAATAATAAGATTAAAATAGGAATTTGGAGTAATTATTCTAGAATTAAGTAAATTAAATAAATAATCTTTTGATATGGTAAAATTGTAATACATAGGCTATTTGGACTGACTTGGATTTTGATTCATACCAGCTAAGGACCCCAGGCGAGTACATTTTTGTGATTACTTTTAGTGCTTGATAGCCTCTATAATGCATGTTTAGTATTAATTATTTGATTCTTGACACTTGCTACACGGATTAGTAAAATGGTTTCTTATTATGAGATACGTGATTGTTCTGGATTATTGTTATTTCTTCGTGACTGGTTTGGAATCTATGTGTACTAGTGGGGAGAGAAAATACTTATTGGACGTATGAACTACCCTTTCTATCCCATGGTCTTTCTAGAATAATAGCAGCCATGCACGACAAGTGTGGTTTGTCGGATGTTATCCCCTAGTCGTTCACATGTCAACAAGGTATTTTAAATCACATAGAGTAATTGTTCCCATATGTTCTTTCATACACTGCAGTTATTTCTTTTGTTGCTTTGACATATTGTACTATATGTTTGCCATGACTGGACTTCAGCATTTGGTTATTCTAGTTGCCTTATTGTGAGTTCAGTTTGTTGCTATCATATATTCTTTACTTTTTATTGTCTTATAGCTTCTACCATATGTTGGAACTATTTTTACTATGATGTACTCGTTCCTTTCCTGACTGGATAAATATTTTAGGTGACTACAATAAGGATGAAATCCCTACACATTATGTACCGTATGCTAGCGACATAATAGTGCCTGATCTTGCCTTTCTGGAGGATCAGGGAGAGTTAGAAGCTCAGATACCATCTACAATGGAGTAGTTTAGTAGTAGTTGATTTTGTTAGTTATTTTGGACCAGATTATTCTTCGATAGTTTAATATTGTACTTTGGATATTTTGTTTTGGGGAGATTCATTAAAACCGCATCAAGACTATTATTTTATTATTATCTTGGTGTATTCATTTAAACTAGTGCCTGTGATTGAGTATAGTGTGGATATATATATATATTATGAGTTGTAGATTATACTTGTAGCTTATTCTACAGCATTCTACCGCCGACACTGCAGTGTTGGCTGGGCGTACTCATGACTCATGTCCAAATCCAGGGTGCGGGTCATGACACATTTTTAGTGATGGCCCACGCAGGTCAGGTTTCGCACAAGGTTGCGAACTCGTAGTAGTACTCAAGTTAGATGTACGACTGCGAGCCTGCCATAGGATATACATACTAGGAATAGGAAAATACTCAGTCACATCTAGGGATCCCATATACTCAACTTGCTAACCCTTACTATTTTCTTTCGTGTAATCGAGCCTCTTCCATAGTTGATTGTCTTTCTTGAATACTTCTTTATCTTGTGCCATATCAACTTTATTCTTGTTGCTTTTAACCTTTCAGAATACCACCCAAGAGTAGAGCGCGCAGTTCCAGAGCAAATGGTGCTTCCCCACACCACCCGCATCGCATAGCTACATATCTGTATCCTTTGTGCTTAAGCATAGTTTAGTAACAGAACCCTTAAGTAGGAGTTGCAAGATCACGACTGGTGGAGGCACTATCCTAGTCATTGATACTTGTAAGGGATGTCGTGTTACCTTGGGAGGCCATAATTTGGATGCTAGTTTACTCGTAATGCCACTTCCAAGTTTGGACATTATCCTTGGAATGGATTGGTTGAGTATGCACCATGCTAGCATAATCTGTCGTGAAGGACGTATACTGTTTTGCCCTGCAAGAAAGCCATAATTTGAGTTTGTTAGGGGAAGAGTTGAACAGAGTGATATAATTATTTGTGGAGCCATGGTAGCAGAGAAGGACTTGCCACGGCCTATTATTGCAAAATTTCTAGACGTATTTTCTGAGGAGCTACCAGGATTGCCACCGGACATGGATCTTAAATTTTTTATAGACTTAGTGCATGGGGCAGAACCGGTGTCGCATCAAGTCTACAGGATCAACAACAGTGAGCTGGCAGAACTGAAGAAATAGGTTGATGATTTGTTAGACAAGGGTTTCATTAGATCGAGTTTGTCGTCTTGGGGAGCCCCGATCTTATTTATACCAAAGAAAGATGGGTCGGTACGAATGTGCATTGATTACAGGGCTATAAACAACCTCACCATAAAAAACAAATACCCGCTACCAAGGATAGATGATCTTTTCGATCAGTTGAGCGGTGCGAGGGTATTTTCAAAAATTAATTTGAGGTCTAGCTATCATCAGTTAAAGGTAAAGAAGGAAGATATTCTGAAAACTGTATTTCGAACAAGATATGGCTAATATGAGTTTATGGTGATGCCATTTGGGTTGACTAATGCCCGACAGTCTTCATGAACTTGATGAACAAGGTGTTCCACCAGTACCTTGACAAGTATTTAGTAGTATTCATAGATGATATTCTAGTCTATTCGAAGACACCGGAAGAGCATACGAAGCATTTAAGGATTGTGCTAGAGAACCTTCGAAAGGAGAAGCTCTATAGAAAACTCTCAAAATATGAGTTCTTCCTGGATAAGGTAGAGTTCCTTGGGCATGTGGTGACTGGAGATGGGATATCGGTAGATCCAAAGAAGATTATTGCTGTAGAGTCTTGGACTACTCCGAGTTCTGTTGTAGAGATCAGAAGCTTCTTAGGATTGGCCGGATATTACAGGAAATTTGTAAAGGATTTTTCTCGGATCGCAGAGCCGTTGACTAGACTCGCTCGAAAGGATGTACAGTTCGTGTGGACCAAAGAATGTCAGGCTGCATTTAATGAGCTAAAGAAGATATTTACCACAACGCCTGTTTTGACGGTGCCATCGGGGACAGGTGGATTTTTCATTTATAGCGATGCTTCGGAGAAGGGCTTGGGATGTGTTCTAGAGCAAAACAAGAAGGTGGTGGCATATGCTTCTAGACAATTGCACCCACATGAGAAAAACTATTCCACTCACGACTTAGAATTAGCAGCGGTAATTTTTACTCTAAAATTGTGAAAACATTTTCTGTACGAAGAGCGTGTAGAAATATACACTGACCACAAAAGCTTGAAGTTTGTCTTTACGCAAAAAAGCTGAATATGAGGCAGCGTAGGTGGCTAGAACTGATGAAGGATTTTGATATTTTACTGCAGTATCATCCAAGGAAGGCTAACGTAGTTGTCGATGCCTTGAGCAGATATCCAGTAGCGATATACTTGACAACGGATCGTCACTTATTAACAGAATTGGATAGCCTGGGCATCGAGGTTATTATTCTAGGAGTGAAGACGCAAATGATGGGCATGCAGATTCAGTCAGGGTTTATGGAGAAGATCCTAGAGACACAGTACCAAGATAAGGGTCTGCAAAACCTCAGAGCTCAAGTGCAGGCATGATTGATGGATGACTTCTCTATTGCTGAGGATGGTTCATTAAGGCATGGGATTAGGTTATGTATGCCTAGTGGGGACCTGCGGGAAGATATCATATAAGAGGCCTATCGTTCTCAGTATTCTATACATCCGGGAGCAAACAAGATGTATAAGGACCTGAGGGAACATGTGTAGTGGTATAGGATGAAGCGGAAGGTAGCATATCTTGTCTCCAGATGTTTAGTGTGCCAGTAGGTCAAAGCCGAGAGGTAGAGACCAAGAGGATTGCTACAACCACTACCAATTCTTATGTGGAAATGGGAGCATATCACGATGGATTTTATTTTCAGACTTCCATGCACTCCAGGAGGGAAGGACGTAATTTGGGTCATTGTTGACAGGCTGACCAAATCAGCCCACTTTTTGCCTTTCAAAGTAGGATTTTCCACGGAGAAGCTTGCCGATTTATATGTGAAACAGATAGTCAGGCTGCATAGAGTTCCGGTAAGCTTCGTGTCCGATCGGGATAGTAGATTTATGTCCCACTTTTGGAGGAGTTTGTAGGCTAGCTTGGGTACCCAACTCAAATTTAGCATGGCTTACCACCCTCAGACGGATGGACAGTCAGAGAGGACTATTCAGACACTCGAGGATATGCTTCAAACATGTATACTAGATTTTGGTGGCTCGTGGAAGGATCATCTTTACCTGGTAGAGTTTGCATACAACAATAGCTATTAGGCTAGTATCGAGATGTCTCCTTTCGAGGATTTGTATGGTATAGGAGATGCCAAACTCCATTATCTTGGGATGACGTAGGAGAGAGAATAATTTTGGGACCAGAGATGGTAGTTGATGCTGCAGAAAAAGTGAACCAGATTAGAGAGAGACTTTGTGTGGCTCAGGACAAACAGAAGCAGTGGACCGATAGTCGTAGGAGACCGCTAGAGTTTGAGGTATCAATTCATTTATTTAAATATTTATTACATTCTTAGATCATGTGTTAAGTTCTTATTTTGGTATAGGTTGGCGACTTAGTGTTCTTGAGGATCTCTCCGACACGTGGAACTATTTATTTCGGTGGAGGTGGAAAGCTTAGTCCAAGATTCATCGAACCTTTCAATATTTTGGAGAAGGTCAGAGTAGTAGCTTATCGACTAGCCTTACTGCCTATATTGGAATAAGTAAACGTGTTCCATGTGTCCTAGCTAAGACGATACGTGGCAGATCCTAGCCATGTATTAGATCATTCGGAGCTTGAGGTTGGACCAAGCCTCTGTTATTCGGAGCAGCCAGTGGGGATCCAAGACCGCAGAGATAAGGTGCTTCATAACCAAGTACTTCCCTTGGTTCACGTTGCTTGGAGTCATCATTCTTCCGTTGAATCCACTTGGGAGCGGGAAGAGGAGATGCGAGAGCGTTACCCCTATCTTTTTGCACCATGAGGTAATTTTTCGTTTGTATTTCTTCTGCCCTAAATTTCGAGGACAAATTTTTTTTTCTAGGAAAGACTTGTAACCTCCGTATGCTGATATTCTAGCTTAAATATTGTTTTTAGGTTAATTTGGGACTAGTGGAACTTTTTCCATAATTTTTGGTTAATTAAAAACTAGTAACACTAAATTCCTAGGACTTGTAAGAATTTATTTTAGGGCAAACATAATTAAAAATATTCCAAACTTTTATTTTAGATTCTAAATAACAAATATATTTTCTAGAATTTTCTGGGAATTTTTGGATTATTTTTAGCAATTATTTTGAGTTAGTTAAGAAAAAACTGAATTAAAAACTAATTTCCAGAAAAAGAAAATCCTAATTAAACCAACCCGCCCAGTCAGCCCCGCCCAGTCAGCAGCAGCCTGGCTCGCGTGTCAGCTAACGCGGCCCAGTCAGCGGGCCCAACCGTCAGCGAGAGGGGGCGAGTGGAGTCGGTTCGCGCCAAGCCGAGCTGAGCCGAGTCGAGTCCTAACCCGACTCGGACTCAGCTGAGCCAAACCGGCTTGAACGCTGGCAGTTAGATCCGAGCGAGTAGCAGCGGATGGACGCCACGTGGCATACATTTTGCCGCGGCTGCTCCCTTTCTCTTATATATAAACAGTGTTTTGTTTATAAATTCTATGGTTTTCTTTTAGCCTATTTTGGAGAATTGTCATCTAGGGTTTCCTTCATCTTCCAGAAGCCATTACTCATAGCTCCAGACTCTAAACATGGCCCAGTTTCTTTTATTAGAACCGTATTGAGGTTAGTTCTCTGAATATATAAATTATTTCATAAAATTATAAATATTAAATTCTGGAAAATTTGTAGAGCATAGTATGTCCAAAAATAGATGCATCTCGGTGTTTTTATGATTTCGGGAGAACTAGGAATTAGAATCACAAACTGTTTTGAATTTTTAGAAATCTAATGTCGAGATCATTGAAATATATTTTCCCTTGAATTTAATTTGAAATATTTTAGTATTGTTAATTCTGTAGAACTTCTAGGTTAGAAATTAACCACCGTTGCACAATACGTTTTTGGTATGTGCAATAATTCCCAAACAAAATTGAATCCGGGTGAGCCATAAATTTCAGCATATTTTTGACGCTAAAATCTACAGGAAATTATGCATGAAAGTCGAGTTTGTGTCGATTGACTTTTTGGTCAACAGATCGTCTCGATTTGTGTGCCATGAGTCTCGAGTTGATAAAATTTAGTTTCTTTCAACAAATTTAGGAATTAACCTAAAAATCAAAATAATAAGATTAAAATAGGAATTTGGAGTAATTATTCTAGAATTAAATAAATTAAATAAATTACCTTTTGATATGGTAAAATTGTAATACATTGGCTATTTTGACTGTGACTTGGATTCTGATTCTTACTAGCTAAGGACCCCAGGCGAGTATATTTCCGTGATTACTTTCAATGCTTGATAGTCTTTATAATACATGTTTAGTATTGATTATTTGATTCTTGATACTTGCTACACGGATTAGTATGATGGATTCTTATTATGAGATACATGATTGTTCTAGATTATTGTTATTTCTTCGTGACTTGTTTGGAATCCATGTGTACTTGTAGGAAGGGAAAATTCTTAGAGGATGTGTGAACTACCCTTTCTATCTCATGGTCTTTCTAGACTAATAGCAGCCATGCACGAAATGTATGATTTTTTGGATATTACCCCCTAGCCGTTCACATGTCAATATGGTATTTTAAATCACATAGAGTAGTTGTTTCCATCTGTTCTTCCATACACTACAATTATTTCTTTTGTTGCATGAAGATATTGTACTATATGTTTGCCATGACATGACTTCAACATTTGGTTATTCTAGTTGCCTTATTATGAGTTCAGTTTGTTGCTATCATATATTCTTTACTATTTATTGTCTTATAGCTTCTACCATGTGTTGGAACTATTTTTTTTATGATGTACTAGTTCCTTCCCTGACTAGATAAATATTTTAGGTGACTACAATAAGGATAAAATCCCTATACATTATGGACCATATGCTAGCGACATAATCGAGCCTGATCTTGCCCTTCCGGAGGATCAGGGAGAGTTAGCAGCTCAGATTTCGTCTACATTGGAGTAGTTTAGTAGTAGTTGATTTTGTTAGTTATTTTGGACTGGATTGTTCTTTGGGAGTTTAATATTGTACTTTGGATATTTAGTTTTGGGGAGATTAATTGAAACTGCATCAAGACTACTATTTTATTATTATCTTGGTGTATTCATTTAAACTAGTGCCTGTGATCGAGTATAGTGTGGAGATGTATATATGTTGTGAGTTGTAGATTATACTTGTAGCTTATTCTACAGCATTCTACCACCAATACTACAGTATAGGCTGGGCGTACTCATGTTACCAATTGCAGATTCTAGACACGATCCGGACACGAGCCCTCTACCAATGCTCCTCCTCTTGTGCTCCTTGCTTCTCCAAGCTCCAAAGCTCTTCTAAAGTTGAAAGTGAGAGGGAAATAAAAATGAATTGATGGTGATGTCACCCTCACTTTTCCAACTAGGGTTAGTTTGATAATTTGGCATGGGGATTTTTATTCTTAGGAATATAATATTAAATATTGTGCATGTTATAAATATTAATTATTATATTATTTATTTATTGTTAGATATTAGATTTTATTTTGGACTTACGTTATTGGACCTAACTAGTTTAGATTAGATCCATGAACCAACATTTAATTCTAGTTAGAATTGAGCCCAATAGTAAGCCCATTCATTAGGAGGATGAATTAATTAGTTAAACCAATTAGACTAGAACCTTTCCTCCTTAAATAATTTTTTAATGACAAGACCCAAGGGGTATTGTGGATATTTTATAGTAGCTTGGAGGAGGGGTTATGACTGGCCACCTATTAGAGTGGGGAGAGACTCTCTCTCCTCATTTTTCATTCTAAATCTTGATCTAGAATTTTTTTTTTTCCAAATGTTTTCATTCCCACACCAATTCTTACACAAATTTCTTCCGAATTCCTTTTTTATTCTTTATTAGAGGCCAATAAAACAAGGAGGAATCAAGAATCTGTAAGGTGGAAGCAAGGATCTACAAGAAGGAGCAAGGATCTACAAGTTGAAGGCTTTTGACACTCAATTTAGGAATTTTATTGGGAACCCATCTCCTAATAGGTACAATTTAGTTTTTTCTCTCTAATTAGACTCTAAATATGTAATTTAATCATTAGAAACCCTCCATTGTACTAAGACTACCCATATAAATTGAAATTAGGTTCATAGGAGGCATATGGAGAAAGTTATGTAGTATTTTGTCTCAATTTTGGGAGAATTCCGAGATTGGCACATCTTGTGTTTGTCAATAGGTCAATTAG
This sequence comes from Iris macrosiphon, assembly GCA_036927795.1. Lineage (NCBI taxonomy): Eukaryota > Viridiplantae > Streptophyta > Magnoliopsida > Asparagales > Iridaceae > Iris > Iris macrosiphon. The sequence goes on from JAYESA010000005.1 coordinate 141,932,885, forward strand.
ACCAAATTGAAATATGTTTGATTGTGTGTGACTAGTATCGTTTTCACAATTTGATACGTATAGGCCGTATTCCGACAATTTGGCGATACGGTTGATTTGGGGCTTTTATCCCGACACGGAAGTTTGAACATATCATATTTTGACACGGACACGTACTAGAATAGCCAACACTTCATGTTGCTTCTAATTATTGTTTTAGACTTGCTCGTGTCCTTCAGGATACGTTTGGTGTTGTGGTGGAGCCATATTGCAAGCGTATCATTGATTGAGTGTGATACGCGTGCGGTGCACTCCACGTGTTTGTTTTCATACATTTTAATTCAATTTGCCTTGGTTATAGCTATTAGAATATTATAATTATAATTGTTGTATGATATATATGTATATGTTTAATTATGTGTATGTTCTATATTTTATTTTTGTGTGTTGGTGGTCATGGGAGAATAGGAGAGTGTATGTTCATCACTAGTGTGGTTATGTGGTGACATATATTTATATATAGAAATATGGATATGTTTATATGTATATGTAGTTTCGTGAGCGAGTGTATGTGTGTATTAGATGTGTGCATGTGAGCTAGAGGGGTAAATTATAGGCATAAGCACCTGGATAAGCAGGGCAATAAGCTGAAGTAAGCAGGTTAAAAAGTAGCAGCAACAAGAAGCAGCAGCAGAAGCTGTGAGCAGCGAAAAGTAGCAACATAAGCAGTAAGCAGCGAAAAGCAGAAGCATTGAGCAGCTACAGCAGAATCAATAAGCAACGAAAGAAGCAGCAATATGCGTCTGCAACAGAAGCAGTAAGCAGCAGCAGAAGCAACAATAAGCGGCAGATTTGTAATAAGTAGCAGTAGTGTTAATTAGGGATAAGTTTAATAAACTAGTTGATAAGCTAAGTTTGTTATATATATATATATATATATATATATAAGTTAGTTAGTTAGTTAGTTAGTTATATATATATATATATATATATATATATATATATATAAGCACTAGTTAACATTGGTTAGTATTATTTCCAGATTACCGTGAGTGACACCAAGGTAATGAGAGTTGAGGTGTCTTGGGTACGGGTATTAAATACCAAGGGGTATGTTAGTATGTTAGTTAGTATATTATTGTTATAAATTTAAATGCATGTTAGTGTATAGTTATGTGTATGGATAGTTAGTTATATGTTATAATTTTAACTACCTTATGATACCAAGGTAATGTCAAGGTATTTGTTTATACTCATGGTATTGAGTTTGTATATCAAGATAGGTGTGTACATGGTGTGATACCGCGTTTGGTTCAAAGCCAAGTTATCCACTTATCAGTAGTTTGACTAGGAGTATTATATATTTTGCTTTGTATATATATATTATAGTATTTTTATATCTAATAACTTGCGTATCTAATGATACGGTATTTTATTGGTATCCTAGTATCTTAGCATAACTAGTATGGCTTAGTTACATAGAGTATAGATGCAATATCCTAGAGATGGACTCATACAACCTAGAAATAGCTAGTGTCACCCTCACTTTCCAACTAGGATAGTTTGGTAATTTGGGATAGGTATTTTTATTTTTAGGAATATTATATTAAATATTGTGCATGTTAAATATTATTTATTGTATTATCTAATTATTGTTAGATGTTAGATTTATTTTAGACTGGTGTTAGTGGACCTAACTAGTTTTGATTCTAGTTAGAATTGAGCCTAATAGTAAACCCATTTATTAGGAGTATGAATTAATTAGTGAAACCAATTAGACTAGAACCTTCCCTCCTTAATTAATTCCTTCATGACAAGCCCCAAGGGGTATTTTGGAATTTCTATAGTAGCTTAGAGGAGAGGAAAGGGTCGGCCATATAGGGGTGGAGAGAGACTCTCTCTCCCCATTTGTCATTCCAAATCTTGATTTAGAATTTTTTCTCTTCCAAATTTCTTCATTCCCACACCAATTCCTACTCAAATTTTTTCTCAATTCCTTTCCTATTCTTCATTGGAGTTTATTAGAACAAGGAGAAAGCATGGATCTACAAGGAGGAGGCAAGGATCTACAAGAAGAAAGTAAGGATCTTCAACGAGGAGCAAGGATCTACAAGTTGGAGGCTCTTGACACTCAATTTGAGAATTTTATTGAGAATCCAATTCCTAATAGGTATAATTTAGCTTTTCCTCCATATTTAGGTTCTAAAATATGTAATTTAATCATTAGTAACTCTCCCATATACTAAGGCTACCCATAGGAATTGAAATTAGGTTCATAGGAGGCCTATGGAAAAAGTTATGCGGTATTTTGTGTCAATTTTGGGAGAATTATGAGATTGACACATCTTGTGTTTGTCAATAGGTCAATTAGACCAAATTGATATGTGTTTGATTGTTGTGACTAATTTTGTGTCTACAATTGGATACGTGTATGCCTTATTCCGATAATTTGGCGATACGTGTTGATTTGGTGGTTTTATTGCGACACGGGGGTTTGAGCATGTCATATTTTGATACGGACACGTAGTTGAGTAGTTAACTCTTCGTGTTGTTCATAATTATGATTTTAGACTTTCTTGTATTCTTCAAATTTGTTTGGTCGTATGGTGGAGCCGTATCGCAAGCGTATCATAGAATGAGTGTGATACGGGTGCGGTGCACTCCACATATTTGTTCCTTACATTTAGATTCAATATACTTTGGTTAAAGCTATTAGAATGTTATAATTATATTGTTTTATGATATATATTTATGTGTAATTATATATATGGTCTATATTTTAATTTGTGGTGCAGTCTCAGGTATCAGTAATTATGGAAGGCACAGTACAATATCAGGTAATAGTTTAGTTTCAGCAGTGTTCAGTGTTTAGTTAGTTTAGTATTAAGGTGTAGGTTTTTTAGTGAGTATAGTTGGTTAGTAGATTAGTATTTTAGTGTTAAGATTAGTGATATACTTGTTAATACAAAGTTAGCTAAGTATCTATAGTATCTATGTAGATAAATATGTATACTAGTATGTAATATATGTTAATAGTTAATATTTTTATAGTTAGTATTGAGGGCTATATATATATTAGCTATATTCACTAGGTTTTGAATTACCTTGGGATACCAAGGTAATATCAAGGTTATGCTCAAGGTATTGGGTTTGAGTATCTAGATTGGTGTGGGGTAGTGTGATACACATTGGTGCAAGGCCAAGGTATCATAATTTCAGTAATTAGTTAGATGCTATATATATTGACTTTTATATTTATATAAAAATTACTATTTTCATATATTAAACTTGCTTATCTTAGGATACGCTATTTTGTATGTTGCATTGTATCGTAGATTAGCTAGTATAGCTTAGTTTCACAGCGTATCGACCTAGTATCCTAGTGTTAGACTCATACAACCTAGAATTAGTCGATTTGACTTAGAAATGGCTTTATGACCTATAAGTGTATTAGTTTAACTTATTTTCATTTTCAAACCTTGTATTGATGCAACATACTATATATAGGTATGTATGACATCAGCTTGGGCATCGAGAGATACACCTTGCTCAGGACTTCAAGCAAGTACATTTCTCTGATAGTTTTTAATTTATAATAGTATATATATGCATGTTTTAGAATTGTATACTTGATTCTGACACAGTTATTTCACGGACTTGTACTACATGGATCCCGTTAGGAGATGTTATCCCCTACCGTGTTCTGCGGGTACTCCTGTATATATATTTTATCGTGTACATTAGGTATTAATTTATATTTAGTATTTACACACTGCTCGTGTTCAGTGTGCTTATTCGTGTACACACACTGAAGTGTTCAGTGTGATTATATTCGTGTACACCCACTTCTCGTTTTCAGTGGTCATATTCGTGTTCGTAGCGTATCGTAATTGGACCTATTGGTATTAGTTGGGGATGGAAGAGTAGGTATTGATTATGTGATCAAATCCCCATTGTTTATCGTGTACGTTTTGATTACATACCACACTTGTAATTGTCTTACCTTATTGATCATGTTAACCCAAACCGATCACATAATGAACTTGTATTTTGAGACACATTAGTTGGATTGCAGTTATTTTATCATATTGCAGATACTCATATTATTGTTTTATATTCTCGTATATTACCTGTATACCTATTGTTCATTCATTCATATGTTTAGTGATATTGTATTTCATTTTTATTATCTATTTTATATGCTCGATTATGTTATTGAAACTGCTTTTAGAGGTATGTACTTTGCTCCAATCCTGACTGGATATTTTTTTTTAGATGATTGGCTTATAGAGCAGTGTCCCACATTCTACGGGCTGCAGGATGGCGTACCTTTAGAGGATACTCCTATAGACGAGAAGGACTTAGTTGCAGAGCCCGAGGAGGTCTAGTTATTTGTGTTGGCATGTATTAGACTTTTGTGGAGATTCATAGTTTATATATTATTTTAGATTAAGGATTGTATCTTGATTTCTTTCCTTCATTATTCCATTCATGCTATATGTTCCTTAGTTTGTTTTTGTGATTGAGATTAGTTATACTTGTGAGATACCATATTGTTCCACCGTTTGGAGTTGAGATGATTGACATGTACTATATTATATTGTTGAGATATTAGATAGTTAAAAATGACCAAGATAGCGTTCTACCGCCGATGCTACGACGTAGGCTGGGCATAACCACGTACTCATGCCCGAATATCCGGGAGCGGATCGTGACACATTTTTAGTGATGGCCCATGCAGGTCTAGATTCGCAAGTAGTGCGATTCGTAGTGGTGCTAGCCTAGAGTACTTCTGCAAGCCTGTTTTAGGAAATAGGATTTAGGCTGAGAGTTTACTCAATCATAACTAGAAAATATTCTAATATCTGTTTTGCAATCCTTATCTATTGAATATTTGCTTTACTTTGATTAAATTATGTCCTTCTTTGATGATATCGTATCATACTCAATATTGGTTCCTTATTTCAATCTGTCTTCAAGATGCTACCGAAGATGCGTTTCCAACGCTCAGGTGCCGCGATAGCACGATCACTTCATCATCCATGAGGGCAGCACCCTCAGATGATGGTCCAGCACCTACATTCAGGAGGTCAGCTTTCCCGGTCCAGGTAGGCGTATCCGCAGCAGCTTTCGAAGGTGCTTCACCTTCGGTACCGAGGATAGCACAGACAGTTCTATGGGATCTTTCACCCCCACCACCAGTAGTTGATCAGACGCAGATATTCATGCTCTTTCAACAGATGATGGAGGTGCAGCAGTGTCAGTCAGAGGACCTGCGACATAGCGTGGAGAATGCTCACCAGATCGCGCTCACAACAGTTGAGAGGGCTACCACAATCCAACCATAAATGGCACCACCTCAGTTTATTTCTCAACAGCCGAGGCCGCGGACCATCATAGACTTCAAGAGGATGGGCCCGAAGGACTTTAGAGGAACAAAGGGGATCCTTTATACGGATGATTGGATCGAGGACATCGAGCGAAACCTGTGCCTGGTTCAGATTCTAGAGATGTTACAGATAGAGGCAGTGGGGTACATGATGTTCGACATTGCTTTAACATGGTTCAGGATAGATCCCAGGATCACAGTACCAGGACTCACTTGGGAAGCATTCATAGATCTTTTCAAGGAGAAGTTCTTCCCAGACGTGGCTCTGACATCCTTAGAGAGCCATTTCTAGTTCCTCGTCCAGGGTGGTATGTCGGTGGACGACTATGCGACGGAGTATTGCCGACTAGGTAGCTTCGTAGAGTGGCAGAACCCCAGGGGGAGAGCCAGAAAGTTCAGGAAGGGCCTGAACCGGGAGGTCAAATCCCGCACAAACGGAGATCCTACCGCCACCTTCGAGAAGATTCTCAGACAGGCGTAGCGAGCAGAGAATGATTTAGAGCTTGGCTCTAAGAGGCCGAGGGACACAAGAGAATCCAGTACCAAACCGGGTCCAGCAAAGAGGCCTCATTTCCAACAGCAGCACCAGAGGCACTACCAATATCCGAGGCAGCAGTATCACAGGCCAGTTAGAGCGGCGACACAATAGATCTACCAGATCCAGAGGGCAGCTGTTCCTTGCACTTTCTGTAAGAAGCAAAGACATGGATGGGATGAATGCATGATGAGATTGGGCCAGTACTTATTCTGTAGATCAGGAGACCATCAGTTGAGGGCTTGTCCTAAAGTCCCAACTCGTCCAGCTCAGGACGGAGGTCAGGCACAAAGAGCACCTGCTAGACCACCAGCGGGACAATAGAGAGGACCTCTACCACCGTAGAAGCAGCAGTTTTCTCAACACCAGCAGCAAAGAGGTGCTCAGCGACAGGGGCGAGCTTTTGCCTTGACTGTCGAGGAGGAGGAGCCAGTTAGCAATGTCATCTCAGGTTCAGTTTATCTTGATTCCTTTCCAGCTCATGCTTTATTTGATTTCGATGCTTCTTATAGTTTTGTATCTGTATTTTTTGCTCCGAGACATCGTCTTGAGTCTGAACCGTTGGCGTGGACTTGCAAGATCATGACCGAGGATGGCATTATCCTGGTTAGTGATATTTGCAAGGACCAGAGAGTTTCTTTAGGAGGCTGAGAGTTAAGCGTATGTCTACGCATAATGCTACTTCCTAGCTACGATATAGTACTCACGATGGATTGGTTGAGTAGGCATCATGCTAGATCCATTATCGTAGAGGTAGAATTTTATTTCAGATGCCAGGGGAGCCAGAGTTTGAGTTCGTCAAAGGAGCAGTAGGGCAGAGCGAAGGAGACTTCTGTGGAACTTTGGTAGAAAAGCAGGAGCCGCCACATCCGTTGAATATAGAGTTTATGGATGTCTTTCCAGAGGAGTTATCGGGGTTGCCACCGGACATAGATACAGAATTCTCTATAGATTTGGTGCCAGGCGTAGAGCCAATATCAAAACACTTCTATAGAGTAAACAATAGTGAACTGGCAGAGTTAAAGAAGCAGGTGGATGAGTTGCAAGATAAGTGCTTTATCCATTCCAATTATCACCATGGGGTCCTCTGGTATTTTTTGTACCAAAGAGGGATAGGTTGGTACGCATTTGTATCGACTACAGGGCACTCAACAACCTCACTATCAAGAATAAATACCCGTTGCCGAGGATTAATGATTTGTTTGACCAATTGAGAAGAGCGAAGGTATTCTCAAAGATAGACTCGAGGTCGGGGTACCACCAGGTAAAAGTTAATAAGGAAGATATCCCAAAGACAGCTTTCAGGACTCGGTATGGGCAGTTTCAGTTCTTGGTGATGCCGTTTGATTTAATTAATACCTCGACAGTATTCATGAACCTGATGAACAAGGTGTTTCATCAGTACCTGGATTAATTTGTTGTAGTCTTCATTGATGATATTTTGATATATTTGAAGACCCGAAGAAGATTTCAGCAGTTGAATCATGCTCTACCCTGAGTTCAGTAGCAGAGATTAGGAGTTGTCTTTGATTGGCAGGCTACTATCGGAGGTTTATTCAAGATTTTCCAGGATCACGGAGCCGTTGACTAGACTAACCAGGAAGGAAGTGGAGTTCGTCTGGACTAAAGATTGTCAGTCAGCATTTGAGGAGATGAAGAAGAGGTTGACTACAGCTCCAATATTGACATTACCATCAGGAGCAGGAGGATTTTCCATATACAGTGATGCATCTGGTAAGGATTTGGGTTGTGTTTTGCAGCAGAACGGGAAGGTGATTGCCTATGCTTCTAGGCAATTACGCCTCATGAGCATAATACCCTACCCATGACTTGGATTTGGTAGCAGTTATTTTTGCTCTTAAATTATGGAAATACTACTTGTATGGAGAATAAGTAGAGATCTTTACAAACCACAAGAGCTTGAAGTATGTATTTACACAAAAAGAGCTTAACATGAGACAGCGACGATGGTTGGAGTTGATGAAGGACTTCGATATTTCTTTGCAATACCATCCAGGGAAGGCCAACGTAGTCATAGATATCTTTAGCTGGTATCCATTGTCTATGTACTTGACGAGGGGCAGACATTTATTGGCCGATCTTGACAGTTTGGGCATTGAGGTATTAGCTCCTGGAGTCGCAGCACAAATATGAGGACTTCAGGTACAGTAAGAGTTGATGGATCGGATATAAGCCACACAGTATAAGGATGAGTCTCTGAGAAGCATCAGAGCATAGGTCCAGATAAGGTTGGCAGAAGACTTCAGTATCACTGATGATGGATCACTGCGGTACGGTACCAGATTGTGTGTACCAAGTAGAGCATTGAGCGAGAAGATTCTTTAGGAGGCGCATCGATCTCAGTACTCTATGCATCCAGGTGCCAAAAAGTTATATAAAGACATGAGAGAGCATTTTTGGTGGTATGGTATGAAGCGGGAGATAGCTAGCTTCATATCCAGATACTTGGTTTGCCAGCAGGTAAAGGCGAAGAGACAAATGCCAGGTGGATTGCTTCAGCCTTTACCCATTCCAGAGTAGAAATGGGAGCATGTGACCATGGATTTTGTTTAAGGACTTCCGCGTTCTCCAGGAGGTAAAGATGCTACTTGGGTCATCGTGGATAGGTTAACCAAATTAACCCACTTTCTGCCATTCAAAGTGGGTGCATCTACGGAGAAGCTCATGGAGATGTATGTGCGCTAGATAGTCAGATTGTATGGTGTTCCAGTGAGCATACTCTTGGATCGGGATAGTCGCTTTACGTCCTACTTCTGGAGGAGTTTCTAGGCTAGCTTGGACACTCAGCTCAAGTTTACTACCGCATATCACCCTCAGACAGAAGAAAAGTCAGAGAGGACTTTTCAGACTCTCGAGGACATGCTACACACTTGTGTTTTAGATTTTGGATGTTCTTGGGAGGATCATCTTCAATTGGTAGAGTTTTCATATAACAGCAACTACCAAGCCAGTATCGAGATATCATCGTTTGAGGTATTGTATGGATGGAGATGTCGCACTCCGTTATCATGGGATGATGTTTGTGAGAGAGCATTATTAGGACCAGAGATGGTAGTGGATGCAGTCGAGAAGGTGAAGCTCATCAGGGATAGATTTCGAGTGGCGTAGGACAGACAATGGCATTGGGCCGATAGCCATCGGAGACCTTTGGAGTTTGAGATTGGCGGTCTGGTTTTCTTGAGGATTTTACCGACATATGGCACGATTCGTTTTGGTGGAGACGGAAAGCTTAGTCAACGATTCATTAAACTTTTCTGTATTCTTGAGAAGGTCGGTGCAGTTTCATACAGACTAGACTTACCACCAGCATTAGAGGGAGTGCACAACGTGTTTTACGTGTTACAGCTGAGATAATACGTGGGCCCTACTTTTAGCTATCTAGAGCAGCCAGTTGAGATTCTAGATCGGAGATCGAAGGTACTGAGGAACCAAATGATTCCTTTGGTGCACGTCGCGTGGAGGAATTACTCGCCAGAAGAGAGTACCTGGGAGCAAGAGACAGAGATGCCCGAGCGATATCCATATCTGTTCGAGCCGTGAGGTATAATTCTTTCTTGTATTGTATTGTTTGCTTTTGGTAGTTAGTTTCTTCCTTAATTTTGAGGACAAAATTTTTCTAAGGTGGGTTGGATTATCACCCTCACTATTTTAATCAAGGTTAGTTTGGTAATTAATATGGGTATTTTTATTTTAGAATTTATTGTATTTAAATATTGTGCATGTGTGATTATTTATTTGTTATATTATTTATTTATTGTTAGATGCTAGAGTATTTTGGACTTGTGAAGTGGACCTAACTAATTAAATTCGATGCATGAACCCAATATTTTAGTTTAGTTTAGATTGAGCCCACTAATTAGGCCCATGGATTAGGAGGATGGATTAATTAGTGAAACCATTAGACTAGAACCTTCCCCCATTAATTAATTTCTTCATGAGAGGCCCTAAGGGGTGTTTTGGACATTTTATAATAGCTTGGGAGAGGGGTATATGGCCGGCCACAAGAAGGAAGAGAGCGAGTGTCTCTTATTTCATTTTTTATTCCAATTAGATCTAGATTTTCCCCCTTTCTAAATTTCTTCATTCCTTCACCATTTTCTCACAATTTTTTCCCCAAATTCCTTTCCTATTCTTCATTGGAGTCAAATACAACAAGGATGTACAAAAAGGAAGCAAGGATCAACAAGGAGGAGGCCAAGATCTACAAGGAGGAGCTATATTTCTATATTTGAGGATTTTTACTGGGAATCCATCTCCCAATAGATATATTTCAGTTTTCCCACCCTTATAAGTTCTAAATCTGAGATATAACCATGAGAAATCACCCCACATGCATAGGCTACCCATAGGAATTGGTTTTAGGTTCATAAGAGACCTATGGTGGAAGTTGTGTGTGTTTTTGTATCAATTTTGCGGGATTTCCGAGATTGGCACTTGTGGTGTTTGTCAATTGGACAAATAGATCAATATGACATATGATTGATTGTTTATGACTAGTGTCTTATCCATAATTGGGTACGTGTAGGCCATATCTCGCCAATTTGGCGATATGGGTTATTTTTGGGAGGTTTCCTCCGACACGGGAATTTATGCATATCACTTTTTGACACAGACCTGTAGTTGTGTATATTATTATTTGTATTATGCATAATTAGTATTCTAGACTTGCTCATATCCTTTGGGATATATTTGGTTGTGTGGTGGAGCCGTATCGCAAGCGTATCATAGAATTAGTGTGATACGGGTGCGGTGCACTCCACGTGTTTGCTTTATTGCCTTTATTTCTATGTGTGCTTGTGTGTATATATATATATATATATATATATATATATGAGTATGTATTATATGTTATTGATGGATGAGTATACATATAACTAGGTGTCTAAGTGTTTATGTACATATATCTAATTATATCTATGTAACACTTAGACACCAAGTTATATGTATACTCATCCATCAATAACATATAATACATACTCATATATATATATATATATATATATATATATATATATATATAGAAGAGGGATATAGCTATATGTGTTATGAGTGTTTATATATATATAAGTTATATATATATATGTATATACATATATATGAGAGTATGTATATATATATATATATATATCAGTTTATGCATAGATGAGGGATTGAAACATATAGTTTATATATAGAGGTGTTATGTAGGTGTGTTTGTGAGTGTGTGTGGGTGGGTGTCAATGAGATCGAGCGAGAGAGAGTGAGAGCAGCAGCTATTAGAGATCACAATACAGTCTCGAGGAGATACAACTCGAGCCACACTGTGCAAGTAGCTAACTACAACCCCATTTTAGAGCAGTTCAGTTCAAGTATTAGCTGAGCAGCAGCATGCTGCAATGCACCCAGTAGTACAGGTTGTGCAGACAACTACAAAGGTGGGGTATCAGTGTGCAACCCTTTAATGCACAACAGCTTCAGCTAGATGCATAGCACAGTGCTGCCCTGTATGCACAGTAAGGAGAGTCTGCATAAGCAGCAAGTTCAAGGTGCAGTTGTTGTGCAGCAATGCACAACAAGTCAAAGAAGAGCTCGGGCCTTGAAGAGGTAGCAATGCACAACAAGTTCAAGGTGCAGTTGTTCTGCAACAACTAACAGGTTATGTAGCACAGTGCAGGCAGCTAACTGAGGTGCAGTCTCAGGTATCAACAACTATGCAAGCCACAGTACAGTATCAGGTATTAGTTCAGTTTCAGCAGTGTTCAATGTTTAGTTAGTTTAGTGTTAAGGTGTAGGTTGTTTTAGTGAGTATAGTTGGCTAGTAGATTAGTAGTTTAGTGTTAAGATTAATGATATACTTGTAAATACATAGTTAGCTAAGTATCTATAGTATCTATGTAGATAGATATGTATACTAGTATGTAATATATGTTAGTAGTTAATATTTTTATAGTTAGTATTGAGGGCTATATATATATTAGCTATATTCACTAGGTTTTGAATTACCTTGCGTTACCAAGGTAATATCAAGGTAATGGATCGATGCTCAAGGTATTGGGTTTTAGTCTCGAGATTGGTGTGGGGTAGTGTGATACACATTGGTGCAAGGCCAAGGTATCCTAATTTCCGTAATTAGTTAGATGCTATATATATTGACTTGTATATATATATACAAATTGCTATTTTTATATATTAAACTTGCCTATCTTAGGATACAGTATTTTGTGTATTTTATAGTATTGTAGATTAGATAGTATAACTTAGTTTCATAGCGTATCGACCTAAAATCCTAGTGTTAGACTCATATAACCTAGAATTAGTCGATTTGACTTAGAAATGACTTTATGACCTAGAATTGCATCAGTTTAACTTATTTTTATTTTTGAACCTTGTATTGATGCAACATACCATATATAGGTCTGTGTGACACCAGCTTGGGCATCGAGAGACACACCTTGCTCAGAACTTCAAGCGAGTATATTTTTCTGATAGTTTTCAGTTCATAATAGTATATATATGCATGTTCCCGAATTGTATACTTGATTCCGACACATTGATTTTACGGACTTGTACTACATGGATCCCGTCAGGAGATGTTATCCCTTACCGTGTTCAGCGGGTACTCCTGTACACGTATTTTATCATGTACATTGGGAATTGATTTATATTTCGTGTTCACACACTTCTCATGTCCAGTATGCTTATTCGTGTACACACACTGCTCGTGTTCATTGTGATTATATTAGTGTACACCCACTGCTAGTGTTTAGTGGTCATATTTGTATTCGTAGCATATCGTGATTGGATCCATTGGTATTAGTTGGGGATGAGAGAGTAGGAGTTTATTATGTGAGCAAAGCCCCATTGTTCATCGTGTACATTCTAATTATATACCACACTTGTAATCATCTTACCTTATTGATCATTTTCATCCAAACCAATCACATAATAAACTTGTATTCTGAGGCACATTAGTTAGATTGCAGTTATTTTATCGTATTGCAGATACTTATATTGTTGTTCTATATTCTCGTACATTAACTGTATACCTATTGTGCATTCATTCATATGTTTAGTGATCTTGTATTTCATTTCAATTATCTGTTTTATATGCTAGATTATGTTATTAAAACTGCTTTCAGAGGTATGTACTTCGCTCCAATCCTGACTGGATATTTTTTTTCAGATGATTGGCTTATAGAGCAGTGTCCCACATTCTACGAGCCGCAGAACGACGTACCTTTAAAGGATACTCCTATAGACCAGGAGGACTTAGTTATAGAGCCCGAGGAGATCTAGTTATTTGTGTTGGGATGTATTAGACTTTTATGGAGATTCATAGTTTGTATATTATTTCAGATTGTGGATTATATCTTGATTTCTTTTCTTTGCTATTCCATTCATGCTTTATCTTCCTTAGTTTATTTTTGTTATTGAGATTAGTTATACTTATGATATACCATATTGTTCCTCCATTTGGAGTTGAGATGAATGACAAGTACCATATTATATTGTTGAGATGTTAGATAGTTAGAAATGACCCAAACAACGTTCTACCGCCGATGTTGTGGCGTAGGCTGGGCTTAACCACGTACTCATGCCCGAATATCCAGGTGTGGGTCATGACACTTTCAGAGGTATGTACTTCGCTCCAATCCAGATTGGATATATTTTTTCAGATGATTGGTTCATATATCGGTGTCCTACATACTACGGACCGCAGAAGGGCATACCATTAGAGGATACTCCTGTAGACCAGGAGGACTTAGTACTAGAGCCTGATGAGGTTTAGTTTATTTTTGGTGGACTTGTGTTAGATTGTTATTGAGACTTTGGCATGTATATTATTTTAGTCTTGTGGTTGTATTATGATTCTTTTTCTTCGTTATTCCATTCGTGCTATATCTTTCTTAGTTTGCATTCGGATTGAGTATAGTTACATTTATGAGAGACCATATTGTTCCTCTATTTGGAGTTGAGATGATTGATAGGTATCTTATATTTTTTGTGTGAGATATTTAGATAGCAGAGTTGACCTAGACATTATTCTACCGACGATGCTGTGGCGTAGGCTGGACGTACCCATGTACTCGTGTTCGAATATTCGGGTACGAGTCGTGACAGGTGAATTGATGGAGGAGGGGATCTATGAATTGGGGATCACAAAATAAAGGAGTAAATAAAGAGGAGAGAGAGAGAAGACCACCGTATAGGGCCGGCCACTTCCCCATTCTCTAAGCAACCTTGCATTATCCAATTTGCCCCCCATGATTCATTATAAAAAATAATTAATGAGGGCTAAAATGGGGAGTGTCTACCCTAATGTAAATTAGTCTAATCTTCCTAATTAATTAAAGGGAATGGATCTATTGGGCCTACTCCATGTTGGGCTCACTAGTTGTCATGACAAGCCTAATTGGGTTCACATGTGTCAAGTACAATTAACTAAGCTATCCCACTAATTATAAATAAATAATACAAAGCACCAAATAATTATATAGCATACTAAATAGTATTTAATTCCTAAAAATAAAATAACTAGGCTAAAATTATTAAATACCCCTATATAAACTCCCTGATTTTTTAAAATTTTAAAAAACTGGATTTTTCACAATTTTCTGGAATTTTTTGGGAATTTTCTGTAATTTAAAAACAGAGTTTTAATTTTTAAATGATTTTTAATTGATATTAAACAGTATTAAAATATTATAAAAATAATATTTTTGGGTGTAAAATGAAAAACTGGACTTAGGACAATTTTTCTGAAATTTATCGGACCCCGGACCTATTTTAAAACACCTAAAAACTAATTATTAATTAAATAACTACTTATTTATTATTTACTATTTATTTAAATAATAATAATTATTATTATTTAATACCCAGCCCACGAACCCAGCCCACGGCCCGGCCCATTGGGCCGAACCCAAACCCAACCATCCCCTGCCGGGTCGGGTCGGGTCTGCCCGAACCCGACCCGCACCCGACTGACCCGGCTCCTCTCTCCCTCCCCCACGACCCGCACCCCCCCGCGTCGTGCGCCGCCCCGCCCGGCGCGTCGCCCGCTCCGGCCGGCCCCTCACCGCCACGACCGCCCTTGCCCCGCCTCTCTCGGCCCACCTCAGCCCTCGCCCGCCTATAAAAGCCCCTAGCTCCGCCCTAGCCCCCACCACCGTGCCGTCCCAGCCACCACCTCGACCACAGCCCGAGCGCCGAGCAGCCTCTCCGCCACCACCTCGACCACAGCCCGACGAGTCCCCAGCGCACCGCCGCACTGCCCCGGCCACTCCGCCGCCCTCCGTCGCGTGCTCAGCCCTAACCCTAACTCTAATTTCTGCCCTGTGTCCGACACGAGTCGGACACGTGTCGGACACGACTCGACCCTGTTTTTCGGGTCCCCTTCAGGTGCGTGTAACTTTCGCCTCGTAGCTCTGTTTTTGTTTCCGCAAATTGCGTTGCGAAGCCTGTATGACCCTCTCGGTGTCCGGACAAACTGTTCGGGGCATCGCGTCCTGTGGTGATCGCACACCGCGATCCAAAAATAAGAAAAACCAGACCCTGTTTCACCCCGGAACTGAGTACGCCCCGCCAAACGGGACGACTTGGTCGCGCGCGGTCTTCACAGATACGTGCGTCTCGTCGATACGGACGTGTAGGATTTCGCGGAAGCTGATTCGGGTGTGCGTGCACACCGAAATCAACGCGTATCCGCGGACATCGCCCCGTATCCGACTTTTCTCTAATTTGCCCTAACTTCTTGTACACTCGTCGGATCGAGACGAAACTTACGCCATCGGACTCGTAGCTATACGCTGGTCCTGTGGGTCAAGTTTGGTTCGATTCTGAGAACGTTGACGAAATCGCGTGTCGTGGGCCCCACAAGCCCCGCTCGACGGGCGATTTTGTGATCGGCTCATCGGAATTCAATTTTGAAAGTTCCGTTGGGTTCATATCAGTATTTCTGACATGTTGACACTGAGTTTGGTGAATTTGGAGACCGTTGACCCTGACGCGTTTTTCGGTGCAAAGCGGGCCCACCGGTGGACCCCGTTTTGGCCGAAACTGCCGTTTCTGCCCTTGTCTCCAAATTGAACTCAAGGGCAGACGTTTCTAGCTGATTGATATTTTCTGGATCTGATGGTGATGTTTGTTTCAGCAACCGGAGTACCGCCTGCAATTCCCACCGAAGTCAGAACTGTAAACCGAGCCGGAACCACAGGCAAGTGTACCTTGCCAAACCCTGCAGCTTGCTAGTTATTTTCTGGACTTGTTTATACATCAGTGGGCAAGCAAAGCTTGCCACTTCTCAGATATTTCTAGTTATAGTATTTACTTGATTTCTTGTAGATGCCTAAGTAAACTTGTTTAACTGCTTAACCCAGGATACCTGACACTATTCATGTGACAGAATTGCCTGAGATATACCTGGTGATTTCGTATTGGTTACATTTTCATGTCATTACAGTTTACATGCTTAGATTTTAACCTGACTCATTGTATTAGTTCAATCTTGCGTGACTTGTACCTGTGATATTCTGGAACTGTGACGTGAGATTACATGGGGTGGGGAGAGTATTACCATATCAAGACTGATTATAATGTAAATAATATTATCTGGAGGTGTCTTAGTCTCTGATACAGAGCTTTGGCACAAGTTCTGGCTTTTCAAGAAAATACTGCTATGGTTTCTTCGACACTGATCCTGTAGTAGTCTCAGCCTGAGCATGACTAAAACTCTCACTTGCATATCACTAGCTGGTTTATATATTTACCCTGCTGTTTATCTTGTTGCTGCACTGCATATATTATGGCTTGTATTTTCTGTACCTTGTTATGTCCACTGAGGACCTGGAATGGACTATGTCCCCAGGTATAGCCGCAGAGAACTACCCCGAGGTGTACGGTACAGGAGCACTCCTTGGCGCAGAACCCGGAACTGAGGACGAGATAGTGGCCGGAGACTTCACCTGAGCACCGGCTTCAGCTACACAGTATTTCCTTTTCAGTATTTTATTTCCAGTCTATGTTTCCTTAAATGTAACAGAATAATTCTCGGATTGTTTTCTGAGATAACCTTATTTGATATTGCATATTTAATTCTATTGCATTATTTCTGACAATTAATCTGTGTTTATTTGGTGGATGAAATTAGAAATACCTGAGACTTGTAACATATTACTGATAGACTACAGCTTAAGCATGCCCTGATGGATCCATTAAATTGGGTTGTCCATCGGTGCGTGCTGCTGGCCATTGCTCACGTGCTCAGTCCCTCGTCATTTTGGGACTGGGGCATGACATGGTTTTTGTGGTGGCCCATGCAGGTCTACGACTAAATTGTTCGGTTTCAACTTAGGGACCGAACAGGCCTGCAATAAGATAGGATAAGTTTTTAGGATCTCATCCACTTGCTTGAATCGTTTTTGATATCTGTATCGTATTCGAACTAACTTGAACTTGCATCTTGCCTTATTTCCTGTGCGCCTCTTATTGGTTATTTTGGATACAGGGAAATGGACCCACAAGAATGCAATGAGACTCCCGTCGGAATACCCCAAGCTACAGGTGTCACCTATGACAACGAAGTGACACCAGTCGGAGGAGTTCCACCAACTCAACAGAGCCAGCAGGCAGGTCAACCTACCTTCTGATTCCGGCGCGACGACATCCCACCTCCGCCGTAGTTCGTCCCACCAATGCCCGTGTTCCCACCAGGACAGCAGATCGACGGACAGCAAATATTCCAAATGATCTACGCGATGATGCAAGCACAGCAACAAGTCCAACACGAGGCTCAGCATCGCGAAGCTAATTTTGTGAGGGACAGCATTGTAACTGCACTAGAGCAGGCCAACCTACCAGCTCGACGGCCAACTACAGGCTCAATCACTGACTTCCGCCAACTGAAGCCCCACACTTTTTCTGGAAAAGAGGAGCCCACAGAAGTTCATGAGTGGCTCACCAACATTCGGCATCAACTTGAAGCAGCTGAACTTCCACGGGAACGCTGGATGACAGCCGTCAGAATACAATTGACAGACAACGCTCATCACTGGTGGCTATCCGAGGAGACGCGACTCGGACCAGACCGAGTCACCTGGGAGGAGTTCTCCAAACTCTTCCAGGAGATGTACATTCCTGCCATCGCTCGATCAGAACTGCGGGACAAATTCAATCGCCTCACTCAGGACTCCATGACGGTGGAAGAGTACAACGCGGAATTTATTCGTCTGAGCCGCTTCGCCCCCACCCTGATCCCGACTGAGGAAGAGAAGGCCGAGAAATTTTTCGACGGACTGAATATTGAGCTGCAGAAACTAATTGGGTCCATCGCACCAACATCATACTCGGACGTTCTTGCTGCGGCTCGACGCATAGAGCGCGTCACCAAGAGAGAGACCAGACTGAAGCGGTCATCCCCATCCGCACAAACCAAAGCAGCACAAGAAGAATCTGTAAAGAGACCGCACCAACAGCAGAAAGCATCTACACCACCAGTGGTAGTCCTCCTTACTTGTCACTACTGTGGCAAAGCAGGCCATATCGCCAAGGAATGCCGACGCAGACTAGGATTGTGTTTGGCATGCAGATCCCGTCAACATTCGGTAAGGGATTGCACTCAACGTGGAGAAGGAGCACCTAGGGCGAACCCGCAAACTCCACCAGCGCCTCAAGCAGCACCCTACCAGCAAGCTCAGCAGCAACAGAGGAATCTACCTCAAGGACGAGGACAAGCTTATGCGCTGACTGTGTAGGACGCCGATGCGAGTAAGTGATTTATAGTTATCTATTTTAGTCTTGTGTAGCTCGTGCCTATTGGTTCGTGACCTCAGCCCCAACCTAGTAATTTGCAACTTATTAATAACAACCTGGTTTTGGATGAAAGTTATAGTTTTAACTAGATTTTCCTGGAAAGTGTAAACTTTCAATTTTTTAGGGAAACGGTATTTCCCTAAGTATCTTGTGATGTGTTTTCAATCGATGCTTGCAACCTCATCATCTCTGTTGACCGGTTATTCTTTGATTGCGAGGACGCAATCCTCTTAAGGGGGTAGATTGTAAACCCCCTGATTTTTTAAAATTTTAAAAAACTGGATTTTTTACAATTTTCTGTAATTTAAAAACAGGATTTTAATTTTTAAATGATTTTTAATTGATATTAAACAGTATTAAAATATTATGAAAATAATAGTTTTGGGTGTAAAATGAAAAACTGGACTTAGGGCAATTTTTCTGGAATTTATCGGACCCCGGACCTATTTTAAAACACCTAAAAACTAATTATTAATTAAATAACTATTTATTTATTATTTACTATTTATTTAAATAATAATTATTATTATTATTTAATACCCAGCCCACGAACCCAGCCCGCGGCCCGGCCCATTGGGCCGAACCCAAACCCAACCATCTCCTGTCGGGTCGGGTCGGGTCTGCCCGAACCCGACCCGCACCCGACTGACCCGGCTCCTCTCTCCCTCCCCCACGACCCGCACCCCCCCCGCGTCGTGCGCCGCCCAGCCCGGCGCGCCGCCCGCTCCGGCCGGCCCCTCCCCGCCACGACCGCCCTCGCCCCGCCTCTCTCGGCCCACCTCAGCCCTCGCCCGCCTATAAAAGCCCCTAGCTCCGCCCTAGCCCCCACCACCGTGCCGTCCCAGCCACCACCTCGACCACCGCCCGAGCGCCGAGCAGCCTCTCCGCCACCACCGGACAGCGCCACAGCCCAGCGCCGCCTTAACGCCGCCGCCCGCAGCCCCTCCTTCCTCCCCTCCTCTTCTTCTTTTCCGGCTACCCTCCGCCGGCAGCAGCAGCGAGCAACAGCGGCGCCCAGCCGAGCCCAGCCACGCCGCCGCACAGCGCCGCCTTCGGCCCCTCCGTCGCCCTCCGTCGGGTGCTCAGCCCTAACCCTAACCCTAATTTCTGCCCTGTGTCCGACACGAGTCGGACACGTGTCGGACACGACTCAACCCTGTTTTTTGGGTCCCCTTCAGGTGCGTGTAACTTTCGCCTCGTAGCTCTGTTTTTGATTCTGCAAATTGCATTGCAAAGCCTGTATGACCCTCTCGGTGTCCGGACAAACTGTTCGGGGCATCGTGTCCTGTGGTGATCGCACACCGCGATCCAAAAACAGAAAAAACCAGACCCTGTTTCACCACGTAACTGAGTACGCCCCGCCAAGCGGGACGACTTGGTCGCGCGCGGTCTTCACATATACGTGTACCTGTTGATACGGACGTGTGGAATTTTGCGAAAGCTGATTCGGGTGTGCGTGCACACCGGAATTAACGCGTATCCGCGGACATCGCCCCGTATCCGACTTTTCTGCAATTTGCCCTAACTTCTTGTACACTCGTCGGATCGAGACAAAACTTGCGCCATCGGACTCGTAGAGATACGCTGGTCCTGTGGCTCAAGTTTGGTTCGATTCTGAGAACGTTGACGAAATCGCGTGTCGTGGGCCCAACAGGCCCCGCTCGACGGGCGATTTTGTGATCGGCTCATCGGAATTCAATTCTGAAAGTTCCGTTGGGTTCGTATCAGTGTTTCTGACCTGTTGACACTGAGTTTGGTAAATTTGGAGACTGTTGACCCTGACGCGTTTTTCGGTGCAAAGCGGGCCTACTGGTGGATCCCGTTTTGGCCGAAACTGCCGTTTTTGCCCTTGTCTCTAAATTGGACTCAAGGACAGGCGTTTCTAGTTGATTGATATTTTCTGGATCTGATGGTGATGTTTGTTTCAGCAACCGGAGTACCGCCTGCAATTCCCACCGAAGTCAGAATTGCAAACCGAGCCGGAACCACAGGCAAGTGTACCTTGCCAAACCCTGCAGCTTGCTAGTTATTTTCTGGACTTGTTTATACATCAGTGGGCAAGCAAAGCTTGCCACTTCTCAGATATTTCTGGTTATAGTATTTACTTGATTTCTTGTAGATGCCTAAGTAAACTTGTTTAACTGCTTAACCCAGGACACCTGACACTATTCATGTGACGGAATTGTCTGAGATATATCTGGTGATTTCGTATAGGTTACATTTTCATGTCATTATAGTTTACATGCTTAGATTTTAACCTGACTCATTGCATTAGTTCAATCTTGCGTGACTTGTACCTGTGATATTCTGGAACTGTGACGTGAGATTACATGGTGTGGGAAGAGTATTACCATATCAAGGCTGATTATAATGTAAATAATGTTATCTGGAGGTGTCTTAGTCTCTGATACAGAGCTTTGGCACAAGTTCTGGCTCTTCGAGAAAATACTGCTATGGTTTCTTCGACACTGATCCTGTAGTAGTCTCAGCCTGAGTATGACTAAAACTCTCACTTGCATATCACTAGCTGGTTTACATATTTACCCTGCTGTTTATCTTGTTGCTGCACTGCATATATTATGGCTTGTATTTTCTGTACCTTGTTATGTCCACTGAGGACCTGGAATGGACTATGTCTCCAGGTATAGCCGCAGAGAACTACCCCGAAGTGTGCGGTACAGGAGCACTCCTTGGAGCAGAACCCAGAACTGAGGACGAGATAGTGGCCGAAGACTTCACCTGAGCACCGGCTTCAGCTACACAGTATTTCCTTTTCAGTATTTTATTTCCAGTCTATGTTTCCTTAAATGTAACAGAATAATTCTCGGATTATTTCCCGAGATAACCTTATTTGATATTGCATATTTAATTCCATTGCATTATTTCTGGCAATTAATCTGTGTTTATTTGGTGGATAAAATTAGAAATACCTGAGACTTGTAACATATTACTAATAGACTACAGCTTAAGCATGCCCTGATGGATCCATTAAATTGGGTTGTCCATCGGTGCGTGCTGCTGGCCATTGCTCACGTGCTCAGTCCCTCGTCATTTTGGGACTGGGGCGTGACACCCTATTTGGAAAAGTGAGGGTGACACATACACAATGGGAATTCTTGCATAGTACGCACACTACTAAGTGGCCAGGAGAGGTTATATAATGCGCGCAAGGGCTAATTCTCTCTAAATACTCGAAGTTAATTATTTCCTTCTCTTTGATTGGGGCAGAGATTAATCAGTCAGCATACCCAAATAACAGATCAAAAATTAAAATTAAGGTTTTATTAGTTCTTAAATCATGATTACATATGATGAAAATCTATTACATCTGGATTTTTATTTTAAAATCGTGATTAAATATGATGGAGATCTATCATAGAGCTATCTCCATCTTTTTACTCCTTAGTGCTGATCAGATCGCCATAGCTGCACTACAGGACAATGTTAGGAAGCATAATATTAAACATACTCTCGCTCACTAATATTGGGTGCATTGACAATGGCGGCAGGATATAAAACTAGGCATGTATTAATTATGCAAGCCCGGGGAAGCCAATCCTCCGTTGCCACTAACCGTCGTCGACAGAGTTTTAAATAGGATTCCATCGCAATCTTATAGCTAAAACTGTGGCCGAGCTGCACCCTAGTGGTAAGCCTCATTACGAGAAAAAACATGTAGCAGGCTGTATGGATTAGGATACCTCTGTTTACTCCGCGCAAAGTCCTTCCTCACTATATGGCGAGTGGACACATGATGTTGCTGATCATCTCGAACGGAAAGAACTATGGCATCTTTCTATGTTCCTTCGTGAAAGAAGCAAGCTAATGTTATCCCTGCACAGAAAAGCACGACATCAACATTCTACTAAAGAAGAAATGTATATGGAAAGAAAAGTGCGTGCACTCATCAAGTTTGTCAAAAATAAAAAAAATGCTCTAGATGACAACTTTCAGAAGGAAAGTGCGTGAGTCGTCTAATTCATCAGAATTTAGAAAGTATGCCAAGGAGTTAATTCTACTCTAAATTAGGGGAATATACATACGTATTATGCTTATGCTTGAGAAATTCCCTATATTCTCTACTGATTACAGTATAACAAGGATACGAGAACGGGGAAAGAGTAGTAGCTGAGGAATATTCTTATCTCACCCTATTCCAGAGAGCGTCGTCTTCTACGATTTCTTGGATGCTTGTAATGTCCTGATGAGGACAGCATCTTTTTCTTCCTAGGTTGGATCCTAAAGACAGTTGTGTTCATTCTCAAGATGGGACTGAAAGAATCTCTGAGGAATTGTTATAAAAGTCTTACACCGGTGAAAAGTCTCTTTCTCCTTATATAAGGGAGAGAAATGTTTTAATTTCCATACAAATCCTTAAAACAATGTCGCATGCATGGCCTTGAAGACCATGTCAAATCATGGAGCGGGTTAAATGTTTAGATAGGCCAACTAAGTTTGCATTGAAGAATTAGCCATGTCAGAAGGCTATCGAGCTGCCACGTATCTTTCCAAGAACCTTCGAGAATGGCCGCATAATATGGGTGCTAATTGGTTGAAAAAACAAATTCTGTTTTACATGTGTGTACATGAACTGTGACTATATTTTCATTCAAAACCTCGCTCAATCCCCACTGCACAGTATCTACCAAAAAGAAAGTAAGAATATATTGAAAAACGAGGAGGATTACATAACCAGACCATCGAGGTCTAAAGAAAAAAATAGAGAGAAGAAGAAGAGCACGCAAGCAGGAGGGAAATATAGCTAATCAGAGTCAATCTCCTATATTGTACGTACACCTGAACGATAAAGTAGGTGTCGTACGGCCTACCTCGACCCTAGCATTTTTTCTCTTCCAAAGTCAGTAGCAACGAGTCATAGTCTGGGATTGGTTCTACAGGCTGGACAATTGACTCCAGTGTCAAAGCGAAGAAGGATAGGGCGCTGTTCGCAAGCATCAAATTATCCTCCTTTCGTTCCTTCTTCCCCGATGAAGGAGGAGGTGCTGTGATGGAAGCTGATGATTCGAACATGACACTACTCTCATGAGGATCAGTGTGGGGCACGACAACTTTGGGAGCTGTAGAGATAGGAGGGATGCTTCGAAGTACCCTCAGTTTTTGGCCAGTTTTTCCAGCAAGGGACTTTCTTAGATGCCATGAACAATGGTTGTGAAATTCCTTGAATGCTCAAGTCCTTCGTATATATAGATGAAGAAGTGGCAGTTCATTTCCTCAAGGTAGCCCACCATTTCCTTAAATAATTCTCGAAGCACGTGAAGTGATAGTTCGTCTCCTTAAGAGTCGATGGGTGCATGTAGTAACCCTGCATGAATGAACCTCGATTACACTAATCGTCACTCTCCATGACAAATTAAGGGGCCACTTGGCATGAAAGTACCATATATTCCTTGAAATCATAAGCCCAAATGCACACAAAGATATCTTGACTGCTTTTCCATGCTTCTACGATTTAAAGTATTTCTAATTTATTTTTGAAAAAATTCGAGAACTTTGAAGGGGGCCTTGTAGAAGCATAAAAAGTATACCTCCAAAGAATAGTGGATTCGAGATAGCGACGACACACCCTTTCACAAAATGAACCAACAAGAGGAATAGCGCACACTATCAATGTTTCAGAGTATGGCGCACTTTCTTAAAACAAAGTTTAGGCATACTTTGGTCCAGTTTTAGAAAGACAAGCGTACAACTTTTACGTTTATTTCTCCACACTTAATAAAATGAATCCGACAGACTGGGACAGCAGTCGAGAATATCAGAGTCATTATTGCAAGAGATTTTAAGCACGCAGACCCAGGTTATCGTATAGTGGATTATCTGGCCAAGCTCTAACATAGTGTATCATTGTGCCAAACTTTAAAAGAGTGTGCAGTTATGCTAAACTCTAACAGAGTGCGCCATTGTGCCAAACTCTAACATAGTGCGCTATTATGCCAAACTCTTACAAAGTGCACCATTGCAGCCACTTTCTCTATGTCTCATCAAAGTGCGCCAAAGTTGTTGAACTTCTTCAATTATGCACCAAAGATCCTAACAGACAGTGAACGGTTATGATTATGTATCTTTCATGCCATATTTCTTGTGAAGTGTGCTCAAATAACTGTCCCCATGATATAACTTTACTTGTATAGGGAAGCTACATGTCAAGCAGGTAGTATGTTGTGCACCTGCTCTGTAGAACGTGGGTTGTATAATCCTTAAAAGTGCACGCGCAATGAAAATATAATACAAATTGCCCATTAATGCGTACATACTTCTATAACCGCCACTAAAGGTTATAAGAAGGGCCAATGTATTTTATATAGATGAACAAACAGATGGAGGAAGGTAAAAGCTTTTTGGTGCCAGTGTTGTCTGATTTTCCTTGCCTTTGAGTTCTCAAGTGTTTGTCTGTGCATCTCTTCTTTGGTGTCAAGTAGTCCAAGAAGTAAAGTGATCGACTATAGATCAAATCTCTATAGCTATAATTCTCCAGAATTATTGTACTCTATATACTTGTATAGGATTTATTGTACCTTTTTACTTTTCTTTCAAAGTTTATAAAACAAAAGTTCGTATAATAATTTTGTTTATGAAAAACATGTGCGATAATCCATCTGTCCATAATGGCCGAAATAGAGTCTGGTATGGTCGGTGGTGAGGAGGAGGTTGGGTCTAATCCTCTGAGTCATATGAGGAGTCAACATATGAGACTGGAGGAGGAGCTTAAGGTGGAGGTTCAGTTATGAGGGCTTTGTAAAGAAAAGTCGGGGCATCAATAAACGGACAAACAGTGTAAGGAATATCAAAGTGGAAGAAGATCATGGGTAGATACATGGGATAAAGAAGATTGTGCCATTTACTCCTTGCACGGATTATGACGTTCATCATTGTTTTAGGAAAGTTAAATAGAATATTAAAATACAAATGATAGAGAGTTGAAATCTTTAAATAAGTGACTTAATTAGATGAACCAATTTTAGGCAGAATAGCTGAAAGACTATAAGAAGAAGTTCATAAAAATATTGGTTAAGATACCTCGCATAGAGTTTTTTGAGCGAACAAGGAAAAGGATCACACATCAAAATTTTGAAGGACTCGAGTGTTACATCGCCTATAAATTGTAATTGATGAGCATCAACTAAGGCATCACAATCAGTAGGAGCCAGGAATTATAAAATCTCCGCCAATTCGATGTCGTTTTAATTTGTATGCCATAAATACTAGAGTAAATTCGTTCATCATCGTGTGTGAGATTGTAATAGAACATTCTAATAACATTATAATATATGCGAGTTTCGGTAGATACAAGTTCTTCCATGCAGAGATCTCTAAAAGTAGGTAGAAATTTAGCAAAGATAGTGAAGTTTAGGATTGCCCTGACAAATTTTTCTAGCATTGAAGTCATTGAACCATTCATTGGAAGCATCTAAGGAGATAAAAAGACTACCATAAAATTTACTCTCATTGGGGTAGGGTGGACTAAATATGGAATTGGGTAAATTTTTCGGTAGAGGATTAGAGGAGGAGGCTTCATCTGCCTTTCTCTTTTTCCTACCACCCCTAGAAAATACCTAGGAGCCATAGAAATAAATTGGAAGAGATACAAAATTATACATCACAAAAGATGGATAATATGGAAGAAAATCCCCAACAGAGAGAATATATGGAAGTAGATCACAAAAATAACCAAGAATCAAGGGGATGGAAATAAGGGTTTGAGTTTTAGTGTTCTGGGAGGAGGAGGAAGGTGTAAAGGTGGAATGAGGCTATTTTTCGGGGGAAACAATAGAATCCTACGGTTTTAAAGGAGGGACCACGAGATTGGATGAACGGAAAGATTTTCTTCCATATTCTGGACGCATAGGGACCGAGTTCGGTCCCAGGATGAGTTCGGCAAGAGTTCGATCTCCTGTGTTCCAGAATGAATTTAGCCAAAAAAACTATATGGCAATAAAATGAAGTCAAATAAGGATGCTATATTTTGGATACTAGGTTGCATAAAATATCTTAGTAAATCTAGATTCAAGAAAGTTTGATCAATTTGGATTAGCTGTAGGGGCCGAATTCCAGCTAGTTGTGGTCCGAAGACACTTAAATACCATATTGCTTAAGGTTCTTTACAACTTTTTGACAGAAGGGCCCTTTCGAATTGTACCCAAAGTGATGTTCCATTAAAGAATATAGATTTTTTAAAAAAATAGCAGATTACATCCTCATATAACGTCGGTATCCAAAATTCTTAATTCTCAACAAATAAAGTTGAAGCGATCCTCGGCTAGGATATTGTAAAGATGTCTGCGAGTTGATATTCAGTGTCAACAAATTCTAAACAAATTAATGTCCCCGTGTAATTGGTGATCATGTAAAAAATGATGACATATTTCAATGTGTTTAATGCATGAGTGACACACTAGGTTCTTTGTGAGATTAATGGTACTAGTGTTCTCACAGTAAATGGAAATGCTCTAATATTGTAGATTATAGTATTCTAAGGTTTGTTTCATCCACAAAATTTATGCACAACAACATCCTGCAGCTATGTACTCAAATTTTATAATGGATAGTGCTACTGAGTTTTATTTTTTACAAAACCAAAAGACTAAAGCTTTACTTATGAAATGAGAAGTACCGCTAGTACTTTTTCGATCAACTTTGTATCTAGCAAAATCAGCATCTGAGTAACCCATAAGGTCAAAGGATATTGACACCATGTTAAAAAATAATACTTTCTTGAATATTTTGCCGATGCTTGTAACAGAGTCCCAAGTTGAAGACTCGAAAGAATGAGAATGCGTCTCAACTTCGCCTTCTGAGAACTCAGGAGTTATTAGAGGAGTGAAATAACCTAGACCACATTGCATGTGCTAGTAGTAGCTTTCAGAATTGCCCTTTGAGGCAAAGTGATGTATTGGCAGACGTTATCCTTTGCCAAAGTTTAGTCCACTGTTGTACTTCAAGTCATAGCCCATCTTCTGTATAATGTTCTTGGCTTTTTATTAGAACGATAAAATTGTATTTTATCTTTATTATGTTCACGTTCTTCAATGAGAAAGTCTTTTATACGACCTTCTGCCCTACCAAAGATGATAGGTTTGTCTTCCTTCTTCCTTGCTAGAACTTCAAAGTAGGAGTCTTCATAAGGGAGGCATGATGCTCCAAAAAAAAGGTAACTGATATGGGCATACACAGATACTGACCTATACTATACTCAAAAGCATAGTACTTGATAACAGACTTATCAGGATAGTTCAAAGGAAATCCTTTCTTCAAAAAATACAATATCTCTTCCTCGATAATGACATCATCGAGGGAGTCAACATCATTCTGAATGTTTATTTACTCTTCTAGTGCAGCATCGGTCATGGTTTCAGCCACAGATCAGGCTAAGTCGACCATACAAGATCGTTTGTTAGGAATACGATGATTGGTGCAATGTAGATAAAAAACCAAAGGTTTTATTTTCCAGCAGTAGTAATATCTATCACTAATGGACTGTCTGCTTGTTCGCTGTCACCCTAGTACCGAAATATGGAGAGGGACATGTCCAGCTACCCCGTACAAGGTGTTATACCTCATACGACTATCACAGTTGTATAAGACAAGGGGATGCATGCTATAATCAAGTCACCTAGGGTCAAGACATCTATGTCTCAATCATTCAAACAAGAAATATTAAGCATAGAGCATATCTGATAAAGCAATAAGGCGTCCTAAATGCTTTCTCAAAATGTGCAAAATAGGAAGCTGGAAGAAAGAACATACCTTCTGAATCGAATAGGTACGAGTACCGAGATCGAATATCGTCCTCGCGCTACCAGGTCAATTTCCCTAAAGAGTGATGGCTCCAAGCAACCCGAACAAGAGAAATAGTCCGGTACTTGAGCACCTTCTCCCTTTGTTCCAATATGGATACGATTTGCTCCTCGTACGATAAGTCAGTACCAACGACTAATTCAGAGTGATCGAGGATATAACTCAGATCCTGAAAATATTTATGCAACTGAGTTAAATAAAATTCATCGTGCACCTCATATAGCGAAGGTGGAAGGGTAAGACGATAAGCAACATCGCCTACCCGCTCGAGAATATCAAATGGACCTACATATCATAGACTAAGCTTCCCGTGAACCCCGAATCTAATGACTCCACTGGTCGACAAAATCCGCAAGAACACGTGGTCGCCGTCACAAAACTCAAAGGACTATGATGCTGATATGCCCAATGCCGATACCGATCATGGCAACTCAAAGTCGCTCTCTAATCTACTTGACAACCTCTACTGTCTGCATGATCATCTCAGGGCCTAATATCTTCCGCTCACCAATGTCATCCCAAGACAACACTGATATACACTTTCAGCCGTACAGTGTTTCAAAAGGTGCCATCTGAATATGGTCCTAATAACTATTATTATACAAAATTTCTACCAAGTGATGGTGATTCTCCCAAGATCCACCAAGGTCTAAGGTGCAGGCACGTAGTATATCCTCCTAGGTATGGATGGTTCTCTCTGATTGTTTATCCATCTGGGGGGGTAAGCTGTGCTGAATCTTAACTTGGTGTTAAAACTCTGATGTAATTTTTTTCAAAAATGTAAAGTGAACCAAGTGTCTCATTCTGACACGATACTTACTGGGACACCATGTTGTTTCATTATCTGTCGCATATATATTTTAGCTGATTGTTCTGTAGACTGTCTTACTCGAAAAGGAAGAAAGTGAGCTACTTTTGTGAGAAGATCCACTATCACCCAAACTGCATATCGACTAGTCGGTGATCTAGGTAAACCAATCACAACGTCCATTATAGTGTGTTCCCACTTTTACTCTGTAAAATGGAGCGACTAGAATAATCTTGTCGATCTCGGTTGTTCTACCTTCACTTCTTGACATATCAGACATTGCGATACAAAGAGTGGTATTTCCCTCTTTATTCTGTTCCACTAATAGGTATGCTTGATATCTTAGTACATCTTTGTACCTCCCGGATGAATGGAGTACTGGAAACTGTTTGCTTCAGTCAGGACTTCTTGCAAATATTCCCGCTTGATACGCATAGACGATT
The DNA here is from genome assembly GCA_036927795.1 of Iris macrosiphon. NCBI lineage: Eukaryota > Viridiplantae > Streptophyta > Magnoliopsida > Asparagales > Iridaceae > Iris > Iris macrosiphon. Next base: position 141,962,662 of record JAYESA010000005.1, read on the forward strand.
TTCAAACCTTAGCGTTCCATCCGCATGTATTATTAACTCCTTCCTAAGACCTAACTCATATTCTTCTTGTAGCTTTTGAATCTTCAGGTTCCCTGCCTGAGCTAGTTTAATTCTATATACCAAAGTTGACTAAATTTGTAGGCTAGCCTGAACTCTTCTACTCTGTGGAAGTACTATCTCGATACCCATCTCTCGTAATTCTTCTAGAATGTGCTTCTGAGTAGTCAACATAAATTTATCACCTCTTCTGCTAAGTGCATTAGCTACTACATTAGCCTTGCCTGGATGGTACTGAAGTTTTACGTCATAGTCCTTTAACAACTCTAGCCATCTTCTCTGTCTCATATTCGGGTCCTTCTGTGTGAACACAAACTTTAAACTCTTATGATCTGTGAATATTTCTACTCGATCGCCATATAAGTAGTGACTCCTTGACTTAAGTATAAATAGTACTGCTGCTAGCTCTAAATTATGAGTTTGATAGTTCTTCTCGTGATCCCTAAGCTGTCAAGAAGCTTATGCTATCACTCTTCTTTGCTGCATCAAAACACATCCAAGTATATTACAGATATATCACAGTACACTGTGAATCCTCCTGAGCCTGCTGGATGTGTAAGTATTGGTGTAGAGATTAACTTCTTCTTCAACTCTTCAAAGGCTGTCTGATATTCTGTGGACCACACAAATTTAACTTTCTTGCCCGTCAACGGAGTCAATGGAGCTGAGATCTTAGCAAAATCTAACAAAAAACTCATGTAGTATCCTGCCAAGCCCAGGAAATATACACTTCTGTTACTGCCTTTAGAATTGGCCAGTTCTCTACTGCATCTACCTTCTTGGGATTAACTAACACTCCTACTCCAGAAATAATGTGCCCAAGAAAGGATATATGTTCCAGCCAAAACTCATACTTACTAATCTTCGCATATAACTGGTGCTCCTTCAAAGTTTGCAGCACTATCCTGAGATATTCTTTATGCTCCTCCTTATTACGAGAATACACCAAGATATCATCGATGAATACTGCCACAAATTGGTCTAAGTATGGCATGAAGACACAGTTTATCAAATCCATTAATACCGCTGGAGCTTTAGTCAGTACAAATGGCATAACTAAGAATTTGTAATGCCCATATCATAACCTAAATGCTGTCTTCGGTATATCCTTGTCCCAGACTTGCACCTGATGATATCCTGATCGTAAATCTATTTTGGAGAAGACTCTTGCTCCACTTAATTGGTCAAATAAATCATCAATCCTTGGTAATGGGTACTTGTTCTTCACGGTTATTATATTCAACCGACTGTAATCCATACACATTCGTGTCGATCCATCATTCTTCTTTACTAATACCGCCAGTGCTCCCCATAGCGATCCACTAGTCCGAATAAACTTCTTTGCCTTCAGTTCTTTCACGTGTCGATATAACTGATCAAGCTCTGATTGTGACATAGGATATACTTTCTGGGATACTGGTTCTTCTTCTGGCATCAACTTTATACAGAATCCTACTTCTTTGACTGGAGGTAATCCGGGAAGCTCGTCAGAAAATACGTCCATGAACTCTTCAACTATCTTGGGCAACGGGTCTTCTTTCTTTGCTACTGTTGCGAATCCTCCCTTATGCTGGTCTATTGCTACTCTGCTTAGGACAAACTCTTTTAGACCGAGAATTCTAAATAATACTCTACCCTCACGATAATCTTTTATTGCGTGACTGTCTCTCAACCAGTCCATGCCAAAGATAACTTCAAAGTTATCCATTAGAAACTCGATCAACTTTGCAGGTAATAAATGCCCACATACTACGACTGGACATGTTAGGCACACCCTACTAACTTCTACGATCCCATTTTGAATGAGTATATTCAGCCTCTCTGGCAAGGCCTCAAACTTTAATCCAATACGTGTCACATATTGTGTAGATATAAATGAGTGTGAAGCTCCAGAATCAATTAAAGCTATGGCAGAAAAGGTTGTAACAGAAATATTACCTACCACGGCGTCACCCGATGCTATATCTTCTTCCAAAGACAAGGTGAGTGCCTGCTACTGGCCTTGTTTAGCTCCTTACTACTATCTTTCTTGCTGCCATGGTTGCGGCCCCTGCTGATTCTGCTATTTTTTTTGTCTTTAAAGCTGGGTCTGCGTCGGCAACGGACGTTAAGCTAAAGGATGTACTGCTGCTATTGGTCCACCTTGTTGTATTTTCCTTAGAGTTGGCAATGCAGAAAATTATTGTACTGGCCCTCCTGGACTCTATATCAATGGGAATATAGAAATCTTGTGATCAGGGATCCCTTATCTCAAACATAGTCTGTTAGCTGCCCGACAAACATTCCGGGTATGACCTTATTTTCCACAGTAGGTATAACTGTTGGCGCTCCCCGTCGTTGTTGTTGTTATTGCTACTGTTGCTTCTTCAGCTGTCGTTGTCGAGTGGGTGCCATCACTATCGAGGTCGCAGGCCTTCTTTGCTTTACGTCATAGATGCGAATGCTAGGGGATGGTGCTAACGTTCGCGGTACGGGTCCTCCCATAATTTCTCCATGATAACCATTACTACATATCAAATATATAGTATTATCACTATTAGAACTATCTATAATAGAAATAAAAAAGAAATTATACAAAACACCCAAAATAGAGCTTTGTATCACACGATATCGCATCGATCGTGATTCGGCCTATTAGTGCTCCTTGCCTCTCCAAGCTCCAAAGCTCTAAAAATGAAGAGAAATTCAGAAATTACCAATTGGAGATAATTTTTTAATAAAAACTCAAGTGGATACGATCCAAAAATGAGCTCTCTACCAATGCTCCTCCTTCTTGTGCTCCTTGCCTCTTCAAGCTCCAAAGCTCTACTAATGGTGAAAGTGAGAGGGAAATACAAATAAAATAATGGTAAATTGATGGAGGAATGGGAGAATTGGGGATCTATGAATTGGGGATTATAAAATAAAGGAGTAAATAAAGAGAAGAGAGAGAGACGACCTCCCTATATGGCCGGCCACTTCCCCCTTCTCCAAGCAAACTTGCATTATACAATTTGCCCCCCCACCATGATTTATTATGAAAAATAATTAATGAGGGCTAAAATGGGGAGTCTCTACACTAATAAAAATTAGTCTAATCTTTCTAATTAATTAAAGGAAATGGATCTATTGGGCCTAGTCAACGTTAGGCTCACTAGTTGTCATGACAGTCTAATTAGGTTCACAAGTATCAAGTCCAATTAACTAAACTAGCCTACTAATTATAAATAAATAATACAAAGCACCAAATAATTATATAGCATATTAAATAATATTTAATTCATAAAAATAAAAATACTAGGCCAAAATTATTAGATTAACCCTATTTGAAAAATTGAGGGTGACAATCCTACCCACCTTAGAATTTTTTTTCTCAAAATTTAAGAAATAAACTATATACAAAAAGCAATCACAACAAGCAAAATTTTTTTTTACCTCACGGCTCAAACATATAAGGATATCACTCGCGCATCTCGGCATCTCACTCCCAGGCATACTCCCCTGGCGAGTGATGACTCCACGCGATGTGTACCAAAGGAATCATCTGGTTCTGAAACATCTTCTTCCTGCGATCCAGAATCTCCACGGCCTGCTCTGGATAACTGAGAGTAGGACCAACCTCGATTTTTGAGTGATCCAATACATGGCTAGGATCTGCCATATACCGTCTTAGCTGCGACACGTGGAACACATTTTGCACTCCCTCTAGTGCAGGCGATAAGTCTAGTCTGTTGGCCACTGCACCGACCATCTCGAGAATATCGATGGGTCCGATGTACCGTGGACTAAGTTTTTTGCCTCCACCAAAGCGAATCGTGCCCCATGTCAGAGAAATTCGCAAGAATACCAGATCGCCGACCTAGCATAGGCACAGCCTTAGCACTCTATCTAAAATGAGGCAAAGACAAACAACAAAAACAAAACTTATACCTTAAACTTCAAAGGTCTTCGATGGCTATCGGCCCAATTTCGCTGTCTGTCCTACGCCACTCGAAGTCTTTCTCTAATAAACCTCACCTTCTCAACAGTTTCTACGACCATCTACGGTTCTAATAAAGATCACTCACCAACATCGTCCTATGATAACGGAGTACGGCATCTCCGTCCATACAGCGCCTCAAATGGTGATATCTCGATAATGGCCTTGTAGCTGTTGTCATAAGAAAACCCTACCAAGTGAAGTTGATCCTCCCAAGAGCCTCCCAAATCCAAAACATAGGTACGTAACATATCTTCGAGATTCTAGTTAGTCCTCTCCGACTGTCCATCTATCTGTGGTGATATGCGGTACTAAACTTGAGCTGGGTGCCCAAGCTAGCCTACAAACTCCTCCAGAAGTGGGATGTGAAGCGACTTTCCCAATCTGAGACTATGCTTATAGAAACTCCATCTAATCTGACTATCTGGCGCATATACATCTCTGTGAGCTTCTCCGTAGACGTACCCTTTCTTAATGGCAAAAAGTGGGCCGATTTGGTCAACCAGTCTACGATGACCCAAATCGCATTTTTGCCTCCTGGAGAACGCGGAAGCCCCGAAACAAAGTCCATCGTCATATGCTCCCATTTCTACTCTGGAATGGATAAATGCTAAAGTAGTCTACCTGGCCTCTGTCTCTCCGCCTTTACCTGCTCACATACCAAGTATCTAGATATGAAGCTCGCCACCTCCCGCTTTATACCATACCACTAAACATGCTTTCTCATGTCTCTATGAATCTTATAGGCACCTGGATGAATAGAGTACTGAGATTGATGCACCTCTTAAAAAAATTCTTGGGCAATGCTCCACTCGGCACACACAATCTAGTACCATGCCACAATGATCCATCCTCTGCAATACTAAAGTCCTCTGCCAATCCCATCTGGACCTACGCTTTTATGATCCTCAGAGACTCATCCTAGAACTGTGCGGCTCTGATCAGGTCTATCAACTCTGAATGTACCTGAAGTCTCCACATATGTGCCACAACTCCAGGAACTAATACTTCAATACCCAAGATATCAAGATCGGCCAATAAATGTTCGTCTTTCGTCAAGTACATAGCCATTGGATACCAGCTCAAGGCATCATCGACTACGTTGGCCTTCCCTGGGTGGTACTGTAATGATATATCGAAGTTCTTCATCAGCTCCAACCACCTCCTCTACCTCATGTTGAGCTCTTTTTGTGTAAACACATATTTCAAGATCTTATGATCTGTGAAAATCTATACCCGCTCTCCATACAAGTAGTACTTCCATAACTTAAGAGAAAAAATAACTACTGCCAACTCCAAGTCATAGATAGGGTAATTCTTCTCATGTGGGCATAATTTATTGGAAGCATAGGCAATCACCTTCCCGTTCTGCTACAACACACAACCCAAACCCTTACCCAAAGCATCATTATATATAGAAAATTCTCTTATCCCTGATGGCAATATCAACAATGGAGCTGTAGTCAACATCTTCTTCAGCTCCTCAAAAGCTGCCAGGTACTCCTCAGTCTAGACGAACTCCACGCCTTTCCTGGTTAGCCTAGTCATTATCGCTACAATATTAGAAAAATCCTGAACAAATCTCCAATAATAGCCTGCCAATCTAAGAAAGCTCCTGATCTCCGCCACTGAACTCGGGGTAGACCACGACACAACTGTTGATATCTTCTTCAGGACTACTGACATTCTTTCTCCTGTAATCACATGCCCGAGGAATTTAACCTTAGCAAGGAAGGATTTATACTTTGAAAGCTTTCCATACAGCTTCTCCTTCCTAAGGGTCTCCAGAACTATCCTCAGGTGCTTCTTATGCTCCTCCGGGGTCTTCGAATAAATCAATATATCATTAATGAATACCACCAAAAACTGTTCCAGGTACTTATGAACACCTTATTTATCAGATTCATGAATAATACCGGGGCATTGGTCAACAAAACGGAATCACTAAGAACTTAAATTGCCCATACCAGGTCTTGAAAGATGTCTTTGGAATATCTTCCTTCTTCACTTTCACCTGGTGGAACCCTGACCTCAAGTCTATCTACGAGATTACCTTATCTCCACTCAACTGATTAAATAAATTGTCAATCCGCGGCAACGAGTATTTATTCTTGATAGTAAGGTTGTTGAGTGCCCCATAGTCGATACGCATACATACCGACCCTTCCTTCTTCGGTATGAATAATACCGGAGCATCCCACGGTGACGAACTGGACCGGATGAAGCCTTTGTCCTGCAATTTATCTACCTGCTTCTTCAACTCTATCGGTTCACTATTGTTTATAATATAGATGTGCTGTGATATTGGCTCTATGCCTGGCACTAAGTCTAAAGAGCACTCCACATCTCTGTCTGGTGGTAACCCCGACAACTACTCCTGAAAGACATCCATATACTCTGTAATAAATGGATGTGGCAGCTCCTGATCTTCCACGACAACCCCACAGAAGTCTCCCTCGTTCTAATCTGCTGCTCCTCTGAAGAACTCAAACTCAGGCTCTCTTGGCGTCTAAAATAAAACTCTGCCTCAACCAATCCATCCTGAGTACTATGTCGTAGCTCGGAAGTGGTATTATGAGTAGACACGCGCTCAACTCTCGGCCTCCCAAAGAAACTCTTTAATTCTTGCAAATATCACCAACCAGGATAATGCCACCCCCGGTGTCACTACCATATTCTGAAATAGGGGTATTTTCGTCTTTTATTTATTATAAGTATTGTGTATATTTATTTTTAAATAATTGCATGATATGTGTGTATATATATGTATTATATATAGTGTTTTTAATGCATGAGTTAGTAGACTAGACCTAGAAGCCCACTAGATAAACCCCTGACCAAAATATAGGATTATAAATTTAATTAGCATTTTGGGGAATTAATTATTAGGGATTATATTTATTATTGTGATTTTTATTAATTATTGTGCCTTACCGTTGCTTCGATATTTGGAGTGTTATCCTAGCTTTTGCCTTCCAACAAATTCTACACCCTTGTCCTAGACGTGCTCGTCCTCCATTATGATCCTTGTGTAACTCATAAATATGCTCTCTTGTGCTTCATTTTAGTCGCATAAATTTTGTCGCAGACATTATTTTTATATTCCAAATAAATTCAACTTTGTATCTTTGTACGTTCCAATCGAAATTGGAGACACAAACTTGATCAGTTTTATGCAACCCAAATTATGGCAATATTCTACTTTGAGTCTTCTACGTCCATGATACTTGTGTTCTATCGAATTTTAGCCCTATGTACTTCCAATTAATTTTAGAACACCTTTTGTATTAATTTTAATTAAATTGGTGTAAGGAGCCAACTTAACCCAAAACTAGACCCAACACCAAACCAAACCCTCATTCACACCCTCAAGACTCATACTAAACACCACACACCCTTTTTAGCCACTATATCACACCAAATATGGTGTTTTCTCTCATTAAATCCTAAACCCACTTTCTGTGCAATTTTTCAATTGTTGAGGACTTTCATGCAAAAGTGCAATGATGTGTCACCATCCTATTGGTCAAGCACATGAAGAAATTACCCCATCCCCCTTTGACTGGTCTTCTCTCTCTCTATCTCTTTGTCTCTCTATCTCTCTCTCTTTCTTTTGTTGTGCACTCCCCTTCATGATTAATCATGGCCATCCATTTTAAACGGAGCAACATCCTCACCACACAACACCCTCCTATATATATATATATATATATAGCCTAACCCCTTTCCCAATGCCAACCACATCCCAAGGCACAGTAGGCCCTAATCCCTAGGATGTCACCATCAACCCTCTCTCTCCTACATGCAAAATCCTTCATTAAATTTCTACATCACCATTACCGTCCACCTTTAAAACTCAACCTAACCCTAAAACGAATCCTAAACTATTCATCATCACCATCACCCTCTCCTCTCTCCGGTGATCACCTCACCACCAACGGCCACCTTCTTCCTCCTCTTCCCCATGCCTCACCCGGCATCCCCGAGCACGACCAACACCCGACCCGACTTCACCATCCACCACCGGAGACCCGACTGCGTCGATAGCCACCCTCCTCACCACGACGACCGCCACCCTCTCTTCTCTGATCTCCTCCATGCTCAGTCCCCTTACCGCCTGACCACGCTCTTCCCCGGCAATCTCCCAGCCACTCAACTCTGACCCCACTCTACGACCACCGAGCCTCACCTGAAACTCTTCCCTCCTTCCCCTGGTGATCCCCAACCGTTTGTAACCACTCCCCGCCGGAGTCGATAGCAGTCACCTTCCCATCGACCATGCCTTCCCGCAGCCCCGCCACTGCAACCGTTGACCCGCTGCCAATCACCCCCTGACCCAACCACCACCTCGCCAACCCGACAATTAGTAGCCACCCCGACGTCCCCGGAGCCCGAGCAGCCTGAGCAGCACCTTCCTGGTTACCCTGTCAGCCCCGTCCTCCGTCGTCTTCCCCGACCAGACTTCCTTTCCTGCACATCACCTGAACTCCACCCGACTCAGCCCATTCTCCTCCTCCTCGATTGATCACAGCTCCGCCGGATCTACAGTCATCATCATCATCACCATCATCATCAAACTTCATCATCATCATCAACAACATCAACCTCATCGTCATCATCAACATCATCGTCGTAATCGTCGTCATCACCGTCATCGTCGACCCCGTGTGTGCACACCAAGGTTCAACTGCCCTCTTTCGTAATTTTATGTATGTGCATGTGTGAATAGTATCGGGTTAACATATTGCTTCATGACAGGTTTAGTTGGTTGATTTTAGGCCCGTGTCGGTGAACCCAATGACTAGTGTGCTTGTACGTGTGTGTGCGTATGCATATAATATTAGTTGATATATATATATATAAAGATATGGATATATATATTTAAGTAATTAAATGCTAATACTAGTTGTGACTATATATGTATTTATGCTGTGTGGCCATAAATGTTAGTAGTAGGTATCCCGTATTTATATTTGACTGTAATATATATATATATATATACATGCTGTATGATCCTAGGTTTTAACTGTGTATATCCTATAGTTGCATGAGACCATGAGTGTTAATTATGGGTACCTTGTGATGCATATGACCATGTGACCCTGAATATTAGTGAATTGTCTACCTTATGTACACCGACGTACTGGCTAGACAAGTATTAGTGATTGACTGTCTAATTATGCATAGTAATCAAGGATATGACACCCGTACGTTTAGATGCACACTTGACCCTGCTAGTTGACTAGTTGTCACCCTTGCGTAGTTTCGAGCATAGTGTATTTATGGTTGTGTATGTGCTAGTATAATGGCTGATGCTATATTGTATTATATTATATGTATATAGAACCATTGGATCATCCTGCAAGACTTCAGGAGCAGGATATTGGTATTGCCAGCTAAGGACCCCAGGCGAGTACATTCTCTGATAGTTTCTTGTTTATGATATCCTCTATGTTCATTATATTTAGTGTAGATATCCATATTTTTTGACACGATGGTTACACGGATTGGTATATTCGGATCTCGTCAAGAGATGTTATTCCTTGTATATGGTGTATCTTGTGCAAGTCTTGTTTCATTGATTATCTTGTGCATGTACAGACACTGATTCTCGGGGAGATTTGCTACCTTTCTAGAGAATCTCGTGCCATAGCGTACCATGGTTTGATATACTATACTAGTCGGGGGTGGGGAGTACTTTAGTGTAGATATATGATCATACCCTTGATGTACAACTCTTGTTTTCATGTTAGTGTTGGTCATACACCGCACGTATGACTAACCAGGCCATTATTCATGTACAAGTTCCCAAGCCGATCACATGTTAAAGCTAGTGCTCATACACTAAGTCATTAGTATTCTTGTTCATTGTCATATTCTTCATTCCCGTATTTATTTCCAATATTTCCTTTATTATGTATCTCTTGTACATATATGTGCATCTTGTATATTTACACATATTTACTGCTACATAGTTTATATCATTGATTTAGAACTGCTATTAGAGATGTACTTTGTTCCATCCTGACTGGAAATATTTTTCCAGACTGCGACTTAGAGGAGTGGTGTCCGATATTTTATGGACCACAGGGAGAGTAGCTGCAGCCTTGGATTTTGTAGTTCAGTTGTGATTCCGAAAGATCTAGCCAGGATCACTAGTTATTCAGATTCGTTTCATTTAGCATATTATGGTACCGGATTTGTTTCTGGCATACTTTGAGACTTGGATGTTATTGTTTGAGTCAGATTATTTATGTTTAGACTTGTGATGTATTTCGTTTATTTTCTTCGCTATCTTATCGTGCTTTAGTTATGTGATTGAGTATTTTTTATATTATATTATGATATCTGTGTCTCCTTTTGGAGTTGGATACTCGTGTGAGATTGATTAGACAGTATTGTGATCAAGACAGCGTTCTACCGCCGATGCTGCGGCATAGGCTGTCACTACCACATTTCCAGTTAAGGGCATTTGTGTAATTTTTTACTATTTTGAATAATTATGAATTTAAATTGCTGAGTTTTATAAACTATTCATATTGTTAGTGATTTTTGGTTTTAGGTCAAGCCCTAGAACCCATTAGGTCAAACCCTAATGACTAAACCCTAATTTGAAGACCAATTCTAGAGAAACTCTAGAATTCAAACTTTAGGTTGGACCTCAAACCCTGGACTGACCAAACCTTAGTAACTAGGTTCTACATGACTTAACATAAAGGTTTAACCTAAAACTAAGCTTGGAAACCCTAACCTAGTTGTTTATATAAAAGGGAGCCACCATTCTTCATGTAGTAGAGGAAACCCTAGCCTCCATCAAGAGAAACCATCTTCCCACCTCCAATTTTGAGATCAAACCCTAGGTTCCATTTTCTCCTCCTCCAAAGCAAGGAAAGCAAGGAACGTGGGTCAGGTAGCTTTGGGGAAGAAGAACTTCCATTGGAGAAACCATCCCTGCAGGTAAAACCCTATTTTTTTCTTCATTCCTATTTTCAGATGTTAATGGCCATTAGGAACCCACCCTATTGTTTAGATTTTGATTTTTGGGTTTGGATTGGGTTTTGGTGACCAACATGGGGTTTTCTCCAATTATCAGGAACCCTAACCCTAGGTATTTGCATGTAGGCAGATTTCCTCATTTGCATGTAGAGATAATTTCGATTTAGGGTTTTTTTAGTTTTGAGGATTCATGGTTACTTGTGTGGATCCGATTTCAGCCCCCTAGGTGTTTGTAGGAATTCTCCTTAGGAAGATGCCTAATTCTATAACCTAGTTTCTTATGGTTTGATATGTATACTTGTAAAATATGTATGTGTATGTGTATTTCTGTATTTGGGTATCCTCAAGTGGTTGCACAGTCGGGATCAGCAGTGAGAGTTGTGTCGTGTCTGTGGAGAGTTCCTGTATAGAGTCGGGTTTTAATCCCTGCATGTATCAGTCAGTAGGTGTGCAGTGAGTTGTTCTGCATTGGGTTCCCAGTGTATCAGAAGAAAACATATGAGGGTTGTGTTTACCTGGCTGTGTTTGAGTTGGGTATTAATGTATCAGTGTTTACCTGTATGTTTCAGGGTGCTGTGTCTTTAATTTGAGTATGTATATGAGTGTGCATTGAGGGAATTCAGGGCAGTGTCTCCCTGATTCAGTGAACCAGTGTCCTTGCATTATTGTCTAGGTTTTGGGTGTGTGTAGAGGTATTCTTGGTTGGGGGATTTGTTATCAGTATATTGTAACTTGTGTCTGTGTGTGTTTATTTCCTGGCTGTGTGCAGTGAACTGTGAGTTATGCATCAGGAAACATCAGTGTATGGGTAGGAGTTTATGTCAGTGTGTGCTGTGTGAGCAGTAAGAGCTTTACTGTGTGTGAACAGTGTGTGTGTGCCAGGTTTTATTCTCCATTACATGTGTGTGTGTGTACTAGCACTGAGTGTGTGCAGTTTTTGAACTGAGTAGTGATTCTCAGTGAGGGAATGGTGTATGTGCTTGTGCACACAGTGCTATTTCAGTCTTAGAGTTGTGTGTCAGTATGTAGGGGTTTTGGTGAGTGTGTGTATTTCCTGTGTATCCCTATGTTATTTCCTGTGTATCCCTATTATATTTCCTGTGTGTCCCAGAGCTTATGTGCTTGTGTACCCAGACCTATATTCCTGTGTGTAGGTATGAAGACTGAGTGAGGAATTCTGGGTATGTGCAGTGTGTATGTGTGCACTGAGTTTTGTGTGTCAGTAATGTGGTGTGCAGCAAACAGATGGGGTGTGAAGCAGTGAGTGATTACGTATCAATATGAGAACTATTGTGTATGTGTTAATAGGTAGGAATTATGGGTTTAGATGCTGTGTCAGAGAGTTTGCTGCTGTGTTCTTGCATCAGTGCTTCAGGTAGTGGGGAATTAAGTATCAGTGAGTGTGTATGTGAGGTATTAGAGCAGGGGGTATGTATCAGTTAATTTTGTGTATAGGATTAAGATCAGTGAGTGTTCTAGATGAATTCTGTGTACCTGTGAACTAATATATCTGTGTATGACTGTCTGAGGAGTAAACCTGTATGTGCACTGTATTATGAGGGGGAGGATTCTGTGCAGGGTATATGTATTTGCTAGTTCAGAAATCAGAGTGTATGTACATGTGTGTGAGTGAGGGTTAACTATATTAGTTCTGATGAGTTGGGTTAAGGATTAGGATTAAGAGTAAGTAAGTATTAACTAGTAACATAGTATTTTAGCATACTATTTAAAGTATCAGTATGTAAGTGTTAAGATATGTGTGGTATCTCAGTTAGACTAAAGTTTTCAGCTTAAATCCAGGTACTAACTAGATATCATGATACCTTACTATATAAGCTAATTGTGTATAAAAAATAGCTAGTATGGCAGTTATAGACTAGCATAAGACTAGTATTAATTAGATTTTGACCAAATGATCTAGTTAACCATAGGTAAACCAGTATAGACCTAGAAATGGCCTAACACCCCCATTTCAACTTAGCTAATCACTTTTATCATTCTAAACACCATTTTAACATTGTTATCTTATATATAGGTCATTGTGATTTCATCATGGATATCGACCCTCATATTTTGCTCAGGACCACAGGCGAGTACATTCTCTGACAGTTTTCATTGTTGATTACTTCTATAAATTGTAGTGTATTACATACTTGATTCCGACACTGTGGATACACGAGTTAGCACCCTAGATCCCCATCATGAGGAGTCGTGATTGGAATCCACCGTGCTAGCTGGGGATGTGGAACTATTAGTAGATTATGTGATCATATCCAAATCCTTACCATACATCATAGCTCACCCCACTTCTCACGTCGGGTGTGGCCTGACCATCATCATGCTTCATAGCTGTTATATATGATTAGCCTGACCATTATCATGCATCATAGCTAACCATATGGTTAGCCTGACCTCCAAGAATCATAGCTAATCATATATAACCAGCCTGATCCAGTCCCAAGCCGATCACATAATAAACTGATAATTCAAACACTTAGCTAGATGTCTACTTTATTCAGATTCACCTGTTCCTGCATTCACTATTTATTGTCTAGCATTCATTATTTATTGTTCATTGCTAGATGCTCTATTTTCTATTTCCATTTTCTCCAGTACTTTACATTTTCAGCATTATTTTCCATCTTGTATTTCTTACACTGTTTATAGATTTTGTCAATTTAATGAAACTGCTGTTAGTGCTTGTGCTTCGCTCCAATCCTGACTGGATAACATTTTTTAGAGGACTTGGAGGATCTTTGCCCCACTCATTACGGCCCAGGATTAGAGGGTGATTTCACTCCAGAAACCCCAGAGGAGTTGCCTAGCCTAGAGGAGAACGTACCTGGCTGCTCTTAGATTATTTTCTGCATTTATTGTTTAGACTGAGACTGAGATGTATTTATTATTTTGTGACTTTGTGAGGACATCTAGACCAGGATTTGAGTTGGGTTATTGTGGTTTGTTTATTTAGAACTCTTTTCTATTCTCATCGTGCCATTACTTCTTATAGCTTGTGATTGAGTATATCATAGAACTGTGGATTATTTATCATTGTCCTCCGTGCGGAGTTGAGACTATTGACAGGATATATTATATGTTGAGACCTAGACAGCGTTCTACCACCGATGCTGCGGCGTAGGCTGGACGTACCCACGACTCATGCCCAAATTCTGGGTGCGGGTCGTGACACATTTTTAGTGGTGGCCCATGCAGGTCTAGCTTCGCAAGTTGTGCGATGTCGTGGTAGTGCGACAACTTAGTTGTACTACTACGAGCCTATTTTAGGAATAAGAATTAGGCCGAGGATATGCTCAATCACAATTAGGAAATTCTGATTCTTATGATACTACTCTTAATGATTTTTCCTTTAGAAATTACTGTCCTCCCTTGATGATATCGTATCTATTACCTTAATTGATTCCTTTCGCGCTGTCCCCAGGATGCCGTCAAAGACCAGATCGCAGGATCAGCAGCAGCCTCCGAGGCAGATCCAGCAGGCTTGTCACTTCTGTAAGAAGCCAGGTCACCTTTGGAAGAGCTATAGGATGAGGCGAGGACTTTGTTTGTACTGTGGCATTGCGGGACATCAAGTGAGGGGTTGTATTCGAGCTCCTTATCTTCCCGACCAGTGCGCAGATCCAAATCAAAGAAGTCCAGTTAAGCCACCTGTGAGACCGCAGATAGCTCATCATCAGCAGCACCAGACACCAGTTCGAGGATACATCCAGCAGCAACAGCCACAAAGACAGACTCAGTCCACTATCCAGTGTATGTATTGCAGGAAGATGGGACATACCAGAGACATCTGGAGAAAGAGGTTGGACATATGTCTGTCCTGCGGATCGACGACACACCAGCTGAGGGATTGCCCTACCATTCGTCCAGGTCAGGGTGGAGCAGCCACCCAGAGAGGACCAGCCAGGGTACCTGCCGTACCAGGAGGCCAACAACAGAGAGGACCTCCACTTCCACCGCAGCAGCAGATGTTTGCTCAGCACCGGCAACAAAGAGGTGCACTCCAGGGGCGAGAATACGCCATAGCAGTCGAGGAGGTCGAACCAGCATGAGACTTGATTACAGGTTCAGTTCTTCTCGATTGTATTCCCGTATTTACCTTATTCGACTCTAGCACTTCCCATAGTTTTGTGTCTATATCTTATGGACTTCGACATCATTTAGAGACAGAACCATTAGCTAAGACTTGCAAGATCACGACTGGAGGAGATATTATCCTAGTCCGTGATTACTGCAAGGATCGAAGGGTGTCAGTAGGAGGCCGAGAGTTGAGCATGAGCTTACTCGTCATGCCACTTCCGGGGTACGATATTGTACTCGGAATGGACTGGTTGAGTAGGCATCATGCTACTATAGATTGTTATAGAGGCAGAGTATTATTTCGACCACCAGGAGAGCCGGAGTTCTAGCTCGCCAGAGGAGCAGGGGAGCAGAGCAAGATGCTCAATCACAATTATTGAGCGATTCCTGGGACGACCCTTGAGAATCTCATTATGAATTCCAATTTAATCCCTTTCTCTTGTTTCATCTGTTCTCGCTTATTGGTAATGAGTTGGATTCTTGTTGACCAGTTGATTAATTTAATTCTTGGTATCGTTGTTGAGTTGATTCTTATCGAGATGAATTTTTACGGGCTAAAATTTACGGTATCATCTGATGACATATATATTGATGAGGACAGTGAGAAAGGTAAAACGTCTACTTTGGTTATGGGACCTAGAGTTATCGCAGCCATATTAGCTGTCGTGACGAGAACGTAGGAACCTAACTTGGATGTACATACTTTAGTTATGAGATTTAGAGTTTCTCACAGCCATACCGGTTGGCGTGGCGAGGATTCTAGATGACATGATTATAGGGTTGCATACCTTAGTTACGGAACCTGTCGGTTATCGCACCTATGCTTACTGGCGTGGCGAGGATTCTGAGTGTCATGATTTCTGACAGACGTGTATGATTATCAGGTTGTATCTTAAATTGGTTCTTAAAGTATCATCTCAACACTTATCTATTTCTGTTGATTCAGGATTTTTCCATCATTTCTTCTGGTTGCTAGCAGTAGAATACCCTTAGTCCTCAGTCCAGTTCCTTTTGAGCTTCTATTTTTCGAGGATTCCTTGTTAAGTATGATAAGTAGTGACTTGTAATTATGTCTGTGTCTTGAGTTTAGTATTGACTGAATGTTGCTTGTGAGTTGTAAGTGTTTCCTAGTTGGACATGCGAGCAGTAGGCATTTATCTAGAGTTAACCCATAGCGTAGTGCCTTGTAGCAATAGTTCTATGATAGGTGTGTTATAGTTGGTATTGACACTATAGATAGAAGGAGAAAAGAGTATCAGTGATGATTCCAAGAGTTAGTATCAGAGCCAGCATACCCGTCCTGGATAATCATGATTATGTAATTGGGGATGATCTATAAAAATAATTAAGTATCAAGGAATTGTGTTAAGGATTAAGGGAGCCTGATGTTCAATTTGATGATCGATACCGGGTGTGCTAAAAAAAATTAAAAAAAATAAAGAAATGTATACACATAAAAGGGTTTTAATGCGATGTTATGTTGTTAAAATATTGAGGATTCGAAAATTTGATTCAATAAACATAGTCAAAGCTATAAAGATTTTTAGAAGTGATTAAAATTTTATTTCGATATAGAGTACTTGACTTTGAGGAAGTGTATGCATTTATTTTTAATTTGTTCAAGAAGTTAAACTTAGATGATCTTATTTTGAGGATTAATTTATGGTGGGTAAAAAATATATTAGGATATGAGTGGATAAAGTGCATACGAAAGGATCTGTTAACTTGGACATGACTGAGATGGCACTGCAAACAAGACTTGGGTGTCCATCTAGAGTTGTATTAGAGAGAGTAGTATTTAGTATGGTGTGTTGCACTTGGTGTGCACTTGAGTGATAATAACAGCTAGTATGAACAATTGTAGTAGGATAGAGAACTAGCAGTGGGTCTACTTGTAGTAGAACAGAGGTACCTAAAGAGATAGAGGTATCAAATCTTGCATGCACCTTTTGACTTATGATGGTGTTAGAGGTCCTTAGTATTAGATTTTGGTATTAATAGACTGGTGTGTACAATATGGATGTATTCATGGATGTTATGGACTAATGATTAGTTGATATGGGTACCAGTGTACAAGGATAGGAATTAGTTAGTGAATGTGCCAGAGTTAAGTGTGTATTAGAGGATGTGAGTTGCCAGAAAGAGACAATGTGCCTTAAAATTTGAGGATATGCTACGCACTTACGTTCTAGATCTCGGAGGTTCTTGGGAGGATCATCTGCACCTGGTAGAGTTCGCTTACAACAACAGCTACCAGGCCAGCATCGAGATGTCACCATTTGAGGCTCTTTATGGACGGAGGTGTCGTACACCGCTATCGTGGGACGACGTTGGAGAGAGAGCCTTGCTAGGACCAAAAATGGTCGTAGATGCAGCAAAAAAGGTGAAACTCATCAGGACAGACTGCGAGTGGCGCAGGACAGACAGCGGCATTGGGCCGACATCCACCGTAGACCCCTTGAGTTTCAGGTATAGATTGTTGTTTTTCTGGCTTGTGTTTGTTTGTTTAGACTGCGTGTTGAGACTGTTTTGTTTTAGGTTGGCGATCTAGTATTCCTACGGATTTCTCCGACGCGTGGAACGATTCGTTTTGGTAGAGGCGGGAAGCTTAGCCCACGCTACATCGGACCCTTCGGTATTCTTGCGAAGATAGGTGCAGTGGCGTATAGACTGGACTTGCCGCCTGCATTGGAGGGAGTGCATGATGTGTTCCACATATCGCAGCTGAGACGGTACGTGGCAGACCCTAGTCACGTACTTGATCACTCAGAGATTGAGGTTGGTCCGACGCTCAGCTACCCCGAGCAGCCCGTAGAGATCTTGGACCGCAGAGAGAAGGTGTTGCGGAACCAAACTATTCCTTTGGTTCGTGTTGCATGGAGACATCACTCTCCAGGGGAGTCGACCTGGGAGAGAGAGGACGAAATACGCGAGCAATACCCGTATCTCTTCTAGACTTGAGGTATTCCTTTTTTGATTTCATTCTTGTTCTAGTTCAGTCCAATTTCGAGGACGAAATTTCTTTTAGGAGGGTAGACTTGTCACTACCACATTTCCAGTTAAGGGCATTTGTGTAATTTTTTACTATTTTGAATAATTATGAATTTAAATTGCTGAGTTTTATAAACTATTCATATTGTTAGTGATTTTTGGTTTTAGGTCAAGCCCTAGAACCCATTAGGTCAAACCCTAATGACTAAACCCTAATTTGAAGACCAATTCTAGAGAAACCCTAGAATTCAAACTTTAGGTTGGACCTCAAACCCTGGACTGACCAAACCTTAGTAACTAGGTTCTACATGACTTAACATAAAGGTTTAACCTAAAACTAAGCTTGGAAACCCTAACCTAGTTGTTTATATAAAAGGGAGCCACCATTCTTCATGTAGTAGAGGAAACCCTAGCCTCCATCAAGAGAAACCATCTTCCCACCTCCAATTTCGAGATCAAACCCTAGGTTCCATTTTCTCCTCCTCCAAAGCAAGGAAAGCAAGGAACGTGGGTCAGGTAGCTTTGGGGAAGAAGAACTTCCATTGGAGAAACCATCCCTGCAGGTAAAACCCTATTTTTTTCTTCATTAAATTCCTGTTTTCAGATGTTAATGGCCATTAGGAACCCACCCTATTGTTTAGATTTTGATTTTAGGGTTTGGATTGGGTTTTGGTGACCAACATGGGGTTTTCCCCAATTATCAGGAACCCTAACCCTAGGTATTTGCATGTAGGCAGATTTCCTCATTTGCATGTAGAGATAATTTCGATTTAGGGTTTTTTTAGTTTTGAGGATTCATGGTTACTTGTGTGGATCCGATTTCAGCCCCCTAGGTGTTTGTAGGAATGCTCCTTAGGGAGATGCCTAATTCTATAACCTAGTTTCTTATGGTTTGATATGTATACTTGTAAAATATGTATGTGTATGTGTATTTCTGTATTTGGGTATCCTCGAGTGGTTGTACAGTCGGGATCAGCAGTGAGAGTTGTGTCATGTCTGTGGGGAGTTCCTGTATAGAGTCGGGTTTTAATTCCTGCATGTATCAGTCAGTAGGTGTGCAGTGAGTTATTCTGCATTGGGTTCCCAGTGTATCAGAAGAAAACATATGAGGGTTGTGTTTACCTGGCTGTGTTTGAGTTGGGTATTAATGTATCAGTGTTTACCTGTATGTTTCAGGGTGCTGTGTCTTTAATTTGAGTATGTATATGAGTGTGCATTGAGGGAATTCAGAGCAGTGTCTCCCTGATTCAGTGAACCAGTGTCCTTGCATTATTGTCTAGGTTTTGGGTGTGTGTAGAGGTATTCTTGGTTGGGGGATTTGTTATCAGTATATTGCAACTTGTGTTTGTGTGTGTTTATTTCCTGGCTATGTGCAGTGAACTGTGAGTTATGCATCAGGAAACATCAGTGTATGGGTAGGAGTTTATGTCAGTGTGTGCTGTGTGAGCAGTAAGAGCTTTACTGTGTGTGAACAGTGTGTGTGTGCCAGGTTTTATTCTCCATTACATGTGTGTGTGTGTACTAGCACTGAGTGTGTGCAGTTTTTGAACTGAGTAGTGATTCTCAGTGAGGGAATGGTGTCTGTGCTTGTGCATACAGTGCCATTTCAGTCTTAGAGTTGTGTGTCAGTATGTAGGGGTTTTGGTGAGTGTGTGTATTTCCTGTGTATCCCTATGTTATTTCCTGTGTATCCCTATGTTATTTCCTGTGTGTCCCAGAGCTTATGTGCTTGTGTACCCAGACCTATATTCCTGTGTGTAGGTATAAAGACTGAGTGAGGAATTCTGGGTATGTGCAGTGTGTATGTGTGCACTGAGTTTTGTGTGTCAGTAATGTGGTGTGCAGCAAACAGATGGGGTGTGAAGTAGTGAGTGATTACGTATCAATATGAGAACTATTGTGTATGTGTTAATAGGTAGGAATTATGGGTTTAGATGCTGTGTCAGAGAGTTTGCTGCTGTGTTCTTGCATCGGTGCTTCAGGTATTGGGGAATTAAGTATCAATGAGTGTGTATGTGAGGTATTAGAGCAGGGGGTATGTATCAGTTAATTTTGTGTATAGGATTAAGATCAGTGAGTGTTCTAGATGAATTCTGTGTACCTGTGAACTAATATATCTGTGTATGACTGTCTGAGGAGTAAACCTGTATGTGCACTGTGTTATGAGGGGGAGGATTCTGTGCAGGGTATAGGTATTTGCTAGTTCAGAAATCAGAGTGTATGTACATGTGTGTGAGTGAGGGTTAACTATATTAGTTCTGATGAGTTGGGTTAAGGATTACGATTAAGAGTAAGTAAGTATTAACTAGTAACATAGTATTTTAGCATACTATTTAAAGTATCAGTATGTAAGTGTTAAGATATGTGTGGTATCTCAGTTAGACTAAAGTTTTCAGCTTAAATCTAGGTACTAACTAGATATCATGATACCTTACTATATAAGCTAATTGTGTATAAAAAATAGCTAGTATGGCAGTTATAGACTAGCATAAGACTAGTATTAATTAGATTTTGACCAAATAATCTAGTTAACCATAGGTAAACCAGTATAGACCTAGAAATGGCCTAACACCCCCATTTCAACTTAGCTAATCACTTTTATCATTCTAAACACCATTTTAACATTGTTATCTTATATATAGGTCATTGTGATTTCATCTTGGATATCGACCCTCATATTTTGCTCAGGACCACAGGCGAGTACATTCTCTGACAGTTTTCATTGTTGATTACTTCTATAAATTGTAGTGTATTACATACTTGATTCCGACACTGTGGATATACGAGTTAGCACCCTAGATCCCCATCATGAGGAGTCGTGATTGGAATCCACCGTGCTAGCTGGGGATGGGGAACTATTAGTAGATTATGTGATCATATCCAAATCCTTACCATGCATCATAGCTCACCCCACTTCTCACGTCGGGTGCGGCCTGACCATCATCATGCTTCATAGCTGTTATATATGATTAGCCTGACCATTATCATGCATCATAACTAACTATATGGTTAGCCTGACCTCCAAGAATCATAGCTAATCATATATAACCAGCCTGATCCAGTCCCAAGCCGATCACATAATAAACTGATAATTCAAACACTTAGCTAGATGTCTACTTTATTCAGATTCACCTGTTCCTGCATTCACTATTTATTGTCTAGCATTCACTATTTATTGTTCATTGCTAGATGCTCTATTTCCTATTTCCATTTTCTCCAGTACTTTACATTTCCAGCATTATTTTCCATCTTGTATTTCTTACACTGTTTATAGATTTTGTCAATTTAATGAAACTGCTGTTAGTGCTTGTGCTTCGCTCCAATCCTGACTGGATAATATTTTTCAGAGGACTTGGAGGATCTTTGCCCCACTCATTACGGCCCAGGATTAGAGGGTGATTTCACTCCAAAAACCCCAGAGGAGTTGCCTAGCCTAGAGGAGAACGTACCTGGCTGCTCTTAGATTATTTTCTGCATTTATTGTTTAGACTGAGACTGAGATGTATTTATTATTTTGTGACTTTGTGAGGTCATCTAGACCAGGATTTGAGTTGGATTATTGTGGTTTGTTTATTTAGAACTCTTTTCTATTCTCATCGTGCCATTACTTCTTATAGCTTGTGATTGAGTA
The DNA here is from genome assembly GCA_036927795.1 of Iris macrosiphon. NCBI lineage: Eukaryota > Viridiplantae > Streptophyta > Magnoliopsida > Asparagales > Iridaceae > Iris > Iris macrosiphon. The sequence goes on from JAYESA010000005.1 coordinate 141,984,390, forward strand.
TATCATAGAACTGTAGATTATTTATCATTGTCCTCCATGCGGAGTTGAGACTATTGACAGGATATATTATATGTTGAGACCTAGACAGCGTTCTACCGTCGATGCTGTGGCGTAGGCTGGACGTACCCACGACTCATGCCCAAATTCCGGGTGCGGGTCGTGACATAGGCTGAATGTACCCACGCACTCGTGCCACTATATCGGGTGCGGGTCATGATACATTTTTAGTGGTGTCCCATGCATGTCAGACTTCATAATTAGAGCGATGTCGTGGTAGTACGATGACTTAGTTATACTACTGCGTGCCTGCGATAGGATCTAGGATATAGCATACTAGGATGAGAGCGAATACTCGATCACAACTAGGAACATTTCCAAACTACCTGTCTTGTTATTCTTATTCCTTCTGAATATTGCTTCATTTAGAATTTTTTTGTCCTTCCTTGATAATATCGTATTTATTACCTAAATTGATCCTTTTTGGTCTGTCTTCAGAATACCGCCGAAGACAAGATCTATGAGAGTGGGAGCATCAACTTCAGAGGGGTTTGCTGTAACGCCCCGCAACTGCTCGGTGCGTTATGCTGAGTTGGATTAAATAAATCAAATGCTGGTTACATTTGAAATATTGGATTTTGGGAAGAAGGATTGATTTAGTTGGTTTCAATGTACAGATGGCTAGCGAGTTCGATGGAAATCAGGTCTTCGTTCAGAACAGTACTGAATAGCTGGATGGGAGCGATAATGCCGTCTTCCTTAATCCGATCGGTCGGATGATTCGGAGAGCACGGCCTGCTCGTATGGTCATACCAGTTGAGTAGATCATGCTTGCATCAGACCACGGGTTCAAGGGATTGGCCGTATCGGCAGGACAGGATGCTTAACGGGATCAAACGTTGTGAGTGGGCTCTTTCCCTTCTCCTCTACTCCTTCATGCCTAATAATATGGAAAACACGTAAAGGCTTGAACACTTGGGCTGAAACATTCAGAATCACTATACTGAGGCGTGCATAGAGTGTACGTCGTTGGCTTGGTAGGATTATGGCTTGAAATAATTTACGCGTTGGATAGTTGGAGCTAGAGTTGGATTATTACATTTGAGGCAGTCGGTTGGATACTTGGGATTATGCTTGAATAAGTTGGAATGATAATTTGAGGCAATGGGAATATGGAGAATTCGGGCGAGCGAACATGCATCCGTGCACGAGTATCACTTGGTCGCTTTGTCTTGAAAAGCGAGCAGTTGTGGTTCAAAACCGAACAACTGCATCGGCGAGGGTGTTGTGCCTCTTGATGGGGCATCGTGCCACGAATGGGGCATTGTGCCACTGAAACGGCATTGTGCCATGGGATTTCTTTGAGCATGGGTCTTGAACCAAGTTTATAAATATATTACTGTAAAGCGGCAATGTGAATATGGGCATAACTTAGGCACAACTTGAGAGGCATTGTGCCTATGAGTATTTTGGTGCCTTGGGCTATATATTTAGGTCGAGATTTGGATTCCTTGGTTGGATATATTGGAAGAATGGTTATGGATATTTCGGTTGGATATCGGCTGAATGAGTCTAGGATCGCTTGGTGGGGCGAGAATGTTCGATCCTCTCGTCATACCTACTTGTGTTTGCATATCACGGACGACTTGTGCACAAGTCTTATCATTTCCTCGAAATGGTATTTTTTCGGGGCACTGGAATCGTTTCGATCCAGAGGAAAATATTTGATTCATACTAGTCACGATGCATTGCGGGACCTCCAGCAAGGCTTGCAACCTGGGCTGATAGGGCATACCGTAATGCTTGAGATATGTCCTGTATGGCTTAGCCAGTGACTTCATATAGCTTAAGAGATGGCTTGCTTTTTTTTTGTTGGTTTGGCTTTCGTGTAGGCACGGCCACCTTGCCTCGGCAAGAGTGTGCACTCGAGATTGGGATATAAACTTTGGTTGAGGATGGATATTTGAGGCTTGGGAATGGTTCGATATGTTATCGTGTAAGCGATGGCATTGAGTAAGACGGGTTGCGTGTTAGTTTCCTTCGGGTTGGATATATATAACTGCTTGTCGTTTGGTTTGAGATTGAATGCTTGCATGCGTAAACTGCTTTACAGCTTTCCTTAACATGTCATTCATATGCCATGAAACGAATCTAGGATTCAACTAGAAAGATCACCATATAACTGTTTGCATTCACTATTTTACTTAGTGTCGGCTTAGACAAGTGGGTTACCCCGCTCACCAATACGGCTGTGTACTGACCCACGTTTGTGGGCAATATTTCAGGTACGCAGGCGTAGTGGCGCTGCTTGGATATACGGGACAAGATGTATGAACTGTAAGTACCTTTGTGGGCTAGAGAAAGGAGCAAGAGTATTTCATCGTCTCCGTGGCATCGCCTTTGTGGCATTGTCTTCGGGGCATTTCATTTGGACCCTATCGAGAGCTTTGCTGCGTATTACTCTGATGTGTGCTTGGTACACATAACGGCTTCTGCTGTAACTTGGTTGTTTCGTTGATAACTTTGGTATTTAACAACATCGCCTTGTACGAGCGCAACTCCAGGCTCGTACGGCATCATGTCCCGATGAGAATGATTGTCCTGCGGGAGAGCTGCAACGTGGTGATTCACGTTCAGCAGGGACATTTGAGCTTGCGGGAGATTGGGGCATGACAAATTGGTATCAGAGTGCCTGTTTCATTTTCTCGGACTTGGTCCTTCGCTTCATCACAAACTCTAAATAGCTTCCGCTTGTCATCTAGCTCTTGACTCTACTTAGTGCCGCATCGGATGTTTCATGCAATAAGTCTATATATTGCTGGTTGTGGCTGCATGTTGTTCTTAGTTTTGTTGCTTTGGTTGGTTTTTGTTAGATCGCTTAGCCTCGTTAGGCGTTATTGTATTTGTGCAACAAGTGAGAGCTTTTGTTGGGTTGGCTTGGCTTATCGTTCAGGGAGATTCTGATTGCCTCAATGGATCAGTTGGTTGGCTTACGAGATTTGGCTATGCGGCATATTGTGAGTAGAAATATTCGTTGAGAATAAATCGTTGCACGAGTTGCTCGTCTAGCGACTATGTTGGATAGAAGTTGGAATTTTGGCTGTGGCGCATCGGTTGGGCATGTTTGAGTTTGGCTCGGGAATATCAGAATAGTTGGCACAAGTTGCTCGTGTAGCGAAAGTAGCAATCGGTTTGAGAATAGCTGAAAGTATTGAGAATGGGATATGGCACGAGTTGTATAACGAGATTGATGGAAATAGTTGGATAATTCAAGCATTGCCTGAGTTTTGTGTGAAACTCGAATTGGGAAAGGCATGATTACACATTTTGGATGGTTCGAACGGATTTTGAATTTCTGCAAGGAAATCGTAATACGAGTAGCGACTTGATTCAAAGTGGTATATGGGATACCACATAGTAAGCAAGGCATTGGAATATTTTGGTTAGACATCAATAGGAATTGCCTGAACGGACTCGGGTAATGAGAATACAAGTTGATTTGGTGCACGTCGGTTGAGTTGGGAAGAATGAAAATAAAGCAATCAAATATTGAGTTGAGTATATCGAGAATGGACTCGTGCAAATGGAAGTATAGTTGGGCTTAAGAGATGGACATGATCGGAACGAACAGTTGAGAGACGCTTGAGCGAAACGATGGGTTAATCGGAGGATAGCGAGCACGGACTACGATTTTGGGCAACACATTTGAGCTGTTGGTTGAGTAATGAAACAGAGTTGACTTGGAGGGACAATGCGATGGATTCACACAAACTTGAAAGATTTTTGATATTGCTGCTCGAGAAGTCGACTCAGGTTTAGCAGAAATAAAATTTAGGGCAAATGGTGCAACAAGTGTAGGCGGATTCTCCGGAAGACGTGGACGGATTGTGGTAACAACTAAAGGCAAGATTGAGTAGGGCAGACTTTTAAAGATAGCTAAATGTTAGAGCAACGTCAGAACAAATCACTGTGCTGCTCGAGTAAGTTGGACGTGCATTATGGATTGCGGCAAATGGATAAGAATTTGAGCAAGTCTTGAGTTTCGAGAATTATTGAAATTAGTAGTGCGAGAATCGAACATGCAATTCGGAAATTTGATAGATTCAAGGCAGAACGACGGATTGATGGAAGACAGTTTCAATGAGCGCGGCTCTCGGATTCGAAAGTTCGCTCGGATGGAATGATTGGATTTTTTTATTCGGATTTGTAGATGAGATATAGCATGGTTTATATAACTGTCCATCGTGATGATTATAATTATCGAGCGTAGCTTCGGGATAGCTGACCCTAGCGACTTGTCCGCTGAATCAAAAATGAATATGGTAAACCCATATAACGACCCTTGAGGCGGCATATTTGGGAATGCGTCGAGGACAGATGTGAGCAATGAGATTTGGCTTATTGACTGACTGTTGGATTCGAGAGACCCTTGGGATAGTCTTCAGCTGAAGATGCAGCCGGAAGACGAAACGATGGTGGGAGTGGCCTAAGTCAACTGATGAGATTCAGAGTCGTAAATTTTTATCGATGGCATCGCCTCTAACTCATCGTGCCCTGGAAGGGAATAGCATTCATATGAATTGACGACTGTGAAACTAGCTCGTAAAGTTAAAGCAGCGGCTCGTTCAGATCAAATCTTTACGAATACTAGAAGGGACAGATGTGCCTCAGATTTATAAGATGTCTCGGAACTTAGTCTGAGAAGCATGCTCATTCGGAAGGCAAAGGTGATATTCTATGTTTCGAGGCAGTGGAAGCAGCGCGAAGAACCATTCCATGCGCAACCTAGAAATTGTGGCGAGTGTGTCCACGTTGAAATCGTGGCGATACTATCCCTTTGGCGTGGCAGCGAGATCTTCGTGGATCACACGAACCTAGATATAAATATTCACCCTGTGAGATATTAAGAGGCGGGAAAATGTGTTGGACTGAGCTGATCTAAGAAAAGTTGATATTTGGGTAAGTCGCATAGCTGGGGTAGATCAGTTGAGATGATCGTTCGGTACATGAGATATATATTTAGAGATGTTGCTTGTGCGGATTTCAGAAATAGTGGGATGGATTGAGTTGGAACACGAACTGATTGAGTCGGTGGGAAATCTTCATAATTGAGAATAGTGCTCAATCAAATATGTTGGAATGGAAATCGGGATTGATTCAATTGGGAGAAAAGCAAATGGATGCCTCGAACATAAAGATACCCTTGTAACTTGTTCAAATTTGCTATCTCAAAGCTCGGCTGAAATACATGTATTTTAGGGACGCCTTAAATATGTGTACGATCCAAAACTAAGCGGTACGAGGAATTCGTATTGAGCTGCAAGGAGGATGTAGGAATTCGTAAAATTTGTACGAGCGTTCAGCAGAGCGAGATGCTGAGTCAAAATCGTGAATATGTGTGTTGTATAGAGCAGATCTTGGAATTGGATTGTGGCATGCTAGTAAAGAATGAGTACCAGCACGGTTCGTGGATGAACCTGATTCTAAGTGGTATATTATGTAACGCCCCGCAACCGCTCGGTGCGTTACGCTGAGTCGGATTGAATAAATCAAATGCTAGTTACATTTGAAATATTGGATTTTGGGAAGAAGGATTGATTTAGTTGGTTTCAATGTGCAGATGGCTAGCGGGTTCGATGGAAATCAGGTGTTCGTTCAGAACAGTACTGAATAGCTGGATGGGAGCGATAATGCCGTCTTCCTTAATCCGATCGGTCGGATGATTCGGAGAGCACGACCTGCTCGTACGGTCATACCAGTTGAGTAGATCGCGCTTGCATCAGACCACGGGTTCAAGGGATTGGCCGTATGGGCAGGACATGATGCTTAACGGGATCAAATATTGTGAGTGGACTCTTTCCCTTCTCCTCTACTCCTTCATGCTGAATAATATGGAAAACACGTAAAGGCTTGAACACTTGGGCTAAAACATTAAGAATCACTACACTGAGGCGTGCATAGAGTGTACGTCATTGGCTTCGTAGGATTGTAGCTTAAAATGATTTACGCGTTGGATAGTTGGAGCTAGAGTTGGATTATTACATTTGAGGCAGTCAGTTGGATACTTGGGATTATGCTTGAATAAGTTGGAATGATACTTTGAGGCAATGGAAATATCGAGAATTCGGGCGAGCGAACGTGCATCCGTACGCGAGTATCACTTGGTCGCTTTGTCTTTCAAAGCGAGCAGTTGTGGTTTGAAACCGAACAACTGCATCAGCGAGGGTTTTGTGCCGCTTGATGGGGGCAACGTGCCACGAATGGGGCATTGTGCCACTGAAACAGCATTGTGCCATGGGATTGCTTTGAGCATGGGTGTTGCACCAAGTTTATAAATACATTGCTGCAAAGCGGCAATATAAATATGGACATAACTTTGGCACAACTTGAGAGGCATTGTGCCTATGAGTATTTTGGTGCCTTGGGCTATATATTGAGGTCGAGATTTGGATTCCTTGGTTGGATATGTTGGAAGAATGGTTATGGATATTTTGGTTGGATATCGGCTGAACAAGTCTAGGATCGCTTGGTGGGGCGAGAATGTTCGATCCTCTCGTCATACCTACTTGTGTTTGCATGTCACGGACGACTTGTGCACAAGTCATGGCATTTCCTCGAAACGGTATTTTTTCGGGGCACTGGAACCGTTTCGATCCGGGGGGAAATATTTGATTCGTGCTAGTCACGATGTATTGCGGGACCTCCAGCGGGGCTTGCAACCCGGGCTGATAGGGTGCACCGTAATGCTTGAGATATGTCCTGTATGGCTTAGCCAGTGACTTCATATAGCTTAAGAGTTGGCTTGCTTTTCTTTTGTTGATTTGGCTTTCGTGTAGGCACGGCCACCTTGCCTCGGCAAGAGTGTGCACTCGAGATTGGGATATAAACTTTGGTTGAGGATGGATATTTGAGGCTTGGGAATGGTTCGATATATTATCGTGCAAGCGATGGCATTGAGTAAGACGGGTTGCGTGTTAGTTTCCTTCGGGTTGGATATATATAACTGCTTGTCATTTGGTTTGAGATTGAATGCTTGTATGCATAAACTGCTTTACAGCTTTCCTTAACATGTCATTCATATGCCATGAAACGAATCTAGGATTCAACTAGAAAGATCACCATATAACTATTTGCATTCACTATTTTACTTAGTGTCGGCTTAGACGAGTGGGTTACCCCGCTCACCAGTACGACTGTGTACTGACCCACGTTTGTGGGCAATATTTCAGGTACGCAGGCGTAGTGGCGCTGCTTGGATATACGGGACAAGATGTATGAACTGTAAGTACCTTTGTAGGCTAGAGAAAAGAGCAAGAGTATTTCATCATCTCCGTGGCATCGCCTTTGTGGCATTATCTTTGGGGCATTTCATTTGGACCCTATCGAGAGCTTCACGGCGTATTACTCTGATGTGTGCTTGGTACACATAACGGCTTCTGCTGTAACTTGGTTGTTTCGATGATAACTTTGGTATTTAACAACATCGCCTTGTACGAGCGCAACTCCAGGCTCGTACGACATCACGTCCCGATTAGAATGATTGTCCTGCGGGAGAGCTATAACGTGGTGATTCACGTTCAGCAGGGACATTTGAGCTTGCGGAAGATTGGGGCGTGACATTTGCCACCTCTACACCTGACGGACAGACAACTGGAGTTCCTCCTCTCCTACCTGTTCCGAGTGTTGCCCCAGCTATCACGGATAACCTTCCTCCTCTACCTACTCTGTTTCCCAAAAGTATGCCCATTGACGGGGCATAAATGTTTACTTTGATCCAGGGCATGGTAGATGCCCAGAGAGTGATGGCAGAAGCTCAGCGAGTTCAGCTTTGGCTAAAAGAGTGTAGGTAGAGGCACACCAAGCACAGATCGAACTGATGAGAAAAAGCATGGAGAACGCTCACCAGATAGCACTACAGGCAGTTGAGAGAGTTGCCCAGCTGTATCCTGGCCACCAGCAACAGAAGAGACCTGTCACTATAGTTGATTTCAAGAGGATGATGTCTCGAGAGTTCAAAGGCACCGAGGGAATACTCTACGCTGATGACTTGTTAGAGGATATAGAGAGGAGCATGCGATTGGCCCAGATTTTGGAGAGCTTACATATAGAGGCGGCCGATAGTCAGATGTTCGATATCGCACTCACGTCATATAGCACAGAGCCGAGACTTACTGCACAAGGACTTACTTGGGAGACCTTGAAGGAGCTTTTCAAGGAGAAGTTCTTTCTCGACGTGGCCCTGGGAGCTTTGGGGAGTCAGTTCCATGACTTGGTCCAAGAAACCATGTCAGTCGATGAGTACGCCGTAGAATTCTATCGATTGAGCCATTTTGCATCGTCTATGATTTGGGACCCAGGAGATCGAGCCCAAAAGTTTAGAAAGGGGCTGACGAGAGAGATTAGGTCGTGCACTTCTGATCCTTATACCGCTACCTTTGGGGATATCTTGATGGATGCCTAGATTGTAGAAGAGGATCTGGATCTCAGGCCTAAGAGGAGTCGTAATATTTCTGAAGATACGAGTGGTAGCGCGGGACTGGCCAAGCATTCCCATATTCAGCAGCAGTCGAGGATATTTCAGTATAACCACCAATAGCACCAGGCACCGGTTTGTGTTCAGCAGGATCAGCAGACTTATTATTTCTGTAAGAAGCTAGGTCACCTTTGGGAGAGCTGTAGATTGAGGCTAGGACTTTGTTTGTGCTGTGGCGATGCGGGACATCGAATGAGGGATTGTCCTCTAGTTCCTTATCTTTCCGGCCAGTACACAGCTCTAAATTATAGAGATCCAGTTAGGCCACCTATGGAACCGCAGATTGCTCAGCACCCGCGGAGGGAGCTATCACGCCCCAGTCCCAAAATGCCGAGGGACTGAGCACGTGAGCAATGGCCAGCAGCACGCACCGATGGACAACCCAATTTAATGGATCCATCAGGACATGCTTAAGCTGTAGTCAAACAGGAAATAGATCAATGATACAGGTCACAGACTAATCTATTCTCATCTACAACAGATAAACACAGAGTAACTGCCAGAAATAATGCAATAGAATAAATAAGCAAATCTCAATAAATATCTCGAGAAACAATCCGAGAATATGTCTGGTACAACAGATACAAATAGACAGGAAATAATCAACTGGAAATAGAATTAAATGACTACATACGGCTAATGCTCAGGAGAAGTCCTCTGGTGCGAGCTCGTCTTCAGGTCCTGGTACAGCTCCTGGAAGTGCTCTGGTACGGGGTATCTCTGGATGGATCTCTTCAGCTATACCTGGGGACATAGTCCATTCCAGGTCCTCAGGGGACATAGCAAAGTACAGATAATACAAGCCAAAATATAAGCAGTGCAAAATAAGAAGACAGCAGGGTGAACTATGTAACCAACTAAGTGATAAATGCAAGTTGAGAGCATCACTAGAACTCAGGCTAAGCCACCACCAGCTCTGTGTCGGGGAGCCGGTAGCAGTAATAACACGTAAAGGGTCTAGCTCTGCTGGAGAGTCTACGACCTCACACTAATAGTATATATATATGAAAATAGCCTGTAGCCTGTGTGTCTCTCCCCACCCAATGTAATCATACGTCCCATATCCATGTGGCCCCATGTCTATGTCACGTAAGATCATATCTAATGCAACAAGTCATATAGTATCTAGGAACATAATGTCAATGCCATAAAGTCTGAATCCTATACAGAATCACCATGAATATCTCAAAAGATCCTGTCCATGAATAGTGTCAAGTGTCCTGGGTTCTGTGGTACTTGATAGGACAAGTACCAAGAGTAAGGGTATCGAATATCCATATCTAAATGACGTACTCAACACCGCGTACGGTGTTGGCACCCGACTATGATCGGACACTAGGTACGTCACACGTTTCCTAGGTTAAGCAGTTAAAACAAGTTTACATAATTTTACACAAAAAATCCAGCAAAATATTATTACAGGAACTACTGAGAATTGGCGAGCTTTACTTGCCCAATAATGCTAAATTAAGCCAAGGAAAAAATGGCAGACTGCAGGGTTTGGCAAGGTACACTTGCCTGTGGTTCCAGCTCTGATTTCGGCTCTGACTTCAGTTGGAATGGCAGGCGGTACTCCGGTTGCTGAAACAAATATCACCATCAGATCCAGAAAATATCAATCAGCTAGAAACGCCTGTCCTTGGGTCCAATTTGGAGACAAGGGAAAAAACGGCAGTTTCGGGTCAAAACGGGGTCCCCAGGTGGGCCCACTTTGCACCGAAAAACGCGTCTGGGTCAAAGGTCTCCAAACTCACCAAACTTAGTGTCAACAGGTCAGGAACGATGATACGAACCCAACGGAACTTTCAGAATTGAATTCCGATGAGCCGATCACAAAATCGCCCGTCGAGCGGGGCTTGTGGGGCCACGACACGTGATTTCGTCAACGTTCTCAGAATCGAACCAAAATTGGGTCACAAGACCAGCGTATCGCTACGAGTCCGATGGCGCAAGTTTCGTTTCAATCCGACGTGTGTACACAAACTTAGGGTAAAATCCAGAAAAGTCGGATACAAGGCGATGTCCGCGGATACACGTTGATCCCGGTGTGCACGCATACCCGAATCGACTTCTGCAAAATCCCGCACGTCCGTATCGACGACGCGCACGTATCTGTGAAGATCGCGCGCGACCAAGTCGTCCCGTTTGGCGGAACATACTCAGTTCCGGGGTGAAACATGGTCTGGTTTTTTCTGTTTTTGGATCGCGGTGTGCGATTACCACAGGACGCGATGCCCCGAGCGGTTTATCCGGGCACCGAGAGAGTCATACAGGCTTCGTAACGCAATTTGCAGAATCGAAAACAGAGCTATGAGCAAGAAGTTACGCGTACCTGAATCCCGCTAAAAAAATTGGGGTTTCGAGTTGTGTCCGACACGACACAGGACCCGTGTCCTGTGTCCGACACAGGGGAAAATAGGAATTAGGGTTAGCGCTTGGCCTGCGGCGGGGCTCCGGCGGCTGGAATGGTGGCTGGGCAGCTGCGGCAACGGCGGAGGGGCCGGAGGCGACTGGGGAGGGGACGGGCGGGCTCGCGGCGGCGCTGGACTGCTCGAGCTGTTGCTGCTGCTCGCCTTGCCGGAGAAGAAGAGGAGGAGGGAGGAGAAGGGAGGAACCGGGCGGAGGAGAGCCGGACGGGGGTCTGCACGGCGGTGAGGTACGGAGGGGTGCGGCGTGGTGGTCGTCGGCCAAGAGGGGGAGGTCGACGGCACGGGGGGGGCTAGGGTTTTATAGAGGGCTGGGGGAGAGGTTGAGCCGAGGGAGGCGGAGGGGGTTGCCGGGTCTGGCGGAGGCGCGTGGTGGTGGAGGTCGTGGCAGCCGGAGCGGGCGGCGCGCAGGGCGGAGCGGCGCGAGAAGCGGGCTGAGGGAGGAGAGGGGGAGCCGGGTTTGGGTGCGGTCGGGTCGGGTCTGGCGGATCCGACCCGACCCGCTAAGGATGGGCTGGGTTCGAGGGAAAGGGCTGGGCCGGGTTTGGGCCCAGTGGGCCGGGCCGAGTTAGGGTTAGGGTTTATAAAAAATAAATAATATTAATAATATTAATAAAATCAGTCAATAAATAAATAAATAAATAAATAATAATTAAATAAATAGTTTTAGGTGTTTTAAAAATAGGTCCGGGGTCCGATAAATTCCAAAAAAATTGCCCTAAGTCCAGTTTTTTATTTTACACCCAAAAATATTATTTTCATAATATTTTAATACTATTTAATATCAATGAAAAATCATTTAAATATTAAAACCCTGTTTTTTAATTTACAGAAAAATCCCAGAAAATTCCAGAAAATTGTAAAAATTCCAAGTTTTAAAATTTAGAAAAATCAGGGGGTTTACAGGAGCTACCCCAGTAGGACGGAGCATTTGCGATGACGGTCGAGGAGACCGATACTGCAGGTGATGTGTTAGCAGGTTATGTTCTTTTCCTTCCTTCTGTTCTTTTTCTGTCTGTTTGATTTATTGATTTCTTAGTACCGTAGCTTGTATCAGTAATTTTCTTGCTAGAATATAGTTAGTCGTACACCCTGGCAGAGACTGCAATACCATGATAAAACAAACCATAAACCACATATATTTTTCTAGATTGTATGTTGTATGACGGTAGGTAGGATTTTCTTGGACTTTGAATTATTGGGGGTTTGACCGTAGTAAACATTAATGAAGAGGTTATGACTGGACAGAGAGAGACAAGGTGCCTTAAATTTTGAGAATAAATATTAATTTAAATAAAGTGTTAAGAATTTAATATGGCAGAATTAACGATTTTATTAAATCATTATTTTTATGAAGATTGTGAGATGATTGAATTTGTCATTAAAATTCGAGGAAATTAAGGAGATTATCATTATATTTATTTGACTACAAGATATAGATTTATTTTTGAATGTTGTATTTGAAGATTTCATAAGTATTACATTATGTGAGTATTGTGTGAAAAAAGAAATCGAGGATTAAGATCACTAATGGATTAAAAGTTTGAATTCAAAATTTGGGATACGATTTTAAATTTTCTAAATATACATTGATTGGATTTAAATTTGAGGATTGGATATTAATTTTTTTAGTATTTAGTTATTAACTAAAATTTTTGGAGGAGATTGTAATAAAAATGGAATTTGATTTTAATTTTGAAGATTTTTAGGAATATGATATTTTTGAAAATGTTGTGAAATAACAATATGGATTTACTTCATGATTATATGGGTTGTTGAATTTAAATTTTGATGGTCAAAAAAAGAAAAGAAAGGTAAATACAACAATTGAGGATTTTAAATTTTGAGGACAAAATTTTTCTAAGGAGGGTAGACTTGTCACCACCACATTCTAAAATAGGGATATTTTCTTTTTTTATTTATTATAAGTATTGTGTATATTTATTTTTAAATAATTGCATGATATGTATATATATATATATATATATATATATATATATATATATATATATATATATATATATATAGTGTTCTTTAATGCATGAGTTAGTAGACTTGACCTAGAAGCCCACTAGATGAATCCTTGACCAAATTATAGGATTATGGATTTAATTAGAATTTTGGGGAAATAATTATTGGGGATTATATTTATTATTGAGATTTTTATTAATTATTGTGCCTTACCGTTGCTTCGATATTTGGAGCGCTATCCTAACTTTTGTCTTCCAATAAATTCTATACCCTTGTCCTAGACGTGCTCGTCCTCCATTTTGACCCTTGTGCAACTCATAAATATGCTCTCTTGTGCTTTATTTTAGTCGCACAAATTTTGTCGCAGACGTTATTTTCAAATTCCAAATAAATTTAACTTTGTATCTTTGTGCATTCCAATCAAAATTGGAGACACAATCTTAATCCGTTTTGTGCAACCCAAATTATGACAATATTCTACTCTGAGTCTTCTACGTCTATGACACTTGTGTTCCACCTAATTTTTGCCCCATGTACTTCGAATTAATTTGAAAATACCATTTACATTAATTTTAATTAAATTGGTGTAAGGACCCAACTTGACCCAAAACTAGACCCAATACCAAACCAAACCCCCATTCACACCCTCAAGACTCATACTAAACACGACACACCCTTTTTAGCCACTACATCACACCAAATATGGTATTTTTCCTCATTAAATCCCAAACCCAATTTCTGTGCAATTTTTCAATTGTTGAGGACTTTATGAAAAAGTGCAACGATGTGTCACCATCCTATGGTCAAGCATATGAAGAAATCAACCCTCCCCCTTTGACCGGTCTTCTCTTTCTCTCTTCCTTTTCTTGTGCACTCCCCTTCATGATTAATCGTGGCCATCCATTTTAAATGGAGTAACATCCTCACCACGCAACACCCTCCTATATATATATAGCCTAACCCCTTTCCCAATGCCAACCCCATACCAAGGCATAGCTGGCCCTAATCTCTAGGATGTCACCATCAACCCTCTTTCAACTACATTTAAAACTACTTCATTAAATTTCTACAACACCATTACCGTCCACCTTTAAAACTCAACCTAATCCTAAACCGAATCCTAAATTATTCATCATCACCATCACCCTCTCCTCTCTCCGGTGATCACCCCCGGCCGACTCCTCCACCGACTATCTCCACCGAGGACCAACTTCTTCCTCCTCTTCCCCCACGCCTCACCCGACGTCCCCGAGCATGACCAACACCCAACCCGACTTCACCATCCACCGCCGGAGACCCGTTTGCCTCGACAGCCACCCTCTTCACCACCACGACCGCCTCCCTCTCTTCTCTGATCTCCTCCAAGCTCAGGCCCCTCACCGCCTGACCACCCTCTTCCCCGACCATCTCCTAGCCACTCAACTCCAGCCCCACTCCACGACCACCGAGCCTCACCTGAACCTCTTTCCTCCTTCTTCCGGTGATCCCAGACCATCTGTAACCACTCCCCACCGGAGTCGATAGCAGTCACCTTCCCCACGACCATGCCTCCCCGCAGCCCCATCTCTGCAACCGTTGACCGGCTGCCAATCACCCCCTGACCCGACCACCACCTCGCCAACCCAACGACGAACAGCCACCCCGACGTCCCCGAAGCCCGAGCAGCCTGAGCAGCACCTCCCTGGCCTCCCTGTCAGCCCCGTCCTCCGTCGTCTTCCCCGACCAGACTTCCCTTCCTGCATATCGCCTGAACTCCACCCAACTCCGCCCGTTCTCCTCCTCCACGACTGATCATAGCCCCCGTCGGATCTACATTCATCATCATCATCACCATCATCATTAAACTTCATCATCATCATCAACAACATTAACCTCATCGTCATCATCAACATCATCGTCGTCATCGTCGTTATCGCCGTCATCGTCGACCCCGTGCGTGCACGCCAAGGTTCGACTGCCCTCCTTCATAATTTTATGTGTGTACAAGTGTGAATAGTATAGGGTTAACATATTGCTTCATGACAAGTTTAGTTGATTAATTTCAGACCCGTGTCGGTGAACCCAATGACTAGTGTGCTCGTACGTGTGTGTGCGTATGCATATAATATTAGTTGATATATATATAAAGATATGGATATATATATATATTTAAGTAATTAAATGCTAATAATAGTTGTGACTATATATATTTTTATGCTGTGTGGCCATAAATATTAGTAGTAGGTATCCTGTATTTACATTTGACTATAATATATATATACATGATGTATGACCCTAGGTTTTAACTGTGTATATCTCGTAGTTGCATGAGACCATGAGTGTTAATTATGGATACCTTGTCTTGCATATGACCATGTAACCTTGAATATTAGTGAATTGTCTGCCTTGTGTACACCGACGTACTGGCTAGACAAGTGTTAGTGATTGACTGTCAGATTATGCACAGTAATCAAAGACATGAAATCCGTACGTTTAGACACACACTTGACCCTACTAGTTGACTAGTTGTCACCCTCGCATCTTTCCGAGCATAGTATAATTATGGTTGTGTATGTGCTAGTGTAATGACTAATGCTATATTGTATTATATTATATGTATATAGGACCATTGGATCGTCGTGCGAGACTTCAGGAGCAGGATATTGGTATTGCCAGCTAAGGACCCCAGGCGAGTACATTCTCTGATAGTTTCTTATTTATGATATCCACTATGTTCATTGTATTTAGTGTAGATATCCATATTTCTTGACACGATGGTTACACGGATTGGTATATTCGGATCTCGTCATGAGATGTTATTCCCTGTATATGGTGTATCTTATGCAAGTCTTATTTCATTGATTATCTTATGCATATATAGACACTGATTCTCGGGGAGATTTTCTACCTTCCTAGAGAATCCCGTGCCATAGCATACCATGGTTGGATCTACTATACCAGTCGGGGGTGGAGAATATTTTAGTATAGATATGTGATCGTACCCTTCATGTACAAGCCTTGTTTACATGTTAGTTTTGGTCATACACCGCACGTATGACTAACCAGGCCATTATTCATGTACAAGTTTCCAAGCCGATCACATGTTAAAGCTAGTACTCACACACTTAGTCATTAGTATTCTTGTTCATTGTTATATTGTTCATTCCCGTATTTATTTCCAGTATTTCCTTTATTGTGTATCTCTTGTACATATATATACATCTTGTATATTTACACCTATTTTCTGCTACATAGTTTATATCATTGATTTAGAACTGCTATTAGAGATGTACTTCGTTCCATCCTGACTGGAAATATTTTTCCAGACTGCGACTTAAAGGAGTGGTGTCCGACATTTTATGGACCACAGGGAGAGTAGCTACAGCCTTGGATCTTGTAGTTCAGTTATAATTCTGGAAGGTCTAGTCAGGATCACTAGTTATTCAGATTAGTTTTTTTTAGTAGATTATGGTACCAGATTTATTTTCGGCATAATTTGAGACTTGTAAGTTATTGTTTGAGTCAGATTATTTCAGTTTAGACTTGTGATGTATTTTGTTTATTTTTTTTGCTATCTTATCGTGCTTTAGTTATGTGATTGAGTATTTTCATATTATATTATGATATCTGTGTCTCCTTATGGAGTTGAATACTCGTGTGAGATTGATTAGACAATATTGTGACCTAGATAGCGTTTTACCGTCGATGCTGCGACGTAGGCTGGACGTACCCACGTACTCGTGTCCCTATATCGGGTGCGGGTTATGACACCCGGTCAAGATCTTCCAAGTCCTCGCCAATGGTTCTGTCTCAAGATGATGCTTCAAAGCAAAAGATATATATATAAAACTATGTGAAGTACTGGAATCAAATAAAGCATGTGCTGGAAAAGAATTAAGATAGATTGAACCTAAAATGATATCTCCAACTGGCTCCTCCTCCTAGACGGTCAAGGCGAAAGCTTGCCCGTGCTAAGCACCTCTCTGTTGGTGTTGGTACTACAAAAACCTCTGCTGCTGATTCAGCAATGGAGGTCCTCTTTGTTGTCCCGCTGGTGGTCTCGTGGGTGCTATTTGTGCCTGGGTCCCTCCCTGAGTTGGATGAGCTAGAGCTCTAGGATAAGCCCTCAACTGGTGGTCTCATGATCTGCAGAATAAATATTGGCCCAATCTCATCCTGGATGCATCCCATCCATGTCCCGGCTTCTAGCAGAATAGGTAAGGAATAGCGGGCCTCTGGATCTGGTATGCCTGCTGCATTGGAGCTCATGCTGGTATAGGGTACTGCTGCTGCCTCGGCTGCTGAAAGTATCTCTGATGCTGCTGCTAAAAGTGAGACTGCTTCGTTGGGCCCGTTCTAGTACTGGATTCTTCTATGTGCCTCGGCCTCCTGGACAAGCTCTAGATTGCCCTATGCCCGCTGTGCCTGCCTCAGAATCTCCTCAAAAGTAGCGGTAGGGTTTCTATTTGTATGTGATTTGATTTCCTTGTTCTGGACCTTCCTGAACTTCTTAGCCTTCCCACTTGGGTTCTGTCCCTCCACAAAGCAGCCTAATCTGTAATACTCTGCCGCATAATCATCCACCGTTATAGCTTCCTGAATGAGGTACTAAAACTGGCTCTATAGAGATGTCAGAGCCACATCTAGAAAGAAATTTTCCTTGAATAGCTCCTTAAAAGCTTCCCAAATAAGTCGTGGTGCTAAGATCCTAGGGTCCATTCTGAACCAAGTCAATGCGATATCAAACATCATGCTTCCTGCGGCCTCTACCTGCAACCTCTCTGGAATCTGCGCCAGCCGCAGGTTTCTCTCAATGTCTTATATCCAATCATTAGCATAAAGAATTCCCTCAGTGCCATTAAAATCCTTTGGCCCTATCCTCTTGAAGTCTATGATTGTCCTTGGCCTTGACTGCTGTGGGATGAACTGAGGTGGTACCATTTGTTGCTGGACTAAGGCGACTCTTTCGACTGCGACAAGTGCAATCTGGTAGGCATTCTCAATCCCCTGCCTCATAATCTCTAACTAGAGATTTTGTGCCTCTATTATCTGCTAAAAGAGTACAAACATTTGCATCTGATTGACTGCGAGTGGTGGAGGTGGAAGATCCTCTGAGATTGTCGGCACTGTCCTCTGTATAGGAGGTGGAGCACACCCAAAAGTTGCTGCAAAAATGTTAACCTGGATCGGTAAAGCGGACCTCTGAACTGAAGATGCTAGAATAGTGTTTGCTGGTGCTGCCCTCATAGGCGACAAAATGATCGCCCTCGCTAATACTGCGCCTGAGAGCTGGGAACACATCTTCGGTAAAATCCTGAAGATATATTGAACAAAGGAATCATTATTGAGTAAGATACGATATCATCAAATAAGGACAAAATTATTCAAAGTAAAGGAAGCATTCAAGTTGATAAGGATAGCAACTGAATGAATTGGAAGGGTTCCTAGCTGTGATTGAGTATACTCTCAGCCTTTATCCTATATCCTAAAGCAGGCTCATAGCAGTACTCTAGATGAGCACTGCTACGTTATCGCTATAATTGTAACTCTCGACCTGGATGGGCCACAACTAGAAATGTGTCATGACCCGCACCCGGAATAAGGGCACGAGTAGTGAACAACACCCAGCCTATGCCACTGCATCGGCGATAAAACTTTGTCGGGGTCAACATACTATCAAAACTTCTCATAAAATATATAAATGATACCTGTTAATGTCATCTCTACTCCCAACGGAGGAACAATATGGTATATGATAATGGTAAACAATACTTAATCACAAAATAAAACTAAAGGAGGATAAAAGCTTGATATAAAATAAAAGAGAGAAAATAAGAGTCACAATACATCCACAAGTCCGAAACAATATATATACATGCCATGCACCTTGAAATCAGACTAATAAAATAACCAAAATATAACTAAGCCTCCTCAGACACTGGCACTTGTTCCTCCTGCTGGGGAGAATCCCCTAATGGTTTACCGTCCTGTGGTCTGTAATAAGTGGGACACTGATCCACAATCCAATCATCTAAAAAATATATCTAGTGAGGATTGGAGCAAAGTACATACCTCTGAAAGCAGTTCCTAATACATAATAGAGCATATATAACAGATAATAGAAAATAATACAAGATAACTAGCAATAGAAAATGCAATGAACTAGAGTGAACAGATAAAGTACTGGAATGAAGAACAGGTAATATGAATAATTGCAAGTAATGAAAATAGATGAAACTAGCGATTGTGTCGTAGAGTACAAGTTCATTATTTGATCGGTTTGGGTTGAACACGAAGATAATATGGTAACTCGATTACACGTGGGATATGTAATTGTTATTGACATGTATACGAATACACTTGGGCTTGATCACATAACCAACTCCTACTCCTCCATCCCAACCAATACTTATGGATCCAATAACGACACGTTACGAACACGAATATGGGCACACTGAACACGAGCAATGTATTAACATGAAGTATATGATAATCAATACCCGATAAACATGATGAAATACATGTGAAGGAGTCCCCGCTGAATATGGTAGGGGATAACATCTTCTGACATGATCCATATAGTACCAGTCAGTGTAACTACTATTTCAGAATCAAGTATACAGTTCCAGAACATGTGATATATACACCATCATGAAATAAAAGCTAACAGAGAGATGTACTAGCCTCTGGTCCTGAGCAAAATGTGTCGCTCGATGCCCAAGATAATGTCTGACAATCCTATTTAGGAATATTATGTCAGATGGAGAAAATGATTATAATTAAGTTAAAGAGTGCACTAACATGCTCTTCTAGGTCAATTCTAGGTAAACCAGATCCATACTAAGTTAATTGGTCTATATTGGTCATGACTAGGACACTAGCTAATTAACTCTAGCTTATACTAGACCATTACGTATCTATAAAATTAATACTTATACTTTTTATTATAATACTAATTTGCTAACCGATAAATATTACTAATTAGCTAGTACAATCTAGACTAACTGACCTTCAACTTACCAATATACTATATGACTAATAATACACCACTAACTAATTAAATGTTACCCTATACTAACTCATTTAATTGTTACAAATTATCCACTACTAATAACTTAACTAACTAAATACTAACTGCCAAGCTACTAATACTAGTTATCTATATACATATTATTAGGTAGCTAACTGATACCTTAGCTATTTGCAATAACTGATATATGCTACATGGCTCCTCCTAACTCTCAACACTATTTGCCAGGTCTGGCCTAATCCTTCCATTCTCACTACCTAAATTGCTCGAGCATTGCAGCTCTGCACTCTCACAACTGAGTAGTGCTTAAGCCACAAGAACTGCAATCACTAATACCCATCACCAGGTACAGCCGACCCTAATCTCTACTACTATTTACTATAACCTACAGTCACACATGGAACCTTCCATACTTGCTCTCCACTTGCACACTGGATATGACACAAGACACTGACTTAATCTAACACTAACAACTAATTACTGATACATACCAAGAATCAATATTAAACTCTAATACACTAACTGATGTCTTAGTTATTGACTAATACTAATTACTAACCAATACAATATTAATATCTTTATAACATACATGAACTATTACTACTCTAGCTAATATCTGACAACTACTAACTAATTTGTACTAATGTCTACGTTAGCTAACTAGTTACCTACTATAAGCTAACTGGTATTAACTGATCACAGTCTTACCAACATTCCCTTGCTCCTTCCCCATTACTAACTGCTAACTACCAAATACACTAAAAAGTACTAACACATCTTCATTAACTAACAGTGTATACCCCTGATACTCTTCTGTATATAACTCCTAGCTCCTCGAACACAATCATATCTCCTCTCTCCATACAACCCTCACAACAAGCCTGGTCTTAATATTTATTCTCAAATTTAGTTTAACCACTAATACACCTTGCATTAATGCTAACAACAAGTACCAATAACTGATACAATCATAACAAACTCCAAGCACACCCACATCCTAACATACTAACTAAGGCTATCAAATACCTCACTACATTACTTGTAGTTGAATGCAATTACATCCAACTCGCAACTATGATTCCCCATTGCATTTTAGTTGCATTTTCTGCTCCTGACCCTAACTTCCTACACACTTCTTACTGAATATCAGTTACATGCTGTGGCACACGGACACACAACTGTGCCACTACCAAATACAGTAGCCCAGGTTGCTACTACTAGGCTTCCAATATACCACCTTTACTTCACTTTCAAAGCCACACACACACACACACACACACACACACACACACACACACACATATATATATATAAACTAAGATTCAAATCATCAAACACATAGAGTGTGTCACTTGAATACTAATGATACATACTCAAAGAATAATCAAAATCTATAATTTCTCCATGATAACCATTACTACATATCAAATATATAGTATATCACTATTAGAACTAGGTACAATAGGAATTAACGAAATTTTTTACAAAATTCTCAAAATAGAGCTGTATTTTACACGGTTTTGCACTGTATCATGATACGGCCTATTCGTGTATAATTGTGGACACGTATCTAGTCCCATAAACCCTGATCTATGTCTATTTAGACTAAAATAGTCTCATAACACACAATTAAAATGCCAATCTCGTAATTCTCCTAAAATATACATAAATCACCACATATAATTTATAATACATAACCAATTGATCTAGAACTTATTCCTATAGGTAATCCTATGCCATGGAATAATTTCTAATGGTCAAATACATGATTTAAAAGTTAAAATGAATAGGAATTTAGAAATTATCAATTGGGAGATGGATTCCAAATAAAAAATCAAGTGAACACGATCCAGACACGAGTCCTCTACCAATGCTCCTTCTCTTGTGCTCCTTGTTTCTCCAAGCTCGAAAGCTCTTCTAATGGTAAAAATAAGAGGGAAATGTAAATGAATTAATGGTGACGTCACCCTCACTTTTCCAACTAGGGGTAGTTTAATAATTTGACATGGGTATTTTTATTTTTAGAAATATAATATTAAATATTGTGCATGTTGTAAATATTAATTATTGTATTATTTATTTATTGTTAGACGTTAGATTTTATTTTGGACTTGTGTTAGCGGACCTAACTAGTTTAGATTAGATCCATGGACCAACATTTAATTCTAGTTAGAATTGAGCCCAATAGTAAGCCCATTCATTAGGAGGATAAATTATTTAGTTAAACCAATTAGACTAGAACCTTCCCTCCTTTATTGATTTTTTCATGACAAGATCAAAGGGGTATTATAGATATTTTATAGTAGCATGGACGATGGGTTACGGCCGGCCACCTATTGGAGTGGAGAGAGACTCTCTCTCCTCATTTTTATCCCAAATCTAGATCTAGAATTTTTTTCTCTTCCAAATTTCTTCATTCCAACACCAATTCCTACACAAATTTCTTTTCAATTCCTTTCATATTCTTCATTAGAGGCTACTAGAACAAGGAGGAAAGAAGGATCTACGAGGAGGAAGCAAGGATCTATAAGGAGGACCAAGGATCTACAAGTTAAAGGCTCTTGACACTCAATTTGGGAATTTTATTGAAAATCCATCTTTCCATAGGTACAATTTAGTTTTTCCTCTCTAATTAGACTATAATCTATAATTTAATCATTAGAAACGCTCCCATGTACTAAGACTACCCATAGGAATTTGAATTAGATTCATAGGAGACCTATGGAGAAAGTTATGTGGTATTTTATGTCAATTTTGGTAGAATTTCTAGTTGACACATCTTGTGTTTGTCAATAGGTCAATTAGACCAAATTGACATGTGTTTGATTGTGTGTGACTAGTGTCGTATCCACAATTGGATATGTGTAGGCCGTATCCCGACAATTTGGCGATACGGGTTAATTTGGGGGTTTTCTTCTGAAACGGGAGTTTGAGCATGTCATATTTTGACACAGACACGTAGTCGAGTAGCTAACACTTCGTGTTGCTTCTAATTATAACTTTAGACTTGCTCGTGTCCTTTGGGATACGTTTGATGTTGTGGTGGAGCCGTATCGCAAGCATATCATAGATTGAGTGTGATATTGGTGTGGTGCACTCCACGTGTTTGTTTTCTTGCATTTCAATTCAATTTTCCTTGGTTATAGCTATTCGAATATTATAATTATAATTGTTATATGATATATATGTATATGTATAATTATGTGTATGTTCTGTATTTTATTTTTATGTGTTGGTGGTCATGGGAGAATAGGAGAGTGTTTGTGCATCACTAGTATGGTTATATGGTGACATATATATATATATAGGTATATAGATATATTTATATATATATGTAGTTATGTAAGTGAGTGTATGTATGTATTAGATGTGTGCATATGAGCTAGATGGGCAAATTATAGGCATAAGAAACCAGATAAGCAGTACAATAAGCTACAGTTAGTAGGGTAAAAAGCAGTAGCAGCAAGAAGTAGCAGCGGAAAGAAGCAGCAGAAGCAGTGAGCAGCGGAAAGCAGCAGCAGAAGTCGTGAGCTGCGAAAAGCAACAGCAGAAGTAGTGAGAAGCGGAAAGCAAAAGCAGTAAGTAGCTACAACAGATGGAATAAGCAGCGGGCGAAGTAGCGATATGCGGCTGCAGTAGAAGCAGTAAGCAGCAGCGGAAGCAGCTATAAGCTGCAGATTTGTAATAAGCAGTAGTAGTATTAATTAGGGATAAGTTTAATAATCTCGTTGATAAGCTAAATTATATATATATATATATATATATATATATATATATATATATATATATAAGTTAGTTAGTTAGTTAGTTAGTTATATATATATATATATATATATAAGCACTAGTTAGCATTGGTTAGTATTTTTTCTAGATTACCTTGAGTGACAGCAGGGTAATGAGAGTTGAGGTATCTTGGGTACGGGTATTAAATACCATGGGGTATGTTAGTATGTTAGTTAGTATAGTATTATTATAAGTTTAAATGCATGTTAGTGTATAGTTAGGTGTATGGGTAGTTAGTTATATGTTAGAATTTGAATTACCTTGTGATACCAAGATAATGTCAAGGTATTGGTTTATACTCAAGGTATTGAGTTTGTAAATCAAGATGGGTGTGTAGGTGGTGTGATACCGCATTTTGTTCAAAGCCAAGGTATCCACTTAGCAGTAGTTTGACTAGGAGTATTATATATTTTGTTTTATATATATATATATATTATAGTATTTTCATATCTAATAACTTGCGTATATTATGATACAATATTTTTTTGGTAACCTAGTATCTTAGCATAGCTAGTATGGCCTAATTACATAGTGTATGTACCCAATATCCTAGAGATAGACTCATACAACCTAGAAATAGCTAGTTTGACTAAGTTTGACTAGTTTGACCTACAGTCAACCTTGTTTGACTTAGAAATAGCTTTATGACCTAAAATTGAACTACTTTAACTTATTTTCATTCTAAAACCTTGTATTAATGCAATATACCATATATAGGTTTGTGTGACACCAGCTTGGGCATCGAGAGACACACCTTGCTCAGTACCTTAGGTGAGTATATTTCCCTTTTAGTTTTTATTTCATAATAGTGTATATATTTCATGTTCTAGAACTGTATACTTGATTCTGACACAGTGGTTTCACGGACTGGTACTACATGGATCTTGTCAGGAGATGTTATCCCTTACCATGTTCAGTGGGTACTCCTTCACATGTATTTTATCGTGTGCATTGGATATTGATTATCATGTACTTCGTGTTCACACACTACTCGTGTTTAGTGTGCTTATATTCGTGTACACACTGTAAACCCTCTGATTTTTAAGGATTTTTAATTTAGAATTTTTCCTCAATTTTTTGTATTTTCTGGAATTTTTCTCTAATTAAACTAAGGTATTTTAATAATTAAATAATTTTTAATTAAGGTTAAATAATATTAAAATATTATGAAATTAATATTTTATGGTGTAGAATTAAAAACTAGACATAGGGTAATTTTTCGGGAATTTATTGGACCTCGGATGGATTTTTAAAGCCCTAAATACTAATAATTAATTTGAACCCAAAATAAACCAGGTTTTTATTAAATAAACTAAACCAAACCAAGTTGAACCGAACCGGGTTTATTTTTAAACCAAACTCTTATCGGGTCGGATCCGGGTCCAACCCAGACCCGACCCATTAACCGGAACCCGACCCGCATAATTGATTTTCGGATCGGGTCGGATCCGCCTGACCCGACCCGACCCGGTCACCCGCAACCCGCAAACCCTTCTCCCCCAATTCGAACGGTCCCCAACCGTTGGCCTCCCCTCACCAGCCGTCTCTCTCTCTTCCCCGGACGCCTATAAAATCCCTGTTCTCCGGCCGTCCTCTGCCCTGCCCTAGCTCCGCCATCGTCTCCGGCCACTCTCTCCTCGCCGGCCATCTCCCTCCGACTTTCCCCTGGCCAGCTCCTCCTCCCCTCAGCCACCCCGACTCCTCTCCTCTTCCTCTCCCCGCTGCCCCCACCGAAACCCTAGCCTACTCCGCCTCGCCGCGCCACCACCTCCCTCATCCGCCAAGCGCTGCAACGCCGCCTCGCCGCTGCGCCTTCTTCCTCCAGTGCCTCCCTGAACTCCGACCCGCTTCTCCCGAGCCCGATAACAGCAGCAGCTCCCTCCGGCCGCCGGATTACCACAGCCTTCAGCCTCCACCAGCGATCGCCTCCCACAGCCGGCCGGCCTCGAGCTCAGCCGCCTCTGTCAGTGCTCCACCGGTGAAGCATCGGCTCCCTGTGTCCGAAACTCTAAACCCTAGAATCAGACACAACCCAGGACACAGGAACAGTGTTGACACAGGACACGAGTCGGACACGAGGAATTCATTGATTTTCGACCCTGATCAGGTACTCGTAATTTCCTCCTCGTAGCTCTGATTTGTATTCCGTCTTTTGCATCGCGTAGACTGCAAGACCCTCTCGGTGCCCGGACAAACCGCTCGGGGCATCGCGTTCTGTGGTGATCGCACACCGCGATCCAAAAACAGGAAAACCAATGCCCTGTTTCACCCCAGAACTGAGTACGCCCCGCCAAACGGGACAACTTGGTCACGTGTGGTCTTCACCGATACGTGAGCGTCGTAGATACGGACGTGCGGGCTTTCACAGAAGCTGATTCGGATGTGCGTGCACACCGAAATCAGTGCGTATCCGCGAACAACGCACCGTATTCGACTTTTCTACAATTTGCTGTAACTTAGTATATACATGTCTGATCGAGACAAAACTTGTGCCATCGGACTCGTATCAATACGCTGGTCCTGTAGGTCAAGTTTGGTTTGATTCTGAGAACGTCGAAAAATTGTGTGTCGTGGGCCCCACAAGCTCCACCCGACGGGCGATTTTGAGAACGGCTCATCGGAAACCCATTCTGGAAGTTCCGTTGGGTTTGTATCAACGTTCCTGACTTGTTGACACTAAGTTGGACTGATTTGGAGACCTTTGACCCTGACGCATTTTTCGGTGCAAAGCGTCCCACATCTGGACCCCGCTTTGACCCCGAAACTGCTGTTTCTGTCCTTGTCTCCAAGGACAGGGGTTTCTAGCTAATTTGTATTTTCTGGATCTAATAGTGATGTTTGTTTCAGCAACCGGAGTACTGCCTGCAAATCCAGTGGAAGTCAGAGCCGTAATTAGAACCGAAAACTCAGGCAAGTGTACCTTGCCAATCTCTGCAGTTCTTGATATTTGTTCCTTTGACTTTATATACATTTTTGTACATGCTCAACCCTAGGGCCGTGTGACTTGCTTAGCGTCCGGTCATAGTCGGGTGCCAACACCGTACGCGGGGTTGTGCAACGTCACCTAGAAATGGTTAACGTGACATTTACATTCTCGTACTTGACATATCAAGTATATTATACCCAGGACACCTGACACAGATCATGAAACAAAATCTTCCTGAAATATTCAAGGTGATTCTGTGTAGGATACAGGATGGACATAGACATTCTTAGATTATGACTTGTTGCATTAGCTCTGATCTCACGTAACATGGACATAAGACGTTATGAACATGAGACGTGTGATTACATTGGGTGGAGAGAGACACACAGGCTACAGGCTGATATATATATATAACCCCTATTATTGTGGTGCTCAAGACTCTAAGCCCGAGCTTGACCCACTACTAGTTATTTACTGCTACCCGGCTCCCCGACACAGAGCTTGTAGCAGTCTCAGCCTGAGTACTAGTGATGCTCTCAGTAGCATTTTCACTTAGATGGTTATTTAGTCACCCTGCTTATTTCATTTACTATTCCACTGCATTATTTTGGCTTGTGCTTTCTTGTACCTTGCTATGTCCCCTGAGGACCTGGATCCGGATTATGTCCCCAGGTTTAGCAGAGGAGATCCACTCTGAGGTTTACAGGACAGGTGATTTAGCTGGAGCAGAAGCAGGTTCAGGAGAAGGTACTGGAGCAGAACCAGGAACCAAGGACTAGGTGATTACCGTAGACTTTTCTGAGTATATGTTCTTCCATACTCAGTCAGTGATGTTATTTACTTTCCTGTTTCAAAGAACAATTATATCAGACTTGATTATCGGGTTGTTCCCCGATTACATTATTTGTGATTTGATTTGATATTGATGTTTATTTCATTTTGTTGATTGGATATATTATTCTGTGGATGAGATTAGTTTTTGATATATTAGTAAACCCTGACTGTTATATACAGCTTAAGTATGCCCCGATGGGCCCATTAAATTGGGTTTGACCATTGGTGCGTGCTGTTGGCCATTGCCACGTGTCTAGTCCCTCGTTATTTTGGGACTGGGGCGTGACATGGTTTTTGTGGTGGCCCATGCAGGTCCCGACTAAATTGTTCGGTTTTAACTTAGGGACCGAACAGGCCTGCAATAATGATAGGATAAGTTTTTAGGATCTCATCCACTTGCTTGAAAATGTTCTTGATATCTGTATCGGATTCAAATAAATTTTTTTTGACTTGCATCCTACCTTGATTCTAGTGTGCTTCTTATAGTTTATTTCTGTTGCAGAATTATGGATTCACAAACCGACGACGAGACTCATCCAGCAGCACCACAAGATGTTGTGGTTAACCACGAAGATGAAGTGATACTAGTGGATGAAGGTCAAACATCACAACAACTCAGTCCAGCAAGACAGAATGCCTCGAGAATCCCAGAAAATGACGTTCCACCATCAACGCAGCTTGCTCCTCCGATGCCTACTGTTCCACAAGGGCGGGCTATAGACGAACAACAACTGTTCCGAATATTCTACACGATGATGCAATCCCATCAGAAGGTTCAACAAGAAAATCAGCAAAACCAAGTGGAGAAGTTCATCGACAGATTTAGCTCGGAGTTACGGAGATTAATCAGTTCAAATGCACCTACCTTAGACGTGAACGTTCTTGCTGCAACACGACCCATGGAGTGCAACACAAGGATCGAGTCCAGCCAGAAGCGGCCATATGCAACAGCACCAGACCAAGCACAACAAGAAAGAGTTGCAAAGCGACCACAGCTGAACCCACCACTTGTACTAGTCCTCCCTACTTGTCACTATTGTGGCAAGGTAGGCCATCTCGCTAAAGAATGCCGGCGCGGACTGGGACGATGTTTAGCTTGCGGATCTAAAAAGCATTCGGTAAGGGATTGCCCTGAACGTCGAGAGAAAGCAGTGGTGATTCAACAACCAGCCTCAACAGCACCAGCCGGAGCACCACTAGAAGAAATTGCAAAGAAGTCTCAACTGCACCAACCTCCAGAAGCATCTCCGCAAGTACTGCCTATCTGTCAAAACTATCGCAAGATAGGCCACATTGAGAACGAGTGTAGACGTAAATTGGGATTATGCTTGATTTGCGCGTCCAACCAACACTTAGCCAAAGATTGTCCTCAGCATCGGAAGAGAGCACTGATGATAAACAGACAAGCGTTACCAGCACCGAAGTCAGCCTCTCCAGCATTGGAAGCACCGCCAACGGAAGCTGAAGGAGTTCTACCACATGCCCCAGGAGAAAATCAGCCGAGGCCACCCTTGGCACCACAAGCAGCACTCTTCCAGCAAGCCCAACAACAGCCGAGGAATCATATGCGAGGACGCGGACAAGCTCCAGTGATGAATTTGGAGAATGCGCAGATTCATGGAATAGCTATTACGAGTAAGTTTTTATAGTTTCCTGCTTCTAGATTCGCTTTAGTTCGTGCCTTCTGGTTCGAGACCTTAGACTTAACTTGACAGTTTTAAATTGCTAATAATTGATAACCTAGTGTTAACCTAGTGTGAACTTGCTAAATAACCTAGAATTGTTAATCTATTATGTTTTTTTAAAGAATAACCTAGAATGTTCTACAACTGATAACCAAATAAGTTTTAAAGGATAAACTAGAGTTAATCTAAGTAATTCTGAACTTGCCAATAACCGAGAATGTTTTATAAATAATAAACTGAAATGTTTTGAAAGATAACCTAGTTTTCTAAAAACTATAATTTCCTAGATTTCCCACATTTGGGAAATTGCATAATATTTAAATGCTTAGGGAAATAATTTTTCCTAGGTATTACTCTCAAACCTTGTTACTCCTAAAAAAAAAAAAAAAAAAATAATTTTTTTTTTGCTTCAAATAATGTTTGTAACCGTGTCATTTCTGTTGACCGGTTATTCTTTGATTGCGAGGACGCAATCCTCTTAAGGGGGGTAGATTATAAACTCTCTGATTTTCAAGGATTTTTAATTTGGAATTTTTCCTCAATTTTCTGTATTTTCTGGAATTTTTCTCTAATTAAACTAAGGTATTTTAATAATTAAATAATTTTTAATTAAGGTTAAATAATATTAAAATATTATGAAATTAATATTTTATGGTGTAGAATTAAAAACTAGACATAGGATAATTTTCCGGGAATTTATTGGACCTCGGATGGATTTTTAAAGCCCTAAATACTAATAATTAATTTGAACCCAAAATAAACCAGGTTTTTATTAAATAAACTAAGCCAAACCAAGTTGAACCGAACCGGGTTTATTTTTAAACCAAACTCTTATCGGGTCGGATCCGGGTCCAACCCAGACCCGACCCATTAACCGGAACCCGACCCGCATAATTGATTTTCGGATCAGGTCAGATCCGTCTGACCCGACCCGACCCGACCCGGTCACCCGCAACCCGCAAACCCTTCTCCCCCAATTCGAACGGTCCCCAACCGTTGGCCTCCCCTCACCGGCCGTCTCTCTCTCTTCCCCGGACGCCTATAAAATCCCTGTTCTCCGGCCGTCCTCCGCCCTGCCCTAGCTCCGCCATCGTCTCCGGCCAATCTCTCCTCGCCGGCCATCTCCCTCCGACTTTCCCCTGGCCAGCTCCTCCTTCCCTCAGCCACCCCGACTCCTCTCCTCTTCCTCTCCCCGCTGCCCCCACCGAAACCCTAGCCTACTCCGCCTCGCCGCGCCACCACCTCTCTCATCCGCCCAGCGCTGCAACGCCGCCTCGCCGCTGCGCCTTCTTCCTCCAGCGCCTCCCTGAACTCTGACCCGCTCCTCCCGAGCCCGATAACAGCAGCAGCTCCCTCCGGCCGCCGGATCACCACAGCCTTCAGCCTCCAACAGCGATTGCCTCCCGCAGCCGGCCGGCCTCGAGCTCACCCGCCTCTGTCAGTGCTCCACCGGCGAAGCATCGGCTCCCTGTGTCCGAAACTCTAAACCCTAGAATCAGACACAACCCAGGACACAGGAACAGTGTTGACACAGGACACGAGTCGGACACGAGGAATTCATTGATTTTTGACCCTAATCAGGTACTCGTAATTTCCTCCTCGTAGCTCTAATTTGTATTCCGTCTTTTGCATCGCGTAGACTGCAAGACCCTCTCGGTGCCCGGACAAACCGCTCGGGGCATCGCGTCCTGTGGTGATCGCACACCGCGATCCAAAAAAAGGAAAACCAACGCCCTATTTCACCCCGGAACTGAGTGTGCCCCGCCAAACGGGACGACTTGGTCACGTGCGGTCTTCACCGATACGTGAGCGTCGTAGATACGGACGTACGGGCTTTCGCAGAAGCTGATTCGGATGTGCGTGCACACCGAAATCAGTACGTATCCGCGGACAACGCACCGTATCCGACTTTTCTACAATTTGCTGTAACTTAGTATATACATATCTGATCGAGACGAAACTTGCGTTATCGGACTCGTATCAATACGCTGGTCCTGTGGGTCAAGTTTGGTTCGATTCTGAGAATGTCAGAAAATCGTGTGTCGTGGGCCCCACAGGCTCCATCCGACGGGCGATTTTGAGAACGGTTCATCGGAAACCAATTTTGGAAGTTCCGTTGGGTTTGTATCAACGTTCCTGACTTGTTGACACTAAGTTGGACTGATTTGGAGATCTTTGACCCTGACGCATTTTTCGGTGCAAAGCGTCCCACATCTGGACCCCGCTTTGACCCCGAAACTGCTGTTTCTGCCCTTGTCTCCAAGGACAGGCATTTCTAGCTAATTTGTATTTTCTGGATCTAATAGTGATATTTGTTCAGCAACCGGAGTACTGTCTGCAAATCCAGTGGAAGTCAGAGCCGTAATTGGAACCGAAAACTCAGGCAAGTGTACCTTGCCAATCTCTGCAGTTCTTGATATTTGTTCCTTTGACTTTATATACATTTTTGTACATGCTCAACCCTAGGGCCGTGTGACTTGCTTAGCGTCCGGTCATAGTCGGGTGCCAACACCGTATGTGGGGTTGTGCAACGTCACCTAGAAATGGTTAACGTGACATTTACATTCTTGTACTTGACATATCAAGTATATTATACCCAGGACACCTGACACAGATCATGAAACAGAATCTTCCTGAAATATTCAAGGTGATTCTGTGTAGGATACAGGATGGACATAGACATTCTTAGATTATGACTTGTTGCATTAGCTCTGATCTCACGTAACATGGACATAAGACGTTATGAACATGAGACGTGTGATTACATTGGGTGGAGAGAGACACACAGGCTACAGGCTGATATATATATAAAACCCCTATTATTGCGGTGCTCAAGACTCTAAGCCCGAGCTTGACCCACTACTAATTATTTACTACTACCGGCTCCCCGACACAGAGCTTGTAGCAGTCTCAGCCTGAGTACTAGTGATGCTCTCAGTTGCATTTTCACTTAGATGGTTATGTAGTCACCCTGCTTATTTCATTTACTTTTCCACTACATTATTTTGGCTTGTGCTTTCTTGTACCTTGCTATGTCCCCTGAGGACCTGGATCCGGATTATGTCCCCAGGTTTAGCAGAGGAGATCCACTCTGAGGTTTATAAGACAGGTGATTTAGCTGGAGCAGAAGCAGGTTCAGGAGAAGGTACTGGAGCAGAACCAGGAACCAAGGACTAGGTGATTGTCGTAGACTTTTCTGAGTATATGTTCTTCCATACTCAGTCAGTGATGTTATTTACTTTTCTGTTTAAAAGAACAATTGTATCAGACTTGATTATCGGGTTGTTCCCCGATTATATTATTTGTGATTTGATTTGATATTGATGTTTGTTTTATTTTGTTGATTGGATATATTATTCTGTGGATGAGATTAGTTTTTGATATATTAGTAAACCCTGACTGTTATATACAGCTTAAGTATGCCCCGATGGACCCATTAAATTGGGTTTGACCATTGGTGCGTGCTGCTGGCCATTGCCACGTGTCTAGTCCCTCGTTATTTTGGGACTGGGGCGTGACACACACACAGCTCTTGTTCAATGTTCCCATATTCGTGTTTGTAACGTATCGTGATTTGATCCATTTGTATTAGTTGGGTATAGGGGAGTAGGAGTTGATTATGTGATCAAGCCCAGTGTATTCGTATATATGTCGATTACATACCACACTTATAATCGAGTTACTATATTTTATTCGTATTCAACCTAAACCGATCACATAATGATCTTGTATTCCATGGCACATTAGCTAGATTTCAGTTATTTCTATTATATTGCAGATATTCTGTTGTATGTTATTCTTTCCAGTACATTACCTGCTCACTCTAGTTTATTTTATTCTGTTAGTTATCATGTATTCTTTTCTATTATCTATTTTATATACTCGATTATGTATTTGAAACTGCTTTCAGAGGTATGTACTTTGCTCGAATCCTGACTGGATATATTCTTCCAGATGATTGGCCCTTAGATCAGTGTCCTACATACTACGGACCGCAGGAGGGCATACCATTAGAGGATACTCCTGTAGACCTGGAGGACTTAGTAACAGAGCCTGAGGAGGTTTATTTTATTTTTGGTGGACTTGTATTTGACTATTATTGAGACTTTGGCATGTATATTATTTCAGTCTTGTGGTTGTATTATGATTCTTTTCCTTCGTTATTTCATTCGTGCTCTATCTTCCTTAGTTTGCATTATGATTGAGTATAGTTAAATTTATGAGAGACTATATTGTTCCTCCATTTGGAGCTGAGATGATTGACAGGTACCTTATATATATTGTCTGAGATGTTTAGATAGTAGAGTAAACCCAGATAGCGTTCTACCGCCAATGCTGTGACGTAGGCTGGACATACCTACGTACTCGTGCCCGAATATCTGGGTGCGGGTCGTGATACATTTTTAGTGGTGGCCCATGCAGGTTTATCTAGAGTCACAATTAGCGTGATGTTTTAGTTGTGCTCACCTAGAGTACTGCTATGGCCCAGTTTTAGGAAATAAGATTTAGGCTGAGTGTATACTCAATCACAACTAGGAAACACTTCCAAATATCAGTTTTGCTATCCTTCTAATTTAGAATATTTTCTTTACTTCGAATAAATATTATCCTTTTTTGATGATATCGTATCATACTTATTGATTCCTTTGTTCCATCTATCTTCAGGATGTCGTCGAAGATGCGTTCCCAGCGCTCAGACGCAATGTCAGCGAGGTTGGTTACTTCTTCGCCTATGAGGGCAGCACCAACAGATACTATTCCAGTAGCTATATTCCAGAGGTTAGCTTTACCGATCCAGGTGGGCATTTTTGTCGCAACTTTCGGAGGTTCTTCACCTCCGGTACAGAGGGCAGCGCCGACAGTTTTAGGGGATCTTCCTCCCCCACCATCTGCAGTCGATCAGATACAGATGTTTGTGCTCTTTTAACAGATGATAGAGGTGCAACAGTGTCAGTCAGAGGTTATTAGACAGGGCATTGAGAATGCTCACAAGATTATGCTTGCAGCAGTTGAGAGAGTCTCCTTAGTCCAGCCACAGACTGTACCACCTTTGTTTACCCTACAATAGCCGAGGCTGGGGACTATCATAGATTTTAAGAGGACGGGACTGAAGGACTTTAAAGGCATTGAAGGGATCATTTATGCCGATGATTGGATATAAGACATTGAGCAGAACCTGTGGCTGGCATAAATTTTAGAGAGGTTGCAGATAGAGGTCATAGGGAGCATGATGTTCGACATTGCGTTGACTTGGTTCAGGATGGTCCTAAGGATCTGAGCTCCAGGACTTACTTAGAAATCTTTCAAAGAGCTCTTCAAGGAAAAGTTCTTTCCAGATGTGGCTCTAATATTTCTAGAGAGCCAGTTTCTGTACCTCGTGAAGGGAGGTATGATGGTGGATGAGTATGCGGCAGAGTATTATAGATTAGGACATTTTGTGGAGGGACAGAACCTCAGAAAAGAGCCAAGAAGTTCAGGAAGGGCCTGAATCGGGAGATCAAATCACATACGAATGGAGATCCCACCGCTACTTTTGAGGAGATTCTGAGACAGGCACAACAGGCAAAGGATGATCTAAAGCTTGGCTCTAAGAGTCCGAGAGACATAGGAGGATCCAGTACAAACACGGGTCCAATAAAGCGGCCTCATTTTTGGCAGCAGCACCAGAGGCATTTCCAACAGCCGAAATAGCAGTATCATGGACCAACTAGAGCACCGGCACAACAGATGCACCAGATTCAGATGACAGTTATTCCTTGCAAATTCTGTAAGAAGAAAGGACATGGATGGGATGCATACAAGATAAGATTGGGCCAGTGCTTATTCTGCGGATCAGGAGATCATTAGTTGAGGGCTTGTCCTAAAGTTCCAGCTCGTCCAGCTCAGGGCGAAGCTCAGGCACAGATAGCACCCGTGAGACCACTAGTGGAACAGCATAAAGGACCTCATATACCACAACAACACCAGTAGTTCGCTCAGCACTAGCAGCAGCAGAGAGATCCCCACCGACAGGGGTGAGCTTTTGGTTTGACCGTTGATGTGGAGGAGCCAGTCGGTGATGTTATCTCAGGATTAGTCTATCTTGATTCTTTTCCAGCTCATGCTTTACTTGATTCTGGTGCTTCACATAGTTTTGTATTTGTATCTTTTGTTAAAAACATTATCTTGAGTCTGAACCGTTGGAGAGGACTTGCAAGATCATGATCTTGAGTCTGAAGGTATTCTTAAAGAGAGACTTGAGGTCAGGGAACTACCAGGTAAAAGTGAAGAAGGAAGACATTCTGAAGACAACTTTCAGGACTCGGTATGGGCAGTTTGATTTCTTGGTGATGCCGTTTGGGTTGACCAATGCCCCGACGGTATTCATGAACCTGATGAATAAGGTGTTTTATCAATACTTGGATTAGTTTATGGTAATATTCATTACTGATATACTGATTTATTCGAAGACCCCGGAGGAGCATAAGAAGAACCTGAGGATAGTTTTGGAGACTCTCAGGAATGAGAAGATATATGGCAAGCTTTTAAAGTGTGAGTTCATCCATGATAAGGTTAAATTCCTCGGATATATGATTACAGGAGACGGGATCTCAGTAGACCCAAAGAAGATTTTAGCAATTGAGTCATGGTCTACCCGGAGTTCAATGGCAGAGATCTGGAGTTTTCTTGGATTGGAAGGCTATTATCGGAGGTTTATTCAAGATTTTTCCAGAATTACGGAGCCGATGACTAGACTAACCAGGAAGGATGTGGAGTTCGTCTAGACTGAGGATTGTCAATATGTATTTGAGGAGATAAAAAAGAGGTTGACTACAGCTCCAATATTGACATTGCCATCAAGGGCAAGCAGATTTTCTTTATATAGTGATATATCAGGTAAGGGTTTGGGTTGTGTGTTACAGCAGAACGGGAAGGTGATTGCCTATTCTTCCAGGCAATTACGCCCGCATGAGAAGAATTACCCTACTCATGACTTGGAGTTGGCAGCAGTTATTTTTTCTCTTAAACTGTGGAAGCACTACTTGTATGGAGAGCGGGTAGAGATCTTTACAATCCATAAGAGCTTGAAATATGTGTTTACACAAAAAGCACTCAACATGAGGCAGCGACGAAGATTGGAGTTGATGAAGGACTTCGATATTGCTTTGCAGTATCATCCAGGGAAGGCCAACGTAGTCGTGGATGCATTGAGCAGGTAACCAGTGGCTATATATTTGACGAGGGATGGACATTTGTTGGCCGATCTTGATAGCTTGGGTATTGAGGTATTAGTTCCTGGAGTTATAGCACAGATATTGGGACTTCAGGTACAGTCGGAGTTGATGGACCGAATTAGAACCGCACACTTTGAGGATGAGCCTCTGAGGAGCATTAGAGCACAGGTCCGGATGGGATTAGCAGAGGACTTCAGCATTTTAGATGATTGATCATTGTGGCACAGTACCAGATTATGTGTGCCAAGTAGAGCATTGTGCGAGGAGATTCTTCAGGAGGCGCATTAATCTCCGTACTTTATGCATCAATGTACCAACAAGATGTATAGGGATATGAGAGAGCATATTTGGTAGTATGGTATAAAGCGGAAGGTAGCTAGCTTCGTATCCGGATGCTTTGTGGTGTGTTGTCGTAGGCACCCAAAAATAAAACCTTTACTCTTGAAATAATATGTAGTAGTGAGAGTAAGGATCGTTCCCACGAAGAGTAATTAGTTTGATCTTTATGCTATGTGAAATAAGATGGGGAGGGGAGAGTTTTGGATCAAATCAAATTAAAAAGAGCTAAAAATAATTAAAGTATTAAAATAATCAAAGGAAAAAAAATGTTTGTCTCAGTCAACATCCACCATTGGAATCTTAAAATTGATCATCGATGCAAGTATATATTAATTCATACTTTGAATATTCATCGTTGATTTATTTTCCTATCTCCTTCTGCCAAAATTAATTAAAAATAAGCGATCTAATTAACCTTAACTACTAAACAACTCCAGACAAGCGCTAAAGGTTTAATCTAGTAGCGTATTAAACTCGATGAGATCGATTAAGCAAAATAACACAAGCACAAGCGGTTGTATTTAATTTTGTCAAATATTTTCCTCCTAAGATCTAATAAAACAAAGCATTTCATTAAATCTTGGTTGCTTCACAAATTAGAGGGATCGAACAATTACGGATTCGATATCTAATTTAGCATTAGATTGTTAGGAATAATAAACTAGTATGCATCATAGTCATTAAACAAGATAATCATGAAAATATGCATAAGAAAATATTCGATACTCAAAGCACAAATAAAAAATATAAACACAGATTAGATCTCACAAGTTTTTATCCATTCCGAGGCTTCCGTTTCCTTTGACCAACAAGACTTTTAGCTCCGCATGTTCAAGAAAACTTTAAAAGAATATTGGAGAAGAGGAAGAAGAGTTGTGTATTGTTCTCCTTTTCTCCTGATCTCTACCCCTTTTATAGACTCTAAATTAGTTGTTTGAAGATAAAAATATCTTTCCACAAATCTTCTAATAGTTATAACAACCCAAACAATAAAATAAAATCTTTGAACAAGTTGAAAAATGGTTATTTCAGTTTCACTTTTTGTGCATAGCATAGTTGACTCAACTTCAAGCCTAATTTGGTACATGATGCAATCAGAATCTCGGGAAACTCAAAACAGCAAAATTGTGCCTCTATCACTTAGCTTTCCGAATCAATTTGGATCAGCTCAATTGGACTTCGTATGAGCAAGTTATGACCATTTTTCTATAAGGTGTCAAAACTGTCCAGAATTGATAATTAGCTCCATTTTGCATTTAGTGACTCCAATTGCATCCTAGATCAAAATATAAAAATAATGAGTATCTTTAGACATCAAATGAGCATAAAGAAGTATAAATTAAGGAATAAAAGTATAACATTTTATGTTCTCATCAAATACCCCCACACTTAACCTTTGCTCGTCCTCGGGCGAAACTCTAATTTATTTTTCCAAAAAGAAATCAAGGTTGCAATGTCATAAATAAAAAATAACCAAGCTCTTCAAACATCATAACATATCATAAAGATATATTTTTAAACAACTTCTAATTACTTAGTAGATATTTTACTTGAAAAATGGAGTAAACTAAATAGGTAGACCCTTACGGAATAAATACTCAACACTCATGTGTTTGAAGGTATATATTTCACTCAAATTCATTCCAAAAGAAATGATTTACCATAATCTTGCATATCTTCTCATTCTCCACCACTGGGATCACATGCATAACATAAATCATAAGGTCTTTTTATGGGTTATAACGTGGCTTAGGATTAAGGTGGGATATATTTGGGAGTGTAGCTCAAAAGCCATCAAAACTAGTGGAGCAAAATTGAATTAACTCAATCTCAATATAAAATATATAAAATCAATCACTCCATTTTGCAACATCTTTAATTTAGCTTTTAAAGCATTTAAACAATGTAAAATAACTTCCACCCTTATTTTTTTTCATTTTTTTCTTTTTTTTTCTTTTTTTTCTTTTTTTTATAACAATAATGGAACTTAGGAAATTTGAGGATGAAAATATGTTCCATTTTGTGGATTGTAACCAAACCACAAATTTAGACACCCCCACTCTTATTTTTTTTATACACCCATACATATCATAATGATCAACAATGCTCCACTAGCTTTGCGACTTGGGTAAAGGTATAAATATTATTGGTTGAAAGCTTGCAATGTGGGTATACCAAGAAAAAGGCAATAAAGCTCAAAGGGGTTCAACAAAAAGAAAATTAATTACAAGGTCGGCTATTTGACTTATGTAACGCATAACAAAGATGGCCTTAATCATGTTCATTCATGCATGTGTCAATGTGATCTCGAAGAGAATCAAAGCAAGTTCTAGAGAAACAATCAGTGGAAGAATATCTCTCATGAAAGAATAATGAGACTGATGTGTCAGTCTAAAGGCTCAAATCCTCACTGGCTTTTGTCTACCAATTTAGATACTACCATTTTCAATAAAAATAACTAGACTAATTAATTTTAAGTTGAGAAAAAAATTATTTATTCAATCATGTTATGAATTTTTCAAATCTAGTTGAATCTTACTCATAACATACACAACCAAAAATTATTAAAAACCAAAAACCAAAATTCTTTTATTAAAAAATTTATTATTATTATTACTATTATTATTAATTTTTTTTTTTAGAAAAACAGCGAACTAAAAAGGTTTAAAATAAAGTAAATCCCCTCCCCCACACTTAAAACTGACATTGTCCCCAATGTAAGGTTAAATGCAAAGAAAAGGCAAAATAACCAAAACTAAAATACGAGAATAAAAATAAACTTTCCTTGGGTTGCCTCCCAAGCAGCGCCTTTGTTTAATATTGTCGTTGGCTCGACTCTATGCACACTTGATGTAACTAGGCAAAAATTTTAAGTCTAGAATAGATGCCTACAAAACATAGGGTAAAGACCTCTTGTCATAAATTGGTAACAAAATATATGGAACGTTACCTGACTGTTGTCTTTTTGGAAGCTCGTTCAACATTGCAACAGTTTTATGTAAGTTAGTACTCAAAGCTAACTCATATTCTTTGTCAAAATTCTCACTAATGGCAATTTTTACTCCATCTTTTCCATCAAGTTTAAAAACTTCTTTTGCATTAGGTACTACATCGTCATTAGGAATGTTCGTGTCTACAACGATATTTTTCTCTTCGTCTTGTTTTGATGATGCATGTGCTTC
Source organism: Iris macrosiphon (assembly GCA_036927795.1). Taxonomy (NCBI): domain Eukaryota; kingdom Viridiplantae; phylum Streptophyta; class Magnoliopsida; order Asparagales; family Iridaceae; genus Iris; species Iris macrosiphon. The sequence goes on from JAYESA010000005.1 coordinate 142,024,289, forward strand.
TTTTTCTGGAATGTCAACCTCTTTACCACTTCTCAAAATGATAGAACATTCATTTTCTTTTGAATTTCCTATCGTTTGATATGGTAATTTCTCCAAGCTTTGCGCCTCTAGTTTATTTATTGCAGTTGTCATTTGGCTCATTTGATTGTTCAAACTTTCGATACTAGCCCTCATCTCCTGTTGAAATTGTAAATTATTAATGGCAATAGACTTAACAATATCTTCTAAAGACATACTAGAATTAGAAGTTTGGCTTGGTTGTAGGTATTGCTGCTTGTATTGCTGGTAACTTGGGCAATTTTGAGTTGCTGGATGATTTAATTCTGGACTCCCATAGGTGAGATTGGAATGATCTCTCCCTCCTATTTTGTACGTGTCTGAATAGGGATCATACTTTATTTCTGGTAGTCCAGGAAAACCATATTCCGCATTCACTTGTTCATTGGACTCCTCTTGGAGAGTTGGACACATATCGGTTGGATGCCCTGATACAAGACAAATCCTACAAGCCTTTGTTGTTTTCATGTTACCTACAACCATCTGACGAATAAGAGAATTTAAACAAGAAATTTGTTGTTCTAAGGAAGAAACATTTACCTCATCAACATGCCTAGATGGAAGATCTAGCCAAGTGCCAAATATTTGAGAATTGGACGCCATTTCATGTTACCGAAATTTTTTTTATTTTTTTTTGCTAATAGGCAAAAAATTATTTGATCACAAGAACAAAATAAAGATCACAAAAATCAACTAAAATTACTCATCGGCAACGGCGCCAAAATTTGGTGTGCTGTCGTAGGCACCCAAAAATAAAACTTTTACTCTTGAAATAATATGTTGTAGTGAGAGTAAGGATCGTTCCCACGAAGAGTAATTAGTTTGATCTTTATGCTATATGAAATAAGATGGGGAGGGGAGAGTTTTGGATCAAATCAAATTAAAAAGAGCTAAAAACAATTAAAGTATTAAAATAATCAAAGAAAAAAATATTGGTCTCAGTCAACATCCACCATTGGAATCTTAAAATTGATCATCGATGCAAGTATATATTAATTCATACTTTGAATATTCATCGTTGGAATTATTTTTCTATCTCCTTCAGCCATAATTAATTAAAAAAAATGATCTAATTAACCTTAACTACTAAACAACCCCAGACAAGCGCTAAAGGTTTAATCTAGTAGCGTATTAAACTCGATGAGATCAATGAAGCAAAATAACACAAGCACAAGCGGTTGTATTTAATTTTGTCAAAAGTTTTCCTCCTAAGATCTAATAAAACAAAGCAGTTCATTAAATCTTGGTTGCTTCACAAATTAGAGGGATCGAACAATTACGAATTCGATATCTAATTTAGCATTAGATTGTCAGGAATAATAAACTAGTATGCATCCTAGTCATTAAACAAGATAATCATGAAAATATGCATAAGAAAATATTTGATACTCAAAGCACAAATCAAAAATATAAACACAGATTAGATCTCACAAGTTTTTATCCATTTTGAGGCTTCCGTTTCCTTCGACCAACAAGACTTTTAGCTCCGCATGTTTAAGAAAACTTTAAAAGAATATTGGAGAAGAGGAAGAAGAGTTGTGTGTTGTTCTCCTTTCCTCCTGATCTCTACCCCTTTTATAGACTCTAAATTAGGTGTTTGAAGATAAAAATATCTTCCCACAAATCCTCTAATAGTTACAATAACCCAAACAATAAAATAAAATCTTTGAACAAGTTGGGAAATGGTTATTTCAGTTCCACTTTTTGTGCACAACATAGTTGACTCAACTTCAAGCCTGATTTGGTCTATGATGCAGTCAGAATCTCAGGAAACTCAAAACAGTAAAATTGTGCCTCTATTTCTTAGATTTCCGAATCATTTTGGATCAGCTCAATTGGACTTCGTATGAGCAAGTTATGACCATTTTTCTACAAGGTGTCAGAACTGTCCAAAATTGATAATTAGCTCCATTTTGTATTTAGTGACTCCAATTGCATCCTAGATCAAAATATAAAAATAATGAGTATCTTTAGACATCAAATGAGCATAAAGGAGTATAAATTAAGGAATAAAAATATAACATTTTATGTTCTCATTACTTAGTATGCTAGTAGATAAATTTAGAGAGACAGAGGCCGAAAGGATTGCTTCTGCCTTTACCCATTTCAGAGTGGAAGTGGGAGCATGTGATGATGGCCTTTATTTCAGAGCTTCCATGTTCTCCAGGAGGTAATGATACAATTTGTGTCATCGCAGACAGGTTGACCAAATCAGCCCACTTTTTTGCCATTCAAAGTAGGTACGCCTATGGAGAAGCTCGTGGAGATGTATGTGCGTCAGATAGTCAGATTGTATGGTATTCCTGTGAGCATAGTCTCGGATCATGATAGTCTCTTCATGTCCTACTTATGGAGGAGTTTATACGCTAGCTTGGGCACTCAGCTCAAGTTTAGTATCGCATATCACCCTCAGATAGACGGGCAGTCATAGAGGACTATTCAGACTATCAAGGACATGCTACGCACCTGTGTTTTAGATTTTAGAGGCTCTTGGGAGGATCATCTTCACTTGGTATAGTTTTGTTACAACAACAACTACCAGGCCAGTATAGAGATATCACAATTTGAGATATTGTATGGACGAAGATGACGCACTCCATTATCATGGGATAATATTGGTGGGAGAGCCTTATTGGGACCAAAGATGTAGCTGAGAAGGTGAAGCTCATCAGGTCTAGATTTGGGGTGGCGCAGGACAGACATCGACATTGGACAGATAGCGACCGGAGACCATTGGAGTTTGAGATATAAATTTTGTTTTGTAATGCTTGTGATTGTTTGTTTTGTTAGAGTGCTAAAGCTGTGTTTCGTGCTAGGTTGGTGGTCTGGTTTTCTTGAGGATTTCTCTGACACGTGGCATAATTCATTTTGGTGGAGGCATAAAGCTTAGTCTACGATTCATCGAAACTTTCAGTATTCTTGAGTGGGTTGGTACAGTTGCTTACAGAATAGACTTACCACCTGCATTGGAGGGAGTACACAATATCTTTCATGTGTCATAGCTGGGACGGTACGTGGCAGATCCTAGCCATGTACTAGATCATTCAGAGATAAAGGTGGGCCCTACTCTTAGCTATCCAGAGCAGCCAGCTGAGATTCTGGATTAGAGAGAGAAGGTGTTGCGAAACCAGACCATTCCTTTGGTGCGCTTCGTATGGAGGCATCACTCGCCATGAGAGCGTACCTGGGGGCGAGAGGCCGAGATGCGCGAGCGATATCCATATATGTTTGAGTCGTGAGGTATTATTCTTTTTTGCTTGTATTGATTGCTTTTGGTAGTTACTTTCTTCCTTAATTTTGAGAGCAAAAATTTACTAACGTGGGTAGGATCGTCACCCACACTTTTTCAACCAGGGATAGTTTGGTAATTTAGCATTGGTATTTTTACTTTTAGGAATATAATATTAAATATTGTGCATATTGTAAATATTAATTATTATATTATTTATTTATTATTAGATGTTAGATTTTACTTTAGACTTGCGTTAGTGGACCTAACTAGTTTATATTAGATCTATGGACCAACAGTTAATTCTAGTTAGAATTGAGCCCAATAGTAAGTCCATTCATTAGGAGGATGAATTAATTAGTTAAACCAATTAGACTAGAACCTTCTCTCCTTAATTAATTTCTTCATGGCAAGACCAAAGGGGTATTATGGATATTTCTTAGTGGCTTGGAGGAGGGGTTATGGTCGGCCACCTATTGGAGTAGGGAGAGACTTTCTCTCCTCATTTTTTTTCCAAATCTTGATCTAGAATTTTTTCTCTTCCAAATTTCTTTATTTCTACACCAATTTCTATACAAATTTCTTCCTAATTCATTTTCTATTCTTTATTGGAGGCTATTAGAACAAGGAGAAAGCAAGGATCTATAAGATAGAATCAAGGATCTATAAGTTAAAGGCTCTTGACACTAAATTTAGGAGTTTTATTGGAAATCTATCTTCCAATAGGTACAATTTAGTTTTCTTTCTCTAATTAGACTCTAAATCTATAATTTAATTATTAGAAACTCTTCTATGTACTAAGGATACCCATAGGAATTAGAATTTGGTTCATAGGAGGCCTATGGAGAAAGTTATGTGGTATTTTGTGTAAATTTTGGTAGAATTCCGAGATTGGCACATCTTGTATTTGTCAATAGGTCAATTAGACCAAATTGACTTATGTTTGATCGTGTGTGACTAGTGTCGTATCCATAATTAGATACGTGTGGGTCGTATCCCGATAATTTGGCAATACAGGTTGATTTGGGGGTTTCTTCCGACAGGGGAGTTTGAGCATGTTACATTTTGACACGGATACGTAGTCGAGTAGATAACACTTTGTGTTACTTCTAATATGATTTTAGACTTGCTCGTGTCCTTCAAGATACATTTGGGGTTGTATTGGAGTAGTATCGCAAGCGTATCATAGATTGAGTGTGATACGGGTGCGATGCACTCCACGTGTTTATTTTCTTGTATTTTAATTTAATTTGCCTTGGTTATAGCTATTAAAATATTATAATTATAATTGTTGTATGATATATATATAAATATGTATAATAATGTGTATGTTCTATATTTTAGAACAAGAAGAAATCAAGGATATACAAGTGTGGTTATGTGGTAACATATATTTATATATAGGTATATGGATATATTTATATATATATATATATATAGTTATGTGAGTGTATGTATGTATTAGATGTGTGCATGTGAGATAAAGGGGTGAATGATAGGCATAAGCATCCGGATAAGTAGGGCAATAAGCTGCAGTAAGCAGGGTAGAAAGTAGCAGCAGCAAGAAGCAGCAGCAGAAGCAGTGAGCAGCGGAAAACATCAACAGAAGTAGTAAGCAGCAAAAAGCAGAAGAAGTGAGCAGCTGCAGCAGAAGCAATAAGCAACAGCAGAAGCAGCAATATGCGGCTGCAGCAGAAGCAGCGATAAGCAGCAGATTTGTAATAAGCAGTAGTAGTGTTAATTAGGCATAAGTTTAATAAGCTAGTTGATAAGCTAAGTTATATATATATTTATATATATATATATATATATATATATATATATATAAGCACTAGTTAGCATTGGTTAGTATTATTTCTAGCTTACCTTGAGTGATACCAAGGTGGTGAGAGTTGAGGTATCTTGGGTACGGGTATTAAATACCAAGGGGTATGTTAGTATGTTAGTTAGTGTAGTATTGTTATAAGTTTAAATTCATTTTAGTGTATAGTTAGGTGTATGGATAGTTAGTTATATGTTATAATTTGAATTACCTTGTGATACCAAGGTAATATCAAGGTATTGGTTTATACTCAAGGTATTTAGTTTGTATATCAAGATGGGTATGTAGGTGGTGTGATACCCTATTTGGTTCAAAGCCAAGGTATCCACTTAGCATTAGTTTGACTAGGAGTATTATATATTTTGTTTTGTATATATATATTATAGTATTTTCATATCTAATAACTTACGTATCTTATGATACGGTATTTTGTTGGTATCCTAGTATCTTAGCATAGCTAGTGTGGCCTAGTTATATAGTATATGGACCCAATATCCTAGAAATGGACTCATACAACCTATAAATAACTAGTGTCACCCTCACTTTTCCAACTAGGGATAGTTTGATAATTTGGCATGGGTATTTTTTTAGGAATATTATATTAAATATTATGCATATTAAATATTATTTATTGTATTGTTTAATTTTTTAGATGTTAGATTTATTTTGGACTTATATTAGTGGACCTAACTAGTTTAGTTTAGATCCATGGACCAACATTTGATTCTAGTTAGAATTGAGCCCAATAGTAAGCCCATTTATTTGGAGTATGAATTAGTTAGTGAAACCAATTAGACTAGAACCTTCTCTCCTTAATTAATTCCTCCATGACAAGCCCCAAGGTTTTTTTGGACTTTCCATAGTAGCTTGGAGTAGGGGAAAGGGTCTGCCACCATAGGGGTGGAGGGAGAATCTCTCTCTCCTCATTTGTCATTCCAAATCTACATCTAAACTTTTTTCTCTTCCAAGTTTCTTCATTCCCACACCAATTTCTACTCAAATTTTTTCTCAATTCTTTTCCTATTCATTATTAAAGGCTATTAGAACAAGAAAAAAATCAAGGATATACAAGGAGGAAGCAAGGATCTACAAGGATAAAGCAATGATCTACAAGGAGGAGCAAGAATATACAAGTTGGAGGCTCTTGACACTCAATTTAGGAATTTTATTGGGAATCCATCTCCCAATAGGTACAATTCAGTTTTTCTCCTCTTTTTAGGTTCTAAATCTATAATTTAATCATTAGAAACCCTTTCATGTACTAAGGCTATCCATAGAAATTGGAATTAGGTTCATAGGAGACCTATGGAGAAAGTTATGCCATATTTTGTGTCAATTTTAGGGGAATTCTGAGATTGGCACATCTTTTATTTGGAAATAGGTCAATTAGACCAAATTGATTCATTTTTTATTGTGTGTGACTAGTTTTATGTCCACAATTAGATACGTGTAGGCCGTATCCCGATAATTTGGCTATACAGGTTGATTTGGTGGTTTTTTTGCAACACGGGGGTTTGAGCATATCATATTTTGACACGGATACATAGTTGAGTAGTTAACTCTTCGTATTGTTCATAATTATGATTTTAGACTTGCTTGTCTCCTTCGAGATTTTTTGGTCGTGTGGTGGAGCCGTATCGCAAGCGTATCATAGATTGAGTGTGATACGGGTATGGTGCACTCCACGTGTTTGCTCCTTCCATTTAGATTCAATATACTTTGGTTAAAGATATTAGAATGTTATAATTATATTATTTTATGATATATATTTATATGTTTAATTATGTATATGGTCTATATTTTAGTTTGATGTATGGCTGGACATGAGAGATTGGGGGTTCATATGCATCACTAGTGTGATTACTTGTATGTATGTATGTATGTATGTATGTATATATATATATATATATATATATATATATAGTGATATATATATATATAGTGATATATATATATATATATGTAGATATAGATATAAAAATGTGGTATGCATATATATATGTGGAGGTATATATATATATATATATATATATATATATATATATATATATATATATATATATATATAGATTACCAAACATACATACATATATATATATATATATATATATATATATATATATATTGTGTGAGAGTGTCGAGCAGTGTATCAGTGAGAGGGATCGGGTTACTGGTATCAGAAACTGCAGCAGTGAGAGGAGCAACTGCAACAACAACAACAAGAGCAACAACAACAAGTAGCAAGGATAGCAGTTACAGGAGCAACAGCAAGAGCAGCAACAACTAGCTGCAGCAATAACTGTGCAGCAAGAGCAACAGCAACGTGCAGCAGCAGCAACTGCAGTAGCAAGGGGAGAAGCATCAGCAAGAGTAGTAGTAGCAGAAACTAGCTGCAGCAGCTAGAGCAACAACTTCATGATGTGAAGTTGAAGGGGAGGTTAGCCTTGACTTATAGCTCAAGTCAGTGAGTGGTATAATTAACTAGTTATATATATATATATATATATATATATATATATATATATATATATATATATATATATATATTGGTTGTTAGTAATTTATAAATATATAGATGAGAGATATATATGTAAATAAGCACTAGTTAGCATTGGTTAGTATATTTCTAGATTACCTTATGTGATACCAAGGTAATGAGAGTTGAGGTATCTTGGATACGGGTATTAAATATTAAAAAGTATGCTAGTATGTTAGTTACTATAGTAGTGTATAAGTTTAATGCATGTTAGTATAAAGTTAGGTGTATTGGTAGTTAGTTGCATGTTAGAATTTGAATTACCTTGTGATACCAAGGTAATGTCAAGGTTTTGGTTTATACTCAAGGTATTGAGCTTGTATATCAAGATAGGTGTTTAGGTGGTGTGATACTGCATTTGGTTCAAAGCCAAGGTATCCACTTAGCATTAGTTTGATTAGGAGTATTATATATGTTATCTTGTATATATATATATATTATAGTATTCATATCTAATAAATTGGGAATCTTATGATACGATATTTTGTTGGGATCCTAGTATCTTAGTATAGCCACTATGGCCTAGTTACATAGTGTATGGACCTAGTATCCTAGAGTTGGACTCATACAATATAAAAATAGCTAGTTTGACCAAGTTTGACTAGTTTGACCTAGAGTTGACCTAGTTTGACTGTTTTGACTTAGAAATGACTTTATGACCTAGAATTGACTAGTTTAACTTATTTTTATTCTAAAACATTTTATTGATGCAATATACCATATATAGGTCTGTATGACACCGGCTTGGGAATCGAAAGATACACCTTGCTCAGGATCTCAGGTGTGTACATTTCTTTGTTAGTTTTTATTTCATAATAGTATATGTATCTTATGTTCTAGAGCTGTATACTTAATTCAGACACAGTGGTTTCACGGACTAGTACTACATGGATCCTGTTAGGAGATGTTATCCCCTATCGTGTTCAGCGGATACTCCTTTACTTGTATTTTATCGTGTATATTGGGTATTGATTTATTGTATTTTGTGTTCACACACTACTCATGTTCAGTGTACTTATATTCATTTACACACAATGCTCATATTCAATGTGCCCATATTTGTATTCGTAACGTATCATAATTGGATCCATTGGTATTAGTATTGGGGAGTAGGAGTTCATTATGTGATCTAGCCCCAGTGTATTTGTGTACATGTCAATTATATACCTCACTTGTAATCGAATTACCTTATTGTATTCGTGTTCAACCTAAACCGATCACATAATAAACTTGTATTCCAAGGCACATTGGTTAGATTTTAGTTATTCCTTTTTTTGCAGATATTCATATTGTTTGTTCTTTATTCCAATACATTACCTGTTCATTATCGTAGGGTGCTCCGGTATTATTTATACCAATGAAGGATGGGTCGGTACGCATGTGTATCGACTATAGGGCACTCAACAACCTCATATCAAGAACAAATATCCGTTGCCGCGGATTGACGATTTATTTGATCAGTTGAGCGGAGCGAAGGTATACTCAAAGATAGACTTGAGTTCAAGGTACCACTAGGTGAAAGTGAAGAAGGAATACATTCCGATGACAGCTTTCAGGACTCGGTATAGGTAGTTTGTGTTCTTGGTGATGCCGTTTGGGTTGACCAATGCCCCGCCGGTATTCATGAACCTGATGAATAAGGTATTTCATCAGTACTTGGATTAGTTTGTGGTAGTATTAATTAATGATATACTGATATATTCGAAGAGCCTGAAGGAGTATAAAAAGCACCTGAGGATAGTTCTGGAGACCCACAGGAAGGTGAATCTATATGGCAAGCTTTCAAAGTATGAGTTCTTCCTTGTTAAGGTTGAATTCCTCGGGCATGTGATTACAGGAGATGGGATCTCAGTAGACTCGAAGAAGATTTCAGCAGTTGATTCATGGTCTACCCCGAGTACAGTGGCGGAGATCAGAATTTTTCTTGGATTGGCAAGCTATTTTCGGAGGTTTGTTAAGGATTTTTCCAGTATTGTGGAGTCGATGACTAGACTAACCAGGAAGGACGTAGAGTTCATCTGGACTAAGGATTGTCAAGCTGGTTTTGAGGAGCTGAAGAAAAGGTTGACTACAACTCCAATATTGACATTGCAATCAGGGACATGAGGATTTTCTATATACAATGATGCATCGGGTAAGGGTTTGGGTTGTGTGTTGAAGCAGAACGGGAAGGTGATTGCCTATGCTTCCAGGCAATTATGCCTGCATGAGAATAATTACCCTACCCATGAATTTGAGTTGGCAGTAGTTATTTTTGCTCTTAAACTATATGAGGTATGACGGTGGATTAGTATGCGGTAGAGTATTGTAGATTAGTCTACTTTTTGGAGGGGAAGAACCCCAGAGAAACAGCCAGGAAGTTAAGGAAGCGCCTGAACCGGGAGATCAAATCCTATACGAATGGAGATCACACCGCTACTTTCGAGGAGATTTTGAGAGAGGCACAGCAGGCAGAGGATGACCTAGATCTTGGCCCTAAGAGGTCGAGAGATACAGGAGGATCCAGTACCAACACGGGTCTAATAAAGCAGCCATATTTTCAGCAGTAACACTAGTGGCACTTCCAACAGCCAAGGTAGCTATATCATGGACCAACTAGAGTGTCTGTATAACAGATGCACTAGATCCAAATGACAGCTATTCCTTGCATATTCTGTAAGAAGCAAGGACATGGATGGGATGCATGCAGGATAAGATTGGGCCAGTGCCTATTCTGCATATCAGGAGACTATCAATTATGGGCTTGTCCTAAAGTTCCAGCTAGTCCAGCTCAGGACGGAGCTCAGGCACAGAGAGCACCTATAAGACCACCAACAGGACAGTAGAGAGGACTTCCTCTACTACCACAACAGTAGTAGTTCGCTCAATACCAGCAGCAGCAGAGAGGTGCCCAACGACAGGGGCAAGCTTTCATCTTGACCGTTGAGGAGAAGGAGCCAGCCGCTGATGTTATCTCAGGTTCAGTCTATCTTGATTCTTTTCCAGCTCTTGCTTTATTTGATTTTGGTGCTTTATATAGTTTTGTATATGAATCTTTTGCTCTGAAATATTATCTTGAGTCTGAACCATTGGCGAAGACATACATGATCACGACAGGGGGTGGCATTATCTTGGACGGTGATGTTTGCAAGGACCATAGAGTTTCTTTGGGAGGCCAAGAGTTGATCGTATGTCTACTCGTAATGCCACTTCCGAGCTACGATATAGTACTCGGGATAGATTGGTTGAGTAGGCATCATGCTATTATCGATTATCGAGGTGGCAGAGTTTGAGTTCCTCAGAGGAGCAACAAAGCTGAGCGAAGGAGACTTTTGTGGAGCTTTGGTAGAAGAGCAGGAGCGGCAACATCCATTGATTGTTGAGTATATGGACATCTTTCTGGAGGAGTTGTTGGGGTTGCCATCAGACAGAGATTTGGAGTTCTCTATAGACTTGGTACCAGGCACTGAGCCAATATCATAGCACATCTATAGGGTGAACAATAGCGAAATGGCAGAGTTGAAAAAGCAGGTGGATGAGTTACATGATAAGACCTTCATCTACTCCAGTTCATTATCGTAGGGTGCTCCGGTATTATTTATACCAATGAAGGATAGGTTGGTACGCATGTGTATTAACTACAGGGCACTCAACAACCTCAATATCAAGAACAAATACCCGTTGCCGCGGATTGACGATTTATTTGATCAGTTGAGCGGAGCTAAGGTATAATCAAAGATAGACTTGAGTTCGGGGTACCACTAGGTGAAAGTGAAGAAGGAATACATTCCGAAGACAGCTTTCAGGACTCGGTATAGGCAGTTTGAGTTCTTGGTGATGCCGTTTGGGTTGACCAATGCCCCGCCGGTATTCATGAACCTGATGAATAAGGTATTTCATTAGTACTTGGATTAGTTTGGGGTAGTATTAATTTATGATATACTGATATATTCGAAGAGCCTGTAGGAGTATGAAAAGCACCTGAGGATAGTTCTGGAGACCCACAGGAAGGTGAATCTATATGGCAAGCTTTCAAAGTATGAGTTCTTCCTTGTTAAGGTTGAATTCCTCGGGCATGTGATTATAGGAGATGGGATCTCAGTAGACCCGAAGAAGATTTCAGCAGTTAATTCGTGGTCTACCCCGAGTACAGTGGCAAAGATCAGAAGTTTTCTTGGATTGGCAGGCTATTTTCGGAGGTTTGATCAGGTTTTTTCCAGGATTGTGGAGCTAATGACTAGACTAACTAGGAAGAACGTAGAGTTCGTCTGAACTAAGGATTGTCAAGCTGGTTTTGAGGAGCTGAAGAAAAGGTTGTCTACAACTCCAATATTGATATTGCCATCAGGGACATGAGGATTTTCTATATACAGTGATGCATCGGGTAAGGGTTTGGGTTGTGTGTTACAGCAGAACGGGAAGATGATTGCCTATGCTTCCAGGCAATTATGCCTGCATGAGAATAATTACCCTACCCATGATTTCGAGTTGGCAGTAGTTATTTTTGCTCTTAAACTATGGAAGCCCTACTTGTATGGAGAGCAGGTAAAGATATTTACAAATCACAAGAGCTTGAAATATGTATTTATACGAAAAGAGCTCAACATGAGGCAGCAACGGTGGTTGGAGTTGATAAAGGACTTCAACATTGCTTTGAAGTATCATCCAGGAAAGGCCAACATAGTCGCGGATGCCTTGAACAGGTATCAGTGGCTATGTACTTGATGAAGGACAGACATTTATTAGCCGATCTTGATAGCTTTGGCATTGAGGTATTAGTTCCTGGAGTTGCAGCACAGATGTAGGTACTTCAGGTACAGTCAGAGTTGATGGACCAGATCAGTGCCGTACAGTTCGAGGATGAGTCTCTATGGAGCATCAGAGCACAGGTTCGGATGGGATTGGTAGAGGACTTCATCTTTTTAGATGATGGATCATTGCGGCATGGTACCATATTGTGTTTACGGAGTGAAGAATTGGGCGAGAAGATTCTTCAGGAGGTGCATCGATCTCAGTACTCTATGCATCCAGGTGCCAACAAGATGTATAGGGATATGAGAGAGCATGTTTGGTGGTATGGTATAAAGCGGGAGGTAGCTATCTTCGTATCCAGATGCTTGGTATGCCAGCAGTTAAAGACAGAGAGACAGAGGCTATGTGGATTGCTTCAGCCTTTACCTATTCCATAGTGGAAATGGGAACATCTGACGATGGACTTTATTTCATGGCTTTCGCATTCTCCCGGAGGTAAAGATGCAATTTCAATTATGGTATACAGGTTGACCAAATCAGCCTACTTTCTGCCATTCAAAGTGGGTCGTGACAACTAGTTTGACCAAGTTTGACCTATAGTCGACCTAGTTTGACTGTTTTGACTTAGAAATGGCTTTACGACCAAGAATCGAACTAGTTTAACTTATTTTCATTCTAAAACCTTATATTGATGCAATATACCATATACAGATCTATATGACACCATCTTGGGCATCGAAAGACACACCTTGCTCAGGACCTTAGGCGAGTACATTCCTCTGTTGGTTTTTATTTCATAATAGTGTATATAGCTCATGTTCTAGAATTGTATACTTGATTCCGGTACTGTAGTTTTACGGACTGTTACTATATGGATCTTGTCAGGAGATATTATCCCTTACCATGTTCAATGGGTACTCCTTCACATATATTTTATCGTGTATATCGGGTATTAATTATCATGTACTTCGTATTCACACACTGCTTGTGTTCAATGTGCTTATATTTGTGTACACACACTGCTCATATTCAATGTGCCCATATTTGTGTTCGTAACGTATCGTAATTAGATCCATTGGTATTAGTTGTGGTTGGGGAGTAGGAGTTGATTATGTGATCAAGCCCTAGTGTATTCATGTAAATATCGATTATATACCACATTTGTAATTGATTTACCATATTGTATTCGTGTTAAACCTAAACCTATCACAAAATGAACTTGTATTCCATGGCACATTAGCTAGATTTTAGTTATTTATATTATATTACAGATATTTTATTGCATGTTCTTCTTTCCAGTACATTACCTGTTTATTCTAGTTTATTTTATTCTGTCGTTTAGTTATCTTGTATTATTTTCTATTTTCTATTTTATTTGCTCAATTATGTATTTGAAACTGCTTTCAGAGGTATGTACTTCGCTCCAATCCTTACTAGATATATTTTTTCAAAAGATTGGCTCATAGATCTGTGTCCAACACACTACTGACCGCAGGAGGGTATATCATTAGAGGATACTGCTATAGACCAGGAGGACTTAGTACCAGAGCCTGATGAGGTTTAGTTTATTTTTGGTAGACTTGTATTAGACTATTAGTGAGACTTTGGCATATATATTTTTTCAGTCTTGTAGTTGTATTGTGATTATTTTCCTTCATTATTCTATTCATGCTCTATCTTCTTTAGTTTGCATTGTGATTGAGTATAATTAAATTTATGAGAGACCATATTGTTCCTCCGTTTAGAGTTGAGATGATTGACAGATACAAATGTGTAAGATTTTTATATAGTAGAGTTGACCCAAACATCGTTCTACCACAGATATTGCGGCATAGGATGGACGTACCCATGTACTCGTGCCCGAATATTCGATTGCGGGTCGTGACAGGTGAATTGATTAAGGAATGGGAGAATTGGTGATCACAAAAAGAAGGAGTAAATAAAGGGGAGAGAGAGAGAAGACCTCCATATAGGGTCGGCCACTTCCCCATTCTCCAAGAAACCTTGCATTTTCTAATTTTCCCCCCATGATTCATTATAAAAAATAATTGATGAGGGCTAAAATAGGGAGTCTCTACACTGATGCAAATTAGATTAATCTTCCTAATTAATTAAACGGAATGGATCTATTGGCCCTAGTCCATATTGGGCTCACTAGTTATCATGACAAGTCTAATTGGGTTCACAAGTGTCAAGTCAAATGAATTAAGCAAGCCTACTAATTATAATAAATAATACAAAGCACCAAATAATTATATAGCACACTAAATAGTATTTAATTACTAAAAGTAAAATAACTAGGCTAAAATTATTAAATACCCCTATTTGGAAAAGTGAGGTTGACACATACGCAACGAGAATTCTCGCATAGTACGTACACTACTCAGTGGTCAAGAGAGGTTACATAATGCACACAGGCGATAATTTTCTCTAAATATGCGAAGTTAATTATTTCCTTCTCTTTGATTGGGACAGAGATTAATCAGTCAGCAATACCCAAATAATAGATCAAAAATTAAAATTGAGGTTTCATTAGTGCTTAAATCATGATTATATATGATGAAAATCTATTACATCTGGATTTTTATTCTAAAATCGTGATTACATATGATGGAGATCTATCTTAGAGCTATCTCCATCTCTTCACTCCTCAGTGCATATCAGATCTTCATAGCTGTACTAAAGGACAATTTTAGGAAGCGTAATATTAAGCATACTCTCGCTCACTAACATTGGGTGCATTGACAATGGCTGCATGATACAAAACTAGGCATGTATCAATTATGCTTGCCCAGGGAAGCTAATCCTCCGTCGCCATCAACTGTTGTCGACAGAGTTTTGAAGTGGATTCCATCACAATCTTATAGCTAAAATGCGGCCGAGCTGCACCCTAGTGGCAAGCCGCCTTACCGGGAAAAATACAGGTAGCATGCTGAATGGATTAGGACAATTCTGTTTACTCCGAGTAAAGTCCTTCCTCACTATATGGCAAGTCGCCACATAATGTTGCTGACCATTTAGAACGGAAAGAACAATGACATCCTTCCATGTTCCATCGTGAAAGAAGCAAGCTAATGTTATCCCTGCACAGAAAAGCAAGACATCAACATTCTACTAAAGAAGAAATATTTATGGAACGAAAAGTGCGCGCACTCATCGAGTTTATCAGAACTAAAAAAATAGCTATAAATGACAACTTTCAGAAGGAAAGTGTACGAGTCGTCTAATTCATCTGAATTTAGAAAGTATGCCAAGGAGTTAATTCCACTCTAAACAAGGGGAATATACATACGTATTATGCTTATGCTTGAGAAATTCCCTATATTCTCTACTGATTACAATATAACAAGGATACGAGAACGGGGAAAGAGTAGTAGCTGAGGAATATTCTTATCTCACCTTATTCCAGAGAGCGTCATCTCCTACGATTTTTTGGATGCTTGTAATGTCATGACGAGGACATCATCTTTTTCTTCCTAGGTTGGATCCTAAAGACAGTTGTGTTCATTCTCAAGATGGGACTGAAAGAATCTTTGAGGAATTATTATGAAAGTCTTGCACCGGTGAAGAGTCTCTTTCTCCTTATATAAGGGAGAGAAATGTTTCAATTTCCATAAAAATCCTTAAAATAATGTCGCACGCATGGCCTTGAAGACCATGTCAAATCATGGAGCGAGTCAAAGTTTTAGATAGGCCAACTAAGTTTGTATTAAAGAATTAGCCACGTCAGAAGGCTATTGGGCTGCCACGTATCTTTCCAAGAACCCTTTGAGAATGGACGCATAATATCGGTGCTAATTGGTTAACAAAACAAATTCTGTTTTACATATGTGTACAGGCACTGTGACTATATTTTTATTCAAAACCTCGCTCAATCCCCATGGCACAGTTTCTACTAAAGAGCAAGTGGGAATATATTGAAAGAGGAGGAGGATTACATAACCAGACCACCGAGGTCCAAAGAAAAAAAACTGAGAGAAGAAGAAGAGCAAGCAAGAGGGAGGGGAATACCGCTAGTCGGAGTCAGAGTCGGAGAGTTGCTTAAGCTTACCGATTATGTCCTCAATCTCCTACATTTTATGCACTCCTGAACGATGAAGTAGGCATCGTACCGCCTATCTCGACCCTAATATTTTCTTTCCTCCAAATTCAGCGGCAACGAGTCATAGTATGGGATTGGTTCTACAGGCTGGGCAATTGACTCTAGTGTCAAAGTGAAGAAGGATAGGGCACTATTCACAATCATCAAATTATCCTCCTCTCGTTCCCTCTTCCCCGATGAACGAGGAGGTGCTGCGACGGAAGCTGATGATTCGAGCACGACACTACTCTCACGAGGATCAGTGAGGGGCACGACAACTTTGGGAGCAGTTGACATAGGGGCGATGCTTTGAAGTACCCTCAGTTTTTGACCAGGGTTCCCAGCAAGGGACTTTCTTAGATGCCATGAACGATGGTTTTAAAATTCCTTGAAGGCTCAAGTCCTTCGTATATATAGATGAAGAAGTGGCAGTTCATCTCCTCAAGGTAGCCCACCACTTCCTTGAATAATTCTCGAAGCACATGAAGTGATAGTTCGTCCCCTTAAGAGTCGATGGGTGCACGTAGTAACCCTGCATGATTGAACCTCTGTTACACTAATCGTCACTCTCCACGATGAATTAAGGTGCCACGTGGCATGAAAGGACCATATATTCCTTGAAATCATAAGCCCAAATGCGCACAAAGATATCTCGACTGCTTTTCCATGCTTCTACGATTTAAAGTATTTCTAATTTATTTTTGAAAAAATTCAAAAACTTTGAAGGGGGTCTTGTAGAAGCATAAAAAGTATACCTCCAAAGAATAGTGGATTCAAGATAGGGATGGCACACTCTTTCACAAAATAAACCAACAAGAGGAATGGCGCACACTATCAATGTTTCAGAGTATGGCACACTTCCTTAAAACAGAGTAGAGGCGTACTTTGGTCAAGTTTTAAAAAGACAAGCGTACAACTCTTACGTTTCTTTCTCCACACTTAATGCAATGAATCTGACAGTCTGGCACAACAGTCGAGAATATCAGAGTCATTATTGCAAGATATTTTCAGCACACAGACCCAGGTTATTGTTTAGTGGATTATCGGTCCAAGATCTAACAGAGTGCACCGTTATGCCAAACTCTAAAAGAGTGCGTAGTTGTGCCAAACTCTAACAGAGTGTACCATTGTGCCAAACTCTAACATAGTGCGCCATTATGCCAAACTCTTACATAGTGCGCTATTCCAACCACTTTCTCTAAGTCTCATCAAAGTGCCCCAAAGTTGTTGAACTTCTTCAATTGTGCGCCAAAGATCCTAGCAGACAATGAACGGTTATGATTATGTATCTTTCATGCCATATTTCTTGTGAAATGTGTTCAAATAACTGTCCCCATAATATAACTTTACTTGTATAGGGAAGCCACATGTCAAGCAGGCAGTATGTTGTGTACCTACTCTATAGAACATGGGTTGTGAAATCCTTAAAAGTGCACGCACAATAAAAATACAGTTCAAATTGCCCATTAATGCGTACATACTTCTATAACTGCCCCTAAAGGTTATAAGCAGGGCCAATTTATTTTATACAGAGGAACAGACAGAGGGAGGAAGATAGAAGCTTTTTGGTGCCAGTGTTGCCTGAGTTTCCTTGCCTTTGAGTTCTTAAGTGTTCGTGTGTGCATCTCTTCTTTGGTGTCAAGTAGTCCAATGAGTAAAGTGATCGACTATAGATCAAATCTTTTCCAGAATTATTGTACTTTAGATATACTTTTCCAGAATATCTAAAAAGACTATGCGAAGAAGTTCATAAAAATATTGGTTAAGATACCTCGCATAGAGTTTTTTGAACGGACGAGGAAAAGGTTCACACATCGAATTTTTGAAGGACTCGAGTGTTACATCGCCTATAAATTGAAATTGACGAGCATCAACTAAGGCATCACAATCAGTAGGAGCCAGGAATTGTAAAATCTTCGCCAATTCGATGTCATTTTAATTTGTATGCCACAAATACTAGAGTAAATTCGTTCATCATCGTGTATGAGATTGCAATAGAACATTCTAATAACATTCTAATATATGCGAGTTTGGTAGATACAAGTTCTTTCATACAGAGATCTCTAAAAGTAGGTAGAAATTTACCAAAGATAGTGAAATTAATGGGATTGCCATGACAATTTTTCTAGAATTGAAGTCGTTGAACCATTTATTGGAAGCATCTAAGGAGATGAAAAGACTACCATCAAATTTACTCTCATTGGGGGTAGGGTGGACTAAATATGGAATTGGGTAAATTTTTGGGTAGAGGATAGAGGAGGAGGCTTCATCAACCTTTCTCTTTTTCTTACCACCCCTAGAAAATACCTAGGAGCTATAGAAATAAATTGGAAGAGATACAAAATTATACCTCCAAAAAGATGGATAATGTGGAAGAAAATCCCCAATACAAAGAATATATCGAAATAGATCACAAAAATCACCAAGAATTAAGGGGATGGAAATAAGGGTTTGAGTTCTAGGGTTTTGGTAGGAGGAGTAAGGTGTAAAGGTGGAATAAGGCTATTTTTCTAGTAAAACAACACCATCCCAGGGTTTTAAAGGAGGGGCCACGAGATTGGATGAACGGCCAGTTTTTCTTCCATATTCTCGAAGCATGGGGACCGAGTTCGGTCCCAGGATGAGTTCGGCATGAGTTCGGTCTCTTATGTTCCAGAATGAATTTAGCCAAAAAAATCTATATGGCAATAAATTAAAGTCAAATGAGGATGCTATATTTTGGATACTACGTCGCATAAAATATCTTAATAACTCTAGATTTAAGAAAGTTTGATCAATTTGGATTAGCTGTAGGGGCCGGATCCCAGCTAGTTGTGATCCGAAGACACTTAAATACCATGTCGCTTAAGGCTATTTACAACTTTGTGACAGAAGGGCCCTTTCGGCTTGTCCCCAAAGTGATGTTCCTTTAAAGAATGTAGATTTAAAAAAAATATTAGCTTACATCTTCATATAACGTCAGCATCCAAAATTCTTAATTTTTAATAAATAAAGTTGAAGCGATCCTCGACTAGAATTTTGAAAAGATGTCTGCGAGTTGATGTTCAGTGTCAACAAATTCTAAACAAATTAATGTCCACGTGTAATTGATGATCATACAAAAAATGATGACATATTTTAATGTGTTTAGTGGTTGAGTGACAGACTAGGTTCTTTGTGAGATTAATGGTGCTAGTATTCTTACAGTAAATGGGAAGGCTCTTATATTGTAGATTATAGTATTCTAAGGTTTGTTTCATCCACAAATTTTAAGCACAACAATGTCCTGCAGCTATGTACTCAAATTTTATAGTTCATAGTGCTACAGAGTTTTATTTTTTACAAAACCAAGAGACTAAAGCTTTACTTATGAAATGACAAGTGCCGCTAGTACTTTTTCGATCAACTTTGTATCTAGCAAAATCAGTATCTGAGTAACCCATAAGGTTAAAGGATATTGACACCATTCTTGAATATTTCGTGGATGCTTGTATTGGAGTCCCAAGTTGAAGACTCGAAAGAATAAGAATGCTTCTCAAATTCGTCTTCTGAGCACTCGAGAGTTATTGGAGGGGTGACATAACCTAGACCACATTGCATGTCCTAGTAGTAGCTTTCAGATTTGCCCTTCGAGGCAAAGTGATGTATTAGCAGACGTTACCCTTTGCTAATGTTTAGTCCACTGTTATACTTCAAGTCATAGCCCATATTCTGAATAATGTTCTTGGATTTTTTATTAGAACGATAAAATTGTATTTTATCATTATTATGTTCACGTTCTTCAATGAGAAAGTCTTTTATACGACATTCTGCCCCACCAAAGATGATAGGTTTGTCTTCCTTCTTCCTTGCTAAAATTCGAAGTAGGAGTCTTCATAAGGGAGGTATGATGCTCCGAAAATAGGTAACTGATATGGGCATACACAAATATTGACCTATACTATACTCAAAAGCATAGTACTTGATAACAGGCTTATCAGGATAGTTCAAAGGAAATCCTTTCTTCAAAAAATATAATATATCTTCCTCGATAATGACATCATCGAGGGAGTCAACATTATATTGCGTGTTTATTTACTTTTCTAGTGCAACATCGGTCATGGTTTCAGCTGCAGATCGGGACAAATCGATCATACAAGGTCATTTGTTAGGAATATATGATTGGTGCAATATAGATCAAAAACCAAAGGTTTTGTTTTCCAGCAGTAGTAATTTCAATTACTAATGGACGATCTGCTTGTCCTTTGTCACCCCAGTACCAGAATATGGAGACTGACATACCCAGCTACCCCATACAAGGTGTTATATTTCATACGACGATCACGACTGTATAAGACAAGGGGGTGCATGCTACAATCAAGTCACCTAGGGTCAAGAAATCTATGTCTCAATTATTTAATCAAGAAATAGTAAGCATAGAGTATATCTGATAAAGCAATAAGGTGTCCTAAATGCTTTCTCAAAATGTGCAAAATAGGAAGCTGCAAGAAAGAACATACCTTCTGAATCAAATAGGTGCGAGTACTGGGATCGAATATTGTCCTTGCGCTCCTAGATCAATTCTCCTAGAGAGTGATGGATCCAAGCAACCTAGACAAGAGAAATAGTTTGATTCTTGAGTACCTTCTTCCTTCGTTCCAATATTGATACGAGTTCTCCTCGTAAGATAAGTCGGTACCAACGACTAATTTTGAGTGATCGAGGATATAACTCAGATCCAGAACATACCTACACAAGTGAGATACATGAAATTCATCGTGCACCTCACGTAGCGAAGGTGGAAGGGTAAGACGATAAGCAACATTGCCTACCCGCTCGAGAATATCAAACGAGAATACCGAACAGACCTATGTATCACGGACTAAGCTTACCGTGAGCCCCGAATCTAATGACTCTACGGGTCAGAAAAATTGGTAAGAACACGAGGTCGCCGATACAAAACTCTAAGGAAATACGATGTTGATATGCCCATTGCCGATACCGATCATGGCAACCCAAAGTCGCTCTCTAATCTGCTTGACAACCTCTACTATCTGCATGATCATCTCAGGGCCTAACAACTTCCGCTCACTAATGTCGTCCCAAGCCAACGGTGATCTACACTTTCAGCCGCACAGTGCTTCAAAAGGTGTCATCTAAATACTGTCCCGATAACAATTATTATACCAAAATTCCACCAAGTGATGGTGATTCTCCCAAGATCTACCAAGGTCTAAGGTACAGGCTCATAGCATATCCTCCTAGGTATGGATGGTTCTCTCTGATTGTTTTTCCATCTTCGGGTGGTAAGTTGTGCTGAATGTTAACTTGGTGCCAAAACTATGATGCAAAATTTTCCAAAAATGTGAAGTGAACCGAGTGTCTTGGTCTGACACGATACTTACTGGGACACCGTGTTGTCTTACTATCTGTCCAATATATATTTTAGCTAATTGTTCTGTAGACTGTCCTACTCGAAAAGAAAGAAAGTGAGCTACTTTTGTGAGAAGATCCACTATCGCCCAAACTGCATATCGACCAGTCGGTGATCTTGGTAAACCTGTCACAACGTCCATCATGATGTGTTCCAACTTTCACTCTGGAAAATAGAGCGGCTGCAATAATCCTGTCGGTCTCTGTTGTCCTGCCTTCACTTCTTGACATATCAGACATCGTGATGTGAAGAGTGCTATTTTCCTCTTTATTCTATTCCACTAATATTGTTGCTTGATAATTTGGTACATCTTTGTACCACCCGAATGAATGGAGTACTGGAAACTGTGTGCTTAAGTCATGACTTTATGCCGAATATTCCCGCTTGATACGCATATATGATTTCCAAACCTTAGCGTTCCATCCGTATGTATTGTTAACTCCTTCCGAAGACCTGACTCATATTGTTCTCGTAGCTTTTGAATCTTCGGGTTCCTGTCTGAGCTAGTTTGATTCTATATACCAAAGTTGACTTAATCTATAGGCTAGCTTGAACTCCTATACTCTGTGGAAGTACTATCTCGATACCCATCTCTTATAATTCTTCTAGAATATGCTTCTGAGTAATCAACATAAATTCCCCACCTCTCCTGCTAAGTGCATCAGCTACTGCATTAGGCTTGCCTAGATGGTACTAAAATTCCACGTCATAGTCCTTCAACAACTCTAGCCATCTTCTCTGTCTCATATTCGGGTCCTTCTGTGTGAATACATACTTTAAACTCTTATGATCTGTTCAAACACTACTGTTGCTAGCTCCAAATTGTGAGTTCGATAGTTCTTCTTGTAATCCCTTAGCTGTCGAGAAGCATAC
Organism: Iris macrosiphon; assembly: GCA_036927795.1. Lineage (NCBI taxonomy): Eukaryota > Viridiplantae > Streptophyta > Magnoliopsida > Asparagales > Iridaceae > Iris > Iris macrosiphon. The sequence goes on from JAYESA010000005.1 coordinate 142,047,010, forward strand.
GCTATCACTCTTCTTTATTGTATCAAAACACATCCAAGTCCTTTACAGATGCATCACAGTAGAATGTGAATCCTTCTGAGCCTGCTGGAAGAGTAAGGATTGGTGCAGAGATTAACTTCTTCTTCAACTCTTCAAAGGTTGTCTGATATTCTGCTGACCACACAAATTTAACTTTCTTGCTCGTCAACCAAGTCAATGGTGCCGAGATCTTAGCAAAATCTAACAAAAATCTCCTGTAGTATCCTGCCAAGCCCAAGAAACTATGAATTTCTGCTACAGTCTTAAGAATTGGCCAGTTCTCTACTATATCTACCTTCTTAGGATCAACTGACACTCCTACTATAGAAATAATGTGCCCAAGAAAGGATATGTATTCTATCAAAAACTCACACTTACTAAGCTTCACATATAACTGGTGCTCCCTCAAAGTTTGCAGCACTATCCTGAGATGTTCTTCATGCTCCTCCTTATTATGAGAATACACCAAGATATCATCGATGAATACTACCACAAATTGGCCTAAGATGGCATGAAGATACGGTTCATCAAATCCATAAATACCGCTGGAGCATTAGTCAGTACAAATGGCATAACAAAGAATTTGTAATGTCCATATCGTAACTTAAATGTTGTCTTCGGTATATCCTTGTCCCGGACTTGCACCTGATAATGTCCTGGTCATAAATATATCTTGGAGAAGACAATTGTTCTACTTAATTGGTCAAACAAATCATCAATCCTTGGTAATAGGTACTTGTTCTTTACGGTCATTGCATTCAACCGCCTGTAATCCGTACACAGCCATATCGTTCCATCATTCTTCTTTACTAATACCGTCGGTGCTCCCCACAGTGATCTACTAGTCCGAATAAACTTCTTCGCCTTTAGTTCTTTCACTTGTCGTTATAACTGATCAAGCTCTGATTGTGACATAGGGTATACTTTCTGGTATACAGGTTCCGCTCATGGCATCAACTTTATACAGAACCCTACTTCTCTGACTGGAGATAATCTGGAAAGCTTGTCAGGAAAGATATCCATGAACTCTTCAACTATCTTGGGCAACGGGTCTTCTTGCTTTGCTACTGTTGCGAATCCTACTGTTGCGAATCCTCCCTTATGCTGGTCTCTTGCTATTCTGCTTAGGACAAACTCTTTTAGACTGGGAATTCTAAATAATACTCTACCCTTACGATAGTATTTTTTTGCATGACTTTCTCTCAACCAGTCCATGCCAAAGATAACGTCAAAGTTATACATAGGGAACTCGATCAACTTTGCAGGTAATAAATACCTACATACTACGACTGGACATCCTAGGCATACCCTACTAACTTCTACGATCCTATTTCCGGTGAGTATATTCAGCCTCTCTAGCAATGCCTCAAACTTCAATCCAATATGTGTCACATATTGTGCAGATATAAATGTGTGTCAAGCTCCAAATCAATGTAGGAAAGGTTGTAACGGAAATATTTCCTACCATTTTGTCTTCCGACGCTATATCTTCTTCCAAAGATAAGGTAAGTGCCTGCCCCTGGCCTTGTTGAGCTCCTAACTACTATCTTCCGTGCTGCTGTGGTTGCAGCCCCTGCTGACTCTGCTATTTTTGCTGTCTTTAAAGCTCGGCCTGCGTTGGCAACGGACACTGAGCTAAATGTCGTACTGCTGCTACTGGTCCTCCTTGTTGTACTGCCATTGGAGCTGGCAATGCAGAATTTTTTTATACTAGCCCACTTGGCCTCTATACAATGGGCATATGGAAATCTTGTGATTAGGGATCCCATATCTCAAACATAGTCTGTTAGCTGCCCGACAAACATTCTGGGTATGACCTTATTTTCCACAATAGGTATAACCTATCGGCGATCCCCGTCGTTGTTGTTGTTATTGTTACTGTTGCTGCCTCGACTATTATTGTCGAGTCGGTGCCATCACTATAGAGGTCATAGGCCCTCTCTGTTTCACACCATAGATGCGAATGCTAGGGGATGAAGCTGACGTTCGTGGTACGTTTCCTCCTTCATTGCTCTGTCCATGAGGCCTCTTCCGATCCACTCTTTTTGATGCCATCCTCTGGGAAGTAAGCTCAACTCTCTTGGCTGCTATCAATACCTTCGTGAAGGTCTGGTAGTCATGCACCTCTACCATGTGTAAGATTTCTATATGAAGTTCTTGCTGGAATCTTATTTCTCTTTCTAACTCTGTTGCTACCCTGGTTGGAGAAAATCTGCTTAGTCGGCAAAACTCTACCGCATAGCCGTCTACTATCCTTCCAGCTTGCTTGTGGTTAATGAACATTTGTTGCAATTCATACTGAGCCACAATTCCAAAGTACTTTACCCTATACCGGGTCCTAAAATTATCCCATAAAATATGATGCCTCAGTCCTACCTCCATCGGGGCCCACCAATCTCTTGCCAGAACTTGGAGTTGTAGGCGAATCAGGTTAACCTGTTCCTCGGCCGAAACTTTAGCTGCTACCAGAATAGTCTCAATATCTTGGAGCCAATTATCTACGGTGATTGCGTCCTCCTTGCCAAAAAAATATTTGAGGTTCAGTCTAAAAAATCTAATAGATATCCTAGAATATGTTCTCCCACCTCGCTCTAGGGCCGTCTACAACCCTTGGTTCAACAGAATATTATGTTCTTGCTGGTGAAGCTGTTGTTGCTGATGTTGCTATTGTTATTATTTTTGCACCACCATCTGGTGTTGTTGAAAAGCAAACAATCCACGTATAATCTCTAGCAAGGCTGGGGTATCTACTATTGTCGGCACTACGAGAGATACGGGAACACCTGGAGCCTGTTGTTCTGTCCCATTTATCGTGGGCTCAACTTGGATCCTTGGCTGGGTTTCTACAGATTCTTATTCCACTAGTAACTCTGTCTCTATTATTGCTGCAGCATCGGGGGAAAGGGAAGCCTTAAAGAAGAGCACATGAAACATCAAGTGCAGGACGAGAAGAAATAAGGAAGCAACCAATTTGGAAGAATTCAAGCTCAGTATCGAAGATGACGAATTCAGGATTTCAAGAAGGATTATATTTTATTGAGACTCCTATGACCATGTTAGCCCGTAAGTATGAAGAACAGACCTGCATGGGCCACCACTAAAACCTTATCATGTACAGTACCAGAATACGAAGACGGACATGGCTAGCTAGCCCGTACAAGGTGTTATACATCGTACGCCGATCACGGTTGTATAAGACAAGGGGGTGCATACTACAATCAAGTAAAGAGGGGCAAGAATTCTATGTCTCAATCATTCAAACAAGAAACAATAAGCTAAGAGCATATATAATAAAGTAATAAGGAGTCCCAAATGCTTTCTCAAAATATTCTGGAGATGAGCTGTGCAAAATAGGAAACTGAAAGAGTAACAAAAGTATATGATAGTGATCAGCTGCAGTCTGATTTAAAATAATCATGTAAGGAGACTAATGGCCAGAAGAGTCGATTAACAGGTGTCGGTGGCTAAACGCCCAAAAGAAGTAAATATATAATGATGAGCAGGAAAGAAGAAAATCCACTCGTTATCCCCTGCGACCATGTTTATGGTAGACGCCGTGAGTTGGGGAAAAGTACGCTGGATCCTCGGGTGCTGGCCCAAAACCTATCCATGCAAAACCTATAGGGTTAGACCCCAAATAACAAGTACCACAAAGGAAGCACGAAATAGAGAAACAAAAAACCCAAGGAAAATATATAATATTACATAGGTTCAGTGTCGTAACTTAGGTCAATGGTATATCTTAGCACAAAGGCGCAACCATACAACCAAATAATTACAAGGGTCAAACCATCACACTATGATAGTCCATTTTCCTAGGCAACTAACCGAATAATACAATCACAACCAAGTTTATTTTTTTATATCGGTCAATCACTTATACGGCTTGTTATTTATAGAGTCTGAGGTTATCTCAGATATAATGCATAATAGGTATTCTCTGATCACCCCAGTGCCGAACATGGGCTAATCGAACCAATAGATGAATGAAACAGGTATTCACGAGATACATCAGCTCCCCGTAGGGCTACTACGCTAAAAATATAGTATTAGCGATTTCAATATTCCTATAGTGAAACTGTGGCTCGACATAATAATATATCAGATACTGCACTCCACTAAAGTAGATGATATACAGTATATGTTATGGCCAGCCCACAGTGCACTTAGAATAAATCCCTGTGGAAAAGTTTGTTGGCATGTTCTCAGGGTACCATTTCCTTCAATGTTACTACCACTTTTAGATACCTAATTAGCCATATGTTGTGTACAAAATCTAAAGGCATGGTCACATGAGAATTTCTCTTAAGATGTCGTACAAGGTACGTGAATGCTAGATATGAATCTATGGGAGTCAATTCTGAATTTACCGGAGCGTGTATACAATATTCAGTCAATTAATATCCTAGCCACGCTTTGGTAGTTGACTTGCTTATTATGCCCATGATAGTGAAATAATATATATATTTATAATATCACGTATTTAGGAATTTGGAGGCATTCTTGATGCACATCCCAAATATAATCACTTAACACGTGACACGATATGTCGTACCTCGGAGAATATGAAATGATGGATAATATCAGGCAATAGTGGTATCAGCATATATACAGAATTCGAATCTAATTACCAATTATACATTGGGTCACAAAAGAATAAGAAAACATTCAATCAAAACAAGCAAGACCGCGTGAGTCTCTAGGCCGCATATGAAATCTCGGGCACATATGTCTCTAAGACTCTTATGAAGTCCTGCTGCATATGAAGTTAGGGCCGCATGAAAATTCTTCGCCACATATGAAGTCATGGTAGCATGAAAGGTGCTGGCTGCATATGAAATCATGGCCGCATAAAAAGTTCTGGCCGAATATTCAGGGTTAAAATCTACTCCTAGGGGCAAGTGTTGAAGTGACGGACAATGAATGAAGTGTTAGTTATGTGCCATAAAGTGATTGATGTGATAAGCCATAAAGTATGTCAGGATGAAAAGACAAAACCATAGAAAGATGTGTCAAGGTTTCAGAGTCATGCGTCCAAGGGAAAGTAGCCGCATGCTCTGCTTGTCGCATATGCCTGCTTGCCGCATATGGGTGGTGCCGCTTGGAGGTCGATACCGCATGAAGGTTGCTTGGACTTAGCGAATTTCTTATTCATCCAGCGAATGAAAATACAAGGAGTTCAAGGATAAGCTCCAGAACACTTGTGTGATGGCAATCATGCGTCCAACAAGATAGACGCATGCTGGTCCGTATACGGGAAAAGCTCAGGCCGCATAGCCCTCTCAGGCTACATAGCACTCTCAGCCACATAACCCTCTGGCTGCATAAAAACTCTTTCTTCTCCAAACAGAAGGTTCGGCCATGGCAAAAACTCCAAAAAACTAACATTTTATTTTGTCCATAAAATCCTCATTTTAAGTCCAAATCGAGTGAACCAAAAGCCAAAACGCTTAAAATTGGAAGCTCTATCATATAGAAAAAATTAATTTTCAAAAATACATATTTAATAGATCAAAATCAAGAAAAACTTATAAAACCCAAAAAACTTTATGTTAGAAATGTAGATATACTCAAAACCACCAATCAAAACAGAAAATCCAAGTTCTAAAAGTGATTAAAAACACATAACAAACATAATAAATGAATAATATAGAGGGTTTATCCATTTGTCATGCAATATATACTTGCCTATGGAAAGGGAAGAGAAAATACAAGAGAGAGAAAGAGAATGAAGTAATGAAGAGAGAGAAGAAAAATGTTGAGTTATATATGGTAAGGTTGAGGATTGAACCAAGGGTTCTCATGACTTGAACCAACTAAAAAAATAAACCATTAACAAGGTAAAACCAAAGAATGGGTATAGTCTCCATGCATATGCAACCATGCTAAAATAAAATACATTCCAAATACGTATATCGGGAACGAAGAGTGACATCTTTATCCACCTTAAAAAAATTTGTCCTCGAAATTTAAATCAAAGCAATATCTATAGAAGTCAGGAGAAGCATGATACAAATCTACTAGCAACTACACATGCAAGCAATATCATCACAAAACATAGGTGATCACTTGATCACATAATTCGAGATATTAAGGCGCAAGAAAGAACATACCTTCTGAATCGAATATGTGCGAGCACTAGGATTGAATATTGTCCTCGCACTACTATATCAATTTACCAATAGAGTGATGGCTAGAAGGAATCCAGATAAGAGAAATAGTCCAATTCTTGAGCACCTACTACCTTCGGTCCAATATGGATACAGGTTGCTCCCCGTAAGATAAGTCGGTATCGATGACTAATTCAGAGTGATCGAGGATATAACTCGAATCCAAAATATACCTACACAACTTAGATATATGAAATATATCATGCACCTCACGTAGCGAAGGTGGAAGTGAAAGACGATAAGCAACATCGCCTACCCGGTCGAGAATATCGAACGGACCTACGTATCGGGTACTAAGCTTCCCGCGAACCCCAAATCTAATGACTCCACAGATCGATAAAATTTGTAAGAACACGTGGTCGCCGACACAAAACTCTAAGGGCCTACGATGCTGATATGCCTAATATCGATACCGATCATGCGCAACCCGAAGTCGCTCTTTAATCTGCTTGACAACCTCTACTGTCTACGTGATCATCACAGGGACTAACATCTTTTGCTCACCTATGTCATCCCAAGCCAACGGTGATGTACACTTCCTGCCGTACAGTTCTTTAAAAGGTTCAATCTTAATACTGGCTAAATAACTATTGTTATACGAAAATTCTACCATGTGAAGGTGATTCTCCCCAGATCCACCAAGGTCTAAGGTACATTCTCATAGCATATCCTCCAAGGTCTGGATGGTTATCTCTGATTATCCGTCCGTCTAGGGATGGTAAGCTATGTTGAATCTTAACTTGGTGTCCAAACTCAGATGCAAACTTTTTCAAAAATATAAAGTAAACTGAGTGTCTCAATTTGACATGATACTTACTGGGATACGATGTTGTCTCACTATCTGTCGCATATATATTTCAGCTAATTGTTCAGTAGACTGTCCAACCCGAAAGAAAGAAAGTGAGATAATTTTGTGAGACGATCCACTATCATACAAACTGTATCTCGACCATTCGATGATCTAGGTAAACTAGTCACAAAGCTTATCGTGATGTATTTCTACTTCTACTCTAGAATAGGGAGTGGCTGCAATAATCCTGCCGGTCTCTGTTGTTTCGCCTTCACTTGCTAACATATTAGACATTGTGATATGAAGTATGCTATTTCTCTCTTTATTTTGTTCCACCAAAAGTGTTGCTTGATATTTTGGTACATCTTCGTGCCTCCAGAATAAATAAAATACTGGGAACTGTGTACTTCAGTCATAACTTCTTGCCAATAATCCCTGCTTGGTACGCATAGATGATTCCTAAACCTTAGTGTTTCATTCGCATGTATTGTTAACTATTTCAGAAGACCTGACAGAAATTCTTCTCGTAGATTTTGAATCTTTGGGTTCTCTACCTGAGCTAGTTTGATTATAGGTATTAAAATTGACTGAATCTGTAGGCTAGCCTGAACTCCTGTACTCTATAGAAGTATAATCTCGATACCCATCTCTCGTAAGTCTTCTAGAATATGCTTCTGAGTAGTCAACAAAAATTCTCTACCTCTTCTTCTAAGTGCATCAGGTACTACATTAGCCTTGCCTGGATGATACTGAAGTTCCATGTCATATTCCTTTAACTACTCTAGACATCTTCTATTTCTCATATTTAGGTCCTTCTACGAGAACACATACTTCAAACTCTTATAATCTGTGAATATTTCTACTCGATCACCATATAAGTAGTGCCTCAATAGCTTAAGTGCAAACACTACTGCTGCTAGCTCCAAATCGTGAGTTGGATAGTTTTCTCGTGATCCCTTAGCTGCCGAGAAGCATATGCTATCACTCTTCCTTGTTACATCAAAATACATCCAAGTCCTTTTTCAGATGCATCACAGTACACTGTGAATCCTACGAATCCTGATGGAAGAGTAATGATTGGTGTAGAGATTAATTTTTTTTTAACTTTTCAAAAGTTGTTTGATATTCTACTGATCACACAAATTTAACTTCCTTGTACGTAAACTAAGTCAATAGTGCCAAGATCTTAGCAAAATCTGATACGAATCGTCTATAGTATCCTGCCAAGCCCAAGAAACTACGCACTTCTGCTAATACCTTCGAAACTGGCTTGTTCTCTACAACATCTACCTTCTTGGGATCAATTGATACTCCTGTTCCAAAAATAATGTGCCCAAGAAAGGATATGTGTTCTAGTCAAAACTGATACTTACTAAGCTTCACATATAACTGGTGCTCCCTCAAAGTTTGCAACACTATCCTGGGATATTCTTTATGCTTCTCTTCATTATGAGAATACACCAAGATATCATCGATGAATACTACAGCAAATTGACTAAGTATGCCATGAAGATACGGTTCATCAAATCCGTGAATACTGCTGAAGCATTAGTCAGTCCGAATAGCATAACTAAGAATTCATAATGTCCATATCATGACCTAAATGCTATCTTCGTATATCCTGCTCCTGGACTCATACTTGATGATATCCTGATCATAAATCTATGTTGGACAAGACTTTTGATCAACTTAATTGCTCATACAAATCATCAATCCTTGGTAATGGGTACTTGTTCTTCATGATCAGTGCATTCAACCGTCTGTAATTGATACACAGCCACGTTGATCCATTCTTCTTCTTTACTAATACCTTCGGTGCTCCCCACAATGATCTACTGGTCTGAATAAAATTCTTCGCCTTTAGTTCTTTCATATGTCGATATAACTGATCAAGCTCTGATGGTAACATAGGGTATACCATCTGGGATACTGGTTCTTCTTCTAGCATCAACTCTATACAAAAATTTACTTCTCTGACTAGGGGTAATCTGGGAAGCTCTTCCGGAAAGATGTCCACAAACTTTTCAACTATCTTGGGCAACAGATCTTCTTTCTTTACTACTGTTGTGACTCCTCCCTTATCCTGGTCACTTGCTATTCTGTTAAGGACAAACTCTTCTAGACCAAGAATTTTAAATAACACTCTACCCTCATGATAGTCTATCATTATATAACTATCTCCCAATCAGTCCATGCTTAAGTTTACGTCAAAGTTATCCATAGAAAACTTGATCAACTTTGCAGGTAATAAATACCCACATACTTTGATTGGATATGCTAGGCACACCCAACTAACTTCTATGATCCCATTGCCAGTGAGTATATTCAGTGTCTCAAGCAGTGCCTCAAACTTTAATCTAATATGTGTCGTATATTGTGCAGATATAAATAAGTATAAAATCTCCAGAACCAATTAAAGCTATGGCAGGAAAAGTTGTAACAAAAATGTTACCTTTTACTACATCGCCCGACACCAGAGCTTCCTCTAAAGACAAGGTGAGTGCCTGCCCTTAGCCTTGTTGAGCTCCCTGCTATTGTCTTTCTTGCTGCTGTGGTTGCTATCCCAGTTGATTCTATTATTGTTGTTGTCTATAAAGTTGGGCCTGCATCGGTAATGGACGCTGAGCTAAAGGCCGTACTTCTACTGCTTGTCCTCCTTTCTGTACTGCCCTTGGAGTTGGCAATGCAAAAAATTGTTTAATTGTCCCTCCTAGACTCTGTATCAATGGGCATATGGCAATCTTGTGATCAGGGGTCCCACATCACAAATATAGTCTGTTAGCTACCCCATAAATATCCCGGGTATGACCTCCTTTGCCATAGTAGCTACAACCTGTCCGCTCTCCCCGTTGTTGTTGTTGCCTTGGCTACTGTTGTCGAGGTAGTGCCATCACTGTCAAGGATATTGGCCTCCTTTGTGTCACATCATAGATGCGAATGCCCAGGGATAGTGCTAACATTTGTGTTATGGGTCCTCCCTCATTGCTCTGCCCATAAGTCTTCTTCTAATCCACTCTTCTTGATGCCATCCTTTGGGAAGTAAGCCCAACCCTCTTGGCTGCTATCAATACCGCCTTGAAGGTCTGGTAATCATGTACCTCTACCATGTGGAAGATTTCCAAGTGAAGTCCCTGCTGGAATCTTATTGCTCTCTCCAACTTAGTTGCCAACATGGTTGGAGCAAATCTGCTTAATCGACAAAGCTCCGTCGTATAGCCGTCTACTGTCCTTCCAGCTTGCTTGTGGTTAATAAACCTTTACTACAACTTAGCCTGAGCCATAATTCCAAAATACTTTACCCTAAATCGGGTCTTGAAATTATTCCATGAAATAGGATGCCTCATTGCTAACTACATCGGGGCCAACCAATCTCTTGCCAGATCATGGAGTTATAGGCGAACCAGGTCAACCGTTCCTCAGCCAAAAATTTAGCTACTGTCAGAATGGTCTCAATATCCTAGAGCCAATCATCTGCCATGATTGTGTCCTCCATACCATCAAAATATGTAGGGTCTAGTATGTAAAACATAACAGATACCCTATATTCTGTTCTTCCGCCTCGCTCTAGGGCCGTCTACAACCCTTGGTTCTACATGATATTCTATTCTTCTTGCTAAAGCTGATGTTGCTGTTGTTGTTATTGCACCACTATCTGGTGTTGTTGGGAAGTCAAAAATCTGTGGAAAATATCTAGAAAGGCCGGAGTATCTAGTATTGCCGGCACTTCAGGAGATCATGGTTCAACTCGGATCCTTGGCTGGGGTTCTATAGAATCTAGTTCCATCGACAATTCTGCCTCTCTTGTTGCTACAGCTTTGGGGAAAAAATAAACCCTTAAGAAGAGCACAAGAGACATCAAGTACATGACGAGAAGGAATAAGGAAGCAACCAATCTAGAAGATTTTAAGCGGAGTATCGAAGAGGACGAATTCAGGATTTCAAGAAGGATTATGTTTGATTGAGACTCTTATGACCATGTTACCCCATAAGTCTAAAGAACTGACAGGCATAGGCCACCACTAAAACCTTGTCATGCCTAGTACCGGAATACGAAGACGGACATGGCCAACTATCCCGTACAAGGTGCTATACATCGTACGACAATTACGACTGTATAAGACAAGGGGGAGCATGCTACAATCAAGTCTCCTAGGGCCAAGACTACTATATCTCAATCATTCAAACAAGAAACAGTAAGCATAGAGCATATATAATAAAGCAATAAGATGACCCAAAAGCTTTCAGAAAATATTTTGGAGACCAACTGTACAAAATAAGATGCTGAAAGAGTAACAAAAGTACATGATAGTTATCAGCTGCAGTCTAATTTAATACCATCTTGTAAGCAGACTAATGTCCAAACAGGTTGGCTAATAGGTGTCGGTGGCAAAATACCCTAAAGAAGTAAATACATAATGATGAGCAGGCAAGAAGAAAATTAACTCGTTATCCCATGCGACCATGTTCCTGGTATGTTTCATGAGTTGGGAGAAAGTATACTGGATCCTCAGATGCTGCCTCGAAACCTGGCCATACATAGCCAGTAGGGTTAGACCCTAAATAGCAAGTACCACAAAAGAAGCCCTAAATAGAGAAACAAAAACTCAAGAAAAATATATAATAATACATAGGTTCAGTGTCGCAACTTAGGTCCATGGCATATCCTAGCACAAAGGCCCAGCCTTATAACCAAAAAAGGACAAAGGTTGAACCATCATACTATGATAGTCCATTTTCCTAGGCTACTAACCGAATAATACAATCACAACAAAGTCAATTTTCTTTATATCGGCCAATCACTTGTACGGCTTGCTATTTGTGGAGTCTGAGGTTATCTCAAAAATAATTCATAATAGGTATCCTCATATTACGGTACTGCCGAACATGAGCTAACCAAACCAATAGATGAATAAAATAAGTATTCACGAGATGCACCAGTTTTTCGTAGGGCCACTACGCTAAAAGTACGGTATCAGCGGTTCTATTATTCCTATAGTGAAACAGTGGCTCAGCATAATAATATGTCAGATACTGCACACCATTAAGGCAGATGATATACAGTATCCGTGGTGGTTAGCCCACAGTGCACTTAGAATGAATCTTCGTAGAAATGTTCGTTGGTATGATCTCAGGATTTCGTTCCCTCCAATGTTAGTACCACTTTTAGTTACCTAATTAGCCCTATGTTGTGTCCAAAATCTCAAGGTGTGGTCACATAATAATTTTTCTTAAGATATTGTACAAGGTATGTGTACGCTAAATACGAATCCATGGAAGTCAAATCTGGATTCACCTGAGTGTGTATGCAACATTCAGTCAATTATTATCCTAGCCATACTTTGGTATCTGACTCACTTATTATGCACGAGATGGGAAAACGGCATAAATATTTATAATATCATGCGTTCAGAAATTTAGAGGCATTCTCGATGCACAACCCAAATATAATTACTTAACATGTGACACGATGTGTCATACGTCGAAGCATATTAAATCATGGACAATATCAGGCAATTGTGGTATCAGCACGGATACAGTATTTGAGACCAATTACCAATTATACATTGGGTCATAAAAGAATAAGAAAATATTCAACAAAATAAGTAAGGCCACAAGAGTCTCTAGGCCGCATATGATGTCTCAGCCGCATATGTCTCTAGGCTGCATATGAAGTCCTGGCCCCAAACGAAGTCAAGGACGTATGAAAAGTCCTGGCCACAATGAAGTCAGGGCCGCATGAAAGGTCCTGGCCATATATGAAGTCAGGGTCGCATGAAAAGTCCTAGCTGCATATTCAGGGTTAAAGTCTACTCCTTCGGGCAAGTATTAAAGTGAAGGGAAATAAATAAAGTATCAGTGATGTGACATAAAGTGATTGATATGATAAGCCATAAAGTTTGTCAGAAAAAAAAGATAAAACCATAGAAAGATGTGCCATGGTTTCAGAGTCAAGATTCCAAGGAAAAGTGGCCGCATGCTCTGCTTGCCGCATATGGGTTGGTGTCGCATGGAGGTCTCTTGACTTAGCATATTTCTCCTTCGTCTAGTGAGTAAAAATACAAGGAGTTCAAAGATAATTTCCAGAACACTTTTGTGATGGCTGTCATACGTCCAACAAGATGGACTCATGCGGGTCAGTATGCGACGAAAGCTCAGGTCACATAGCACTCTTAACCACGTAACTCGTTGGCCCCATGAAGACTTTGTCTTCTCCAAATAGTAGGTTCGGCCATGGCAAAAACTCTAAAAAACTAAAATTTAGTTTTGTCCATAAAATCCTTATTTTAAGTCCAAATCGAGTTAACCAAAAGCAAAACGCTTAAAATTGAAACCTCTATCATGTAGCAAAATTTGGTTTTTAAAAATATATGTTTAATAGATAAAAATAAGAAAAACTTATGAAATCCTAAGTTAGAAATGTAGATCTACTCAAAACCATAAAAAAAATAGAAAACTCCAAGTTCTAAAAGTGCTTAGAAACACATAACAAACATAATGAACCAATAATATGGAGGATTTTTTTATTTCTCATGCAAAATGTACTTGCCTATGGAAAGGGGAGTGAAAACATAAGATGGAGAAAGAGAATAATTTCCTAAGGAGAGACAAGTAAAATATTGGATTATATATGGTAGGGTTGAGGGTTGAACCAAGGATTCTTATGACTTGAACCAACCCACAAACTGAAACATGAATAAGGTTAAACCAAAGAATTCGTCTAGTCTCCATGCACATGCAACCATGCTAAAATAAAAATATATTCCAAATACGTATATCGGGAACGGGGAGTGACATCCTCTATGGGTTGACTTGCAGAGTTTGATCAAAAGAGGCTCAACGACATTGTGATATTGGATGGAGGGATCTTCTCTCTTGCAGAGGTATACCATAAGATGTTCCACAGTATTTTTATGGGTGACACAACACTTCACATGTATCATAAGAGGACCCTTAGTAGCTGATTAAGCTTCAACATCTATTTCACCATCGTCGTCGTTAGCTTCCTCTTTGTGGTGTTATTTTCTGTATTACACCAAGTTAGATAGTAAGCTTCTATTCCTTTAAATGGGTCAACATCGGCAAACTCAATTCTGACAACCCCTTCTTAATCTACGTATTTAAAGAACTGGTGGAGGATTAAAGGTACAATCATATACTCATGTATCTATTGACGCAGTAGCAAGACATTGTAGAATACATTTATATCTATGACGTAGCAAATAACCTCGGTTCGTAGGTTGTCTATCTGATATTTTAGGAAGATCATGCCAAGTGGGTAGCTTCGTCCATCATGGAAGCGAATGATGGTTGTGTTGGTCGTCGATAACTTATACATGGGATCCCAAGGACCTGAAGCATACTCTGATGAGTGATGTTGAGCGACGAACTTGGATTGATATGAATATGATCCACCTTTATAGAACCAATATAGCTATTATAGAGCAAAGGTCTATCATAATGGTTATTCTTGAGTAACATATCCCTCTGAGACAAGGTTATTTTAGGAATCTTCTCCATCACATTATGGCAATAGAGATAGTCAGCAAGATCTTCAGCAAGCGCTTTGATCTGGTCCAAGTAGGAATCGACGTATAGCAATGCCTCACTTAATGCATCATGTATCTCATTATAGAGATAAAATTGGTCAAATATAGACAACCTTGCTAGCATATTAAACAAGTTGTGCCAATATAGCAAAGTTGTAGGGTTTATCAAGCCCCTAAGGAGGGTTCTTCTTCCAAGACTTGTCGAATCGTACCTCTTTTGCTTGGTTTTGTTAGTTATTATAGGCTTAGATGGACCTACTTCAGGTGTTGTTGGAGTAGCAGGTATAAAGGAAGAAGGAGTAGCATCCTCCTGAACATGTTCATAGATTCAAAGTTTGGCCTTGTCGAAGCCAGTCTCTCTAAATAATGTTTTATCAATAGTTATAGGAAGAACCATGTGGCATAGTTTACTATTTCTTTCCTTTGACTTCTGCTTGAATCTTGAAGGTTCTACTTCTTGCTCCATGTCATGAAGGATGTCAGGGTGAACCCATATAATCTTACTATGCGGAGTAGTGAGTAGTACCAGTCCTGTTGCATGGTTCTGGTATGGTGGAAGATTAACAATTTCAATACTTACTATCAGAATCAGAACAACGCCATCTTGGACTTCCAGTGATGGGATGTCACCAAAATGAAGGGACACTATGTTTGCCATGGCCTTCTTCTCATCGGAGTCAAGGGTGATAGCCTTGGAATCTATAAGCTACAGAATCCTCCTCTTCAATATGTAGTAGTCCTTTGTGCGGTGATGCACATATTAATAAAATAAGCAGTACTTAGGGTCATTGGTACAATCATCCTCTTTTGTTCTTCTAATGTCCGGAAGTTTAAGTTTATTGCTCTTTATTAGTACATGAAAGATGTCTACCAGCTTGCCTGAATTAAAATAATATAATGATACCATACTCAAGGGTAAGCGACTGTAACCATCTATGTGATATGCATATGAGAGAATTACTCGTACTCCTGGATGGAAAAATAGAAGATCTCATTAGGCACTCCTATAAGCTAGTAAAACACTAAAGGTTCCGTGTGGGGGAACCTAAAGTAATATAGTAAAATACTAAAGGCTCCGTATCATGGAACCTAAAGTAATCAAGTAAAATCATAAGCAAACCATGTAGAAATCATCCCATAGAACGGTGTATACTCTTACCTCCCATGTAACCTCATGTATCATATTATAACACGCAAAATCATAACCTCTATCTATCACAATAGGTAATAGTAAGCTAAATATAACTGTATGTATACATATCACGAGTCCTATAGTCCTATATAGAATACAAAACACCAAGACTATGTCGAGATGGATTCTGTCATATAAAGGTCATGTCAAGTGTCCTACATTCCGACGCACAAGAAATACGAGCACGTAAAAGGGTTCAAGGTCTCAACTCTCTAATTAACGATATTAGGCTCTGCTGACGGACGTCGGCACCCAAATTTGGTTCGAACGAAAAGTATCGTCTAACGGTCCTAGGGTAACCATGAATATCAATAAGCACATATAATAATAATATATATGCCAAATAAATAAGACATGAACAATTGAACAAATTGGAATGGTACACTTGCCAATATTTTTTTGCTGCCCAGTCGTATGTCTAATGCCCATATCCAAGGTGCTGCTGATACCAAGTGCCCTGATAAAATAATAAAATTAATATTTGCACAACTTAATCACTCAACCACTTAGTATTAGTTAAAGATTCATCGCCTGGCATTGCAACTTGCATTATTGTACGTCTCTTGCCATGTTATAATACCCCATTATAGTCCTGGAAGTAAAATTATATATAAACATACTCCTATGCACTCGCATATATATATATATATATATATATATATATATATATATATACGCCTCACAATCATGCTTCAAATAATTATTATATTTTGATATTAATTCAAATTTAATTCTAGAATTTTATGTATATTAGCAAAAACATCGAATCAAAATTCATTCTTTAAGATATAATTCCCTACATTGCAACAAGGTTTTCTATTAACATGAAATATAGTTGGGATCAATTATTTTTAGTGTTACATGGTATGGAGATGGTTATCTAGATTAATAATGAATTTTATATATTTTTCACATAAATTTATGCACAATATATTGATCAAAAATTCGTGGAGATAGAATACGTACCCACGGGATTATGGTAGAGACCTTTGTCGCAATTTTGGCCTTTCAGAGTACCAAATGACTTCCAAACTTCTTGGAACTCGATAGGGTGATAGGGAGCTTCAAGGGGGAGGGTTACACAACCTTTGGAGGGGGTGCACGTGTCTGGGCTCGGTTGGTTAGCAGCTGAAATAATAGTGACTGCTGCTAGGGGTCGGGTTCAACCGACCATTGGTGGTCGGGTAGCTGACATGTGGGGGTTGAAGGGGAGAAGGAAGGAGGGGAAGAGGAGTAAGAAGAAGAGGAAGAGGAGGAGGAGGTAGGGGGGAGGGGGCATATTGCTGTAGAGGAGATGAACGTGGTCGGGTATTAGTGTTAAGGAGGAGGAGAGATAAGTATATATATATATATATATATATATATATATATATATATATATATATATATGAGATGGGTGGTAGAGACTTAAGTTAGTTTAAATCCTATAGGGAAGATTTTTCTAGGGCCTAATTTGGCATGCAAAGCCTCCCTAATTATTGGGCTTATATTTATGTTAAAATATTTGATTTTAAAAGTGGTGCAAAACTTGTAGCTGCAATATTTTGGTTTTCTAAAAATGGAAGTATAAGTTTAAACTCAAAAGTTTGAATTATGCAAATTTATGGAGCATGCAGAGATTCAAATAAATGGAATACAATTATCATGGACGTAGTTCGTGTAGTTAGGCTCATGAATATAAAACTGGTCGAAAGAATTTAGGTGGTGTTGCGTATTAAAATTAGCCGCAACTAAAAAGGGTTTATGTTTTATTTTTCCCTAAATGCTTTACAAAAGTTGTGCGACTAAAATAAAGCATGGAAATATGAATTTATGAGTGAAAGTCATGGTATGAGCCTAAATTGGCTCGTCTAAGGCTTGCATGCCAAGTTGGATGGAAGGAAAATGCTAGTATAGTACTCAAGAGTTTAAGACCATGGTGATAAGTATCAAGGTTCAAGAAATATCTAATAAATGTTATAATTAATAAATAAATTTAAAAAATATAATTACCAATATTAACCCTATATGAAAATCATAGGACTTACAATCTACCCACCTTAAATGAATTTTGTTCTCGAAATTAAGAATACACTACCACTAAAACAAAAATAATCAGAAACTAAACGTGGTATGTAAGTTCATACTTTAATCCGCAAACAAGTGAGGGAAATAATCCCTCATAGAATCCTCGTGCTCCTGAGTAGACTTTTCCGGTGAATGATGATTTTATGCAACCCAGACTACTTTAATAATCTGCCCTCGCAATACCTTCGTACTGGAGTCCAGAATCTCAATTAACTGCTCCTCGTAAGACAGACTCGGCCCGACTGCAATCTTCGAATGATCGATCGCATGACTTGGGTCAGCCATGTATCTCCTCAACTGCGATATATTGAATATATCATGCATATGTTCTAATGACGAACGCAATGCTAGTTGATAAGCCACCTCGCCAACTCGCTCTAAGATGTCAAAAGGTACGATATACCTTTTGATATCATATTTAATATTTTGTTGGAACTTGTGTATGAGTCATCGAGAGCTTTTGGACGAATTAAAAGACGAAGAAATTAATACAGTTCTAAGGAAGTGAAACTAGAACAAGGATCATGGCGAATGGACTTTTGTAGATCGCTAAACGAGATAACAACATTAAAGCAAATTACTGTGCCACTCGAGCAAGTTGGACGTTCAGTGTGAAGAATGGCATATAGATAAAAAATAAAGCTAGTCTATGGTTTCAGGAATCGTTCTAAGTGGTAGTGCGATAAGTCAAATAAGGAGGTTCAAAATTTTGATGGATTCAGGGCAGAATATCACTACCACATTTTCTAAGAAAGGGTATTTTGGTAATTTTATAATTAATTAATTATTGCGCATGTTGTATAATTTATTTATTTATTGTTAGATGTTAGTTTATTTTTTTGGACTTGTATTAGTGGACCTAACTAGTTTAGATTAGATCCATGGACCAACAATTATAATTAGTTAGAATTGAGCCCAATTAAAAGCCCATTCATTAGGAGGATGATTAATTTAATTAAACCATTAGACTAGAACCTTCCCTCCTTAATTATTTCTTCATGAGAGGCCCCAAGGAGTATAATGGACATTACAGAGTGACTTGGGGGAGGGGTAGAGTGGCCAGCCTATATTAAAAGAGGGAAAAAGTTTCTCTCTCCTTTTTTTATTTCAAAACTAGATCTAGAATTTTCTTCAACCAAATTTCTTCATTCCCATAATATTTCCTTACCAAATTTATTCCTAATTCCTTTCTAAATCACTATTAGAGACTAGTAGAGTAAGGATCTAGAAGGAGGAAGCAAGGATCTACAAAGAGGAGCAAGAATCTACAAGTTAAAGGCCAATTTCATCAAATTTGGAGGTTACATTGGGAATTCATCTCCCAATAGGTATAATTCTGTTTTTTCCCTTTAATTAGGTTCTAAATCTGAGATTTAACCATGAGAAACCACCCCATATGCATAGGCTATCTATAGCAATTGGAATTAGGTTCATAGGAGGCCTATTGAGAAAGTTATAGTACTTTTTGTGCCAATTTTGGCAGAATTCCGAGATTGACACTTGTTGTGTTTGTCAATTGGTCATATAAACCAAATTGACATGTGTTTGTTTATTTGTGGTTAGTATCGTGTCCACAATTGGATACGTGTAGGTCGTATCCTAATAATTTGATGATACGTGTTAATTTGGAGGGTTTCCTCCGACACGTGGGTTTGTGCATGTCATATTTTGACACGGACACTTAGATGTATAATTGACTCTTCGTATTGTTCATATATAGTAATTTAGACTTACTTGGGTCCTTCGGGGTCCATTTGGTTGTGTGATGGACTCGTATCGCAAGTGTATCATAGATCTAGTGTGATACGGGTGCGATGCACTCCACGTATTTGTTGTGTTGTATTTCTAAATCCAATTTCCATTATTCATAGCTATTAGTATATATATATATATATATATATATATATATATATATATATATATATATATATATATATATATATATATATGAGTTATAGATACATACTATATACATAGCTCTATATGTGGTTGATGCCTATATATATATATTCATAGAGAGTGTTATGTGTGTATATATATATATATATATATATATATGTTGGTCTTTGTATATGTATACATATGTATCAGTATATCTATATAGATATAGATAGATACCTATATGTAAATGTGTATGTTATGTTTGAGAGTGAGTGGGTGCATATAGGTGTATTGATATGTTGAGAGGCATATATATATATATATATATATATATATATATATATATATATATATATATATATATATATATGTTGCTATGAAGGTGTATGTATAGTTGTAGCTATATGTATCTACTATATACATTAATGTTAAGTTTATATGTATGTAAGTGTGTATATTGGATATATATATGTATATATGAGAGGGGGTAATATATCTACATATGTTTGTATATATATACATATATGTGTAGATGAGAGGAGTGTTATATATATATAAGTAGTGTGCTTGTGTGTGTGCGTGTTGTTGTGTTGAGAGGGAGGAGGGGGCTTGGATAAATAGTGATAATAAACAGCGATAGTAGCAGCAACAAACAACAACCGCGACAGCAAACAACGACAGCAACATCAAACAGCAGCAGCAAACAGCAATAGCGACAGCAAACAGCAACAACAGCAGCAAACAACAACAGCGGACAGCAACAGCGACAACAAACAGTGACATCAGCAGCAAACAACAGCAGCAGCGTGTATCTGGGCAGCTAGCTAGGTGAGTTGTTTGAGCTAGTTAGCTAATTAATTAGTAGTAGTTTGCTAGTTTATTATGGTTAGTTAACTAGTTAATTAACTATCTAGTTATTAGTATATATTTAGTTAGTTATGTATACATATGTACATATGTATCTCTAAGTTATCTATATGTAGATATGTATGTATGTGTATACGTATTAGTTAGTGATTCGTTTGGCAGTTGGTATTTAATATTCATATTAGTATATACTAGAAGTTAAATTGGATTGATATATACATGTTTTAGTATATATAGTTAGTGAGGTAGTTAACTATATGCTAGAGTGATATTACCTTGAGATACCAAGGTAAGTGTCAAGGTATTGAGGATATTCAAGGTATTAGGGTTTGAGTATCAAGATGGGGGTTTAGTGGTGCGATACCGCGTTGGTTCAAAACCAATGAATCCACTTAGCACTAGATTAGTTAGAATATTATATTATTGATAATTATATATGCATATTGTGATATAATCATATCTCTTGTTTGCGTATCCTGAGATACGGTATTTTAGTTGTTCTTAGTATCTTAGATTTAACTAGTGTGACCAAGTTACTTAGTGTATGGACCGAATATCCAAAATGTAGACTCATGCAACCTAGAAATAGGTAGTTTGACCAAGTTTGACCGGTTTGACATAGTGTTGACCTAGTTTGACTGTTTTGACTTAGAAATAGCTTTATGACCTAGATGATGACTAGTTTAACTTATTTTTATTCTAAAAACTTGTATTGATATTATATTCCATTTCTAAGTCTACAAGGCACTATACCAGACATCTGTGATACTATTTATTGGACAATAGGCGAGTACATTCTCTGATAGGTTCTCATTTATGATATCCTCTATGTTTATTGTATCTAGTGTAGATATCCTTGATTTCTTGACACGATGGTTACACAGATTATAATATTCGGATCTTGTCATAAGATGTTATTCCTTGGTATATATGGTGTATCTTGTGCAAGCCTTGTTCCTTGTTTCTTGTACCTGTACGGACACTAATTCTCGGGGAGACTAGCTATCTTTCTAGAGAATCCTGTGCCATAGCGTACCATTGTTGGATCCCCTATACCAGTCGTGGGTGAGAAGTATTTTAGTGTAGATATGTGATCATACCCTCCTTCTGCATGTCTTGTTCCTTGTGAGTGTTGGTCATACACTGCAGGTATGACTAGCCAGGTCCTTATCCTTGTGCAAGTTTCTAAGTCGATCACATGTTAAAGCTAGTACTCATACACTTAGTCTTTGTTATTCTTGTTTATTGCCATATTGTATTCATTCTTGTATCTATTATTATATATTGTATATTCATATCTATTTACTGTTACATAGTTTATATTATTGATTAGAACTGCTGTTAGAGATGTACTCTGCTCCTTTTCTGACTGAATTTATTTTTCCCAAATGACACTGAGGAGTGGTACCCAACTCATTATGGACCTCAGGATGTTGTGGGCTTAGAGCTAGAGAACCTGGCTCAGGAGGGACTCATCCCGACTGAGACAGATGACCCGGGACTTATAGTATCTTAGTTATTCTCTTATACTGGATTTGTCTCCAGCTTACTGTCTAGTATTTTTTTTCATACTCATTGATGTTATTATTTTGACTCATGAGTTGTACTGTGACTATTCTATCCTTTAATCATATTCGCGTGCTATTCTCCATCTTAGATCTGTGATTGAGTATATTGATATTGTTGGTGGCTTATTATATTGTTAGATAGATTACCCAAATAGCGTTCTACTGCCGATTCTGTGGCGTAAGATGGGCGTGCTATTCTCCATCTTAGATCCTTTAATCATCCCTACCCCGGGTGCGGGTCGTGACAGGTTTTTAGTGGTGGCCCATACAGGTCCTATTCGAGGTCGCATTTAGTGCGATTCAAGTAGTGCTCTGAATTGAGTGCTATTACGAGTCTGTTTCAGGATATAGGATATAGGCTATAGGCTGAGAATACTCAATCACATCTAGGAAAAATTCTTTTGATTCATTCAACTTTCTTTCTTGATATTGATATTTGATCCTTAAACTGTCCTTCCTTTGAGTGTCTTATATCATGTGCCATATTGATTCTTTCCTTTCACTTTGTCTCAAGATGCCGCCTAAGACTAGATCACAACAGGAAAGAGCAGCTTCTGAGAGGTCTGCGACGTCCTGGGGGCCTACACTAGTCACTTCTCCGGTAATTGGACTGTTAGCTGCTTTCGGAGGTCCACCTCCTACTCAGAGGACCGTGTCGGCTGTATCTGAGGGACTTCCACGTCCTCCTTCCGTGCAGCAGATGCGACATAGATGTTCATACTATTTTACGAGATATTGGAGGCACAGAGGGCTCAATCTGAGGTACACCAGAGATAGACCGACGTCTTGCGGCAGGGCATCGAGAGTGCTTATCAGCTTGGTTGTGCCATAGTAGAGAGAGGAGTTCCTATCCAGCAGCAGGTTGCTCCTCAGGTTGCTCAGCTTCGACCAGGCAATATTTAGGACTTCAAGAACCTAGAGCCTAGGGTCTTCAAGCGGACGGAGGGCATTGTCTATGCTGATGATTGGCTCGAGGATATTGAGCATCTCATGAGGGTGTCCCGTCTTTCTGAGGATCTGAAGGTTGAGGCGGTAGGACTTCAGCTGTTCGACGTCGCCCCCACTTGGTTCAGAAATGAACTAATTTTTGCTAACGCAGGACAGTTTTGGGAGGTGTTCAAGGACCTCATTAAGAAAAACTTTTTCACTCGGGCAGACAGGTTAGACTTGGAAAGGCTGTTTGAGAACTTTATTCATGGGAGCATGTCTGTGGAGGAATACTTTGCAGAGTTCGACAGGCTGTGCCGATTTGTGGAGTATTTGGTGAGAGAACCAGAGGTTTGAGCTATTCATTTTTACGAGGGTCTAAACTGGGAAGTGAAGATCCTTATTCTGTCTTTTTATGAGACCTACTTGAAGTTACTTGTGGAGGCACGCAAGGTTGAGTGAGAGTTGGATTTGAAGCCTTAGAGAGATCGTGATTCTTTTCTCGGGGCAAACAATCGAACAGTATCTGCCAAACATCCTAATTTCTAGTCCAGGCCTTTTTAGCAGCTGCAGCAGCACAAGACTCAAGCTAGGGTACCATTTTACTAGGCACCATAGCAGCAGCAAAGAGTTACAACAAGCTTTCTGCTACTTCGGCAAGAAGCCAGGCCACATCTGGTAAGTTTACAGGAAAAGGTTGGGAGTTTGTTTTATGGTAACGAAGGGCATCAGTTGAGGGAGTATCCTTCCAACCCTTGTCGTACAGTTTTGGGAGCAATTCCAGCTCCGAGGACACATGTGAGACCACCTACAGTACAGTCGAGGGGACCACCACTTCCGACCCAGCAACAACGTTATGTCCAGCATCAACATCAGGGAGGTGCACGTTAGGGACGAGCGTTTGCTATGACAGTCGAGGAGGACGAGCCCACCAGAGATGTGATCGCAGGTTCTATTCTTCTTGATTCTATTCCAATTTTAGCTTTGTTTGATAGTTGTGTTTTTCATAGTGTTGTATATGTTTCTTTTGCTCTGAAGCATGGTTTGGTAGCTGAGTCTTTGCTTAGGACTTGCAAGATCATGACCGGGGGAGGCATTATCCTGGTTAATGATATTTGTATGGATCAGAGAATTACTCTGGTAGGCCGGGAGCTGAGTGCATATCTACTTGTAATGCTACTTCCGAGTTATAATATTGTTCTCGAGATGGATTGATTGAGTAGGCACCATGATAGTATAGACTGTAGAGGGGGTAGAGTTTTGTTTGGTCCGTCCGGAGAGCCAGAGTTTATGTTTGCTAGAGAAGCTGCCGAGCAGGGAGAAGGCATTATTTGTGGAGCTATGGTGGAAGACAAGGAGTTGTCGCATCCATTGATAGCAGAGTTCTTGGATGTGTTTCCTGAGGAATTGTCAGGATTACCGCCAGATCGAGATATTAAATTCTTTATAGACTTGGTGCCAGGTGTAGAACCAATTTTATAGCATGTCTATAGAGTAAACAACAGCGAGCTGGTCGAGCAGAAGAAGCAGGTGGACGAATTACAGGATAAGGTATTTATCAGATCGAGTTCTTCACCATGGGGAGCCCCTATATTATTTGTATCGAAGAAGGATGGATCAGCGCATGTGCCTTGATTACAGGTCATTGAATAATCTCACTATCAATAATAAATATCCTTTGCCACGGATTGATGACTTGTCGATCAGTTGAGTGGTGCCAAGGTATTTTCTAAGATAGACTTGAGATCAGGCTACCACAAGATAAAAATGAAGCCGAAGGACATACCGAAGACTGCTTTTAGAACTCGGTATGGTTAGTATGAGTTTATGGTGATGCCGTTTGGGTTAAATAATGCCCCGATGGTATTTATGAACTTGATGAACAATATGGTCCATCAATACCTTGACAAGTTTGTGGTGGTGTTCATCGGTGACATACTCATATACTCGAAGACACTGGAGGAGCACGAGGAGCATTTGCAGATTGTGTTGGATGTGTTGAGAAAGGAGAAGCTATATGGGAAGCTGTCTAAGTATGAGTTCTTCTTGGACAAGGTAGAGATCTTGGGACATGTTGTGACTAGTGATGGTATTTCAGTGGATCCGAAGAAGATCGCAGCAGTGGAGTCTTGGAAGACCCCGAGTTTAGTAGCAGAGAACAGGAGTTTCTTGGGATTGACAGGCTACTACAGAAAGTTTGTAGATAATTTTTTGAGGATTACCGAGCCGATGACCAGACTCATCAGGAAGGATATAGAGTTTGTTTGGATGGAGGTTTACCGGTTGCTTTTGAGGAATTAAAGTAGAGGTTGTTGTCTGGTCCAATTTTAACGTTGTCATCAGGATCTGGAGGTTTCACTATTTATAGTGATGCATCGGGGAAAGGTTTGGGTTGTGTTCTTCTGCAGAATATAAATGATTCGCTATGCATCCAGGCAATTGTGTCCTCATAAAAAGAACAATCCTACCCATGATTTAGAGTTGGCAGCAGTCATCTTTGCCCTGAAGTTATGAAAATACTATTTGTATGTGGAGTGTGTGGAGATCTTCACAGACAATAAGAGCTTGAAGTACATTTTTACGCAGAAGGAGTTGAACATGAGGCAGCGTCGATGTCACGATCCGTACCCTGAATTGGGGCACGAGTACGTGGGTACGTCCAGCCTACGCCGCAACATCGGCGGAAGAACATTGTCAAGGTCATGATACTATCTAAGCAATCTCACACGAGCATCCAATCTCCATAAGGAGGCATGGATGACACAATATAATATGAACAACATACTCAATCACATAACTACAACACGATAAGATATCGAAGAATAAAATAAAATGCAACACAAGTCTAAATATAAATAATCTAACTCAACAATAATATCCAAATCTCAACAAAGTATGCCGGAGACAAATTCGGTACCAAATAATCTGCTAAAAGAACTAACTAGATAACTAGTGATTCCGGCTAGACCTCCCGGAATGACAACTGAACTACCAAGTCCAAGTCTGCAGCTACTCACCCTGTGGTCCATAAAATATCGGATACCAGTCCTCTAAGGCATAGTCTAGAAAAATATTTCCAGTCAGGAAGGAGCAAAGTACATCTCAAATAACAGTTCCATTTAATTGATAAGGACTATAAAACAATAAACAGATGATGCTATATACAGAGAGAAGACAGTGAATAAATGCAATGGCAAAATAAAGAGACAGGCAATGTAAAGAGACAGGCAATATAGGCAATATGATATAGTCAGTGCATATATGAAATGAAGAGAACGAGGTACAATATCATATACGGGTGATGTAGTATATGATCTAAAATAGAGAACTGTAACTATTCTAAGTGTTTGAAATAGTAGCTTCGATATATGATCGGCTTGGGAACATGTACGAGAGCTATATGGCCTGGCTAATCATATGTGAGGAGCATGATTAACACTAACATTGTTCTATATTGGTACAATAGGGATATGATCACATTTCTTACTAACTACTTTCCCGCCCCCAACTAGTACAGTGGATCCAACCATGACACGTCACGATACACGAGCAATATCCAATCTATCATGTACAAGATCTAAATATCAATGTCGTATACAATGTCAATACGATAATCAATGTAATATCTCATGACTGCAAATCCAATCTATATACTAGTCCTTGTAACACAGTGTCAAGGATCAGAGGTAACATTTCTAGATATTGAACTTATAAAAATTATTAAATAATTAGAAATTATCAGAGAATGTACTCGCCTTGGGTCCTTAGCTGGTAATACCAATATCCTGTTCCAGAGTATCGCCTGGATGATCCAACAGTCCTATAGACATATCATAAATATAACCTTTGCATCAGATGCTACACTAACACACAATCATAATACATTGAACTCAGGGGCTATGCCAGGAATGGCACTAGTCAACTAGGGTCAAATGCGCGTCTAATTGCGTGGGTGTCGTGTCTATAATTGCTGTGAATTTAGACAGTCGGTGATACGGGTCTCGCCAGTACGTCGGTGTACATATGGCAGTCAACTAACATTTATATGGTCATAGGTCAATGTAACTACGGGGTATCCGTTGGTTACACTTGGGTCCTCTAGTACCTATATATATATTATACACATCACTAACTAACATATACATTACTATCCATATGGTACAAATAATAGATATGTGTATATATATACTTTAAATAAAAAATTAATATTTGTACGTATATAACATATATTAGGGAGAGATATATACAATACGTATATATATGTATATATACTAAATAGAATTTAGTATTATATTTACATATACCAAAATATATTTAACCTATACTAATACATGCTCCATACATACTAATATATACTATGTATGTATATATATACTAATTTGAGAATATACTATATATATATATATATGTATATACATACCAAGTGAAAATATATACATACTATATATATATATATATATATATATATATATATATATATATATATATATATATATATATATATACCAATTTTAATACATATACTATATACATGTATATATATATATATATATATATATATATATATATATATATATATATATATATACCAATACAACATATTAACATATATCATTAAATACGTATATACTAATATATTATTGAATACATATATACTAATTAAGAAATATACTATATATATGTATATGCATATACATACGAAACATACATATACTAATACATATACTACATACATACATGCATACAAAATACACCAAATACGTATACTACATACACACGTACACGCGTACGTGTACGCGAGGGGAGGATTGAACCTGAGCGCGTCTACGACGACGGCGAAGACGTCGACGATGATGACGAGGTGGTGATCCTGGTGGTGGAGGCTGGTGGTCACTGGTCGGAGTCGAGGGGGCTCGTCGGGGTGGGGCTCTGGTGCAGTCGTATTGAGTCGGATGGGGGTTATTTGTTTGTGCCATGAATTATGTTCTTTCCTAGTTCTGTTCTGTTCTTTTATTTTGTTCTATTAATTTCTGGGGGTAGTTTTCGTCTTGGAATTTCGAAGATAAAATTATTTTAAGGGGGGTAGACTTGTAACTACTACATTTTCTAGGAAAGAGTATTTTGGTAATTTTATATTTATTTAATTATTGTGCATGTTGTATAATTATGTATTGTGTTATTTATTTATTTTTAGATGTTAGTTTATTATTTTAGACTTGTGTTAGTGGACCTAACTAGTTTAGATTAGATCCATGGACCAATAATTATAATTAGTTAGAATTGAGCCCAATTAAAAGCCCATTCATTATGAGGATGATTAATTTAATTAAACCATTAGACTAGAACCTTCCCTCCTTAATTATTTCTTCATGAGAGGCCCCAAGGGATATAATGGACATTACATAGTGACTTGGAAAAGGGGTAGAGTGGCGGGCCTATATTAAAATTGGGAGACAGTTTCTCTCTCCTCTTTCCATTTCAAAAATAGATCTAGAATTTCTCTCAACCAAATTTCTTCATTCCCACATCATTTCTATACCAAATTTCTTCCTAATATCTTTCTAAATCACCATAAGAGACTAGTAGAGAAATAATCTAGAAGGAGGAAGCAAGGATCTACAAAGAGGAGCAATGATCTACAAGTTGAAGGGTAATTTCATCAAATTTGGAGGTTGCATTAGAAATCCATCTCACAATAGGTACAATTCAGTTTTTCTCCTTTAATTAGGTTTAAATATGAGATTTAACCATGAGAAACCATCCCATATGCATAGGCTACCGAGAATTAGATTCATAGGAGGCCTATTGAGAAAGTTATGGTAGTTTTTGTATCAATTTTGGGTAAATTCTGAGATTGACACTTGTTGTATTTGTCAATTGGTCATATAAACCAAATTGACATTTGTTTATTTGTTTGTGGCTAGTATCGTATCCACAATTGAATACGTGTAGGTCGTATCCCAATAATTTGGTGATACGTGTTGATTTGGGAGTTTTTCTCCGACACGGGACTTTGTGCATGTCATATTTTGACACGGACACGTAGATATATAATTGACTCTTCGTATTGTTCATATATAGTAATTTATACTTACTCATGTCCTTCGAGATACTTTTGGTTGTGTGGTGGACTCGTATCACAAGCGTATCATAGATCTAGTGTGATACGGGTGCGATGCACTCCACGTGTTTGTTGTGTTTCATTTCTGAATCCAATCTCTATTATTCATAGCTATTAGTATATAATAATTATTTATATATATATATATATATATATATATTGAGTTATAGGTATTCTTGTGTTGTTCATATGTTATATATATATGAGTTATAGATACATACTATATACAATGTTATGTATGTGTTTGATGCCTATATATATATATATGTTGGTCTTTGCATATGTATATATATGTATGAGTATATCTATATAGATATAGATAGATACCTATATGTATATGTGTATGTTATATGTGAGAGTGAGTGGGTGCACATAGGTGCATTGATATGTTTATGTACCTAGATATGTTGAGAGACATATAGTTATATATATATATATATATATATATATATATATATATATATATATATATATATATATATATATGTTTCTATGAAGGTGTATGTATAGTTATAGATATATGTATCTACTATATACATTAGTGTTAAGTTTATATGTATGTAAGTGTGTATGTTGGATATATATATGTATATATGAGAGGGGCTAATATATCTATATATGTTTGTATATACATTTGTTTGTATATATATATATATATATATATATATATATATATATATGTGTGTGTGTGTGTGTGTGTGTGTGTGTGTGTATATAGATGAGAGGAGTGTTATATATATATATAAGTAGTGTGCTTGTGTCTGTACGTGTTGTTATGTTGAGAGAAAGGAGGGAGCTTGGATAAACAGCGATAATAAACTACGACAGCAGCAGCAAACAGCAACCGCGATAACAAACAGCGACAGCAGCAGCAAACAGCAGCAGCGAACAACAACAGCGACAGCAACGACGACAACAAACAGCGACAACAGCAGCAAACAGCAACAGCGGACAACAATTGTTACAGTAGCAACAACAACAAACAGCGATAGCAGCAGCAAACAACAATAGCGGACAACAATAGCGACAACAAACAGTAACAGTAGCAGCAAATAGCAGCAACAACGTGTATCTGGGCAGCTAGCTAGGTGAGTTGGTTTGTGCTAGTTAGCTAGTTAATTAGTAGTAGTTAGCTAGTTTATTATGGTTAGTTAACTAGTTAATTAACTATCTAATTATTAGTATATATTTTGTTAGTTATCTATACATATGTACTTATGTATCTCTAAGTTATCTATATATGTAGATATGTGTGTATGTGTCACGCCCCAGTCCCAAAAATACCTAGGACTAGGACACGTAAGCATGCCAGCCGCATGGATATGGCAACTCCAATGTATGGAAACCAAATCCACACGTACGCTGTAATATGAATATCAAATCCACAAGTGGTATAAAACATATGTCACAAGTCACAGGGTATAATCTAAATCTCATCCACAAAAATCATATAGAAATAAATGACCAGTATCTATGAAACTAGATCTCAATAAGAAGTATCTAAGGATGATAGTTGGATGGAAACAAATCCACTACCAACTCGAATATAAGAGAAAATACAATATGAGTACAACACCACAACACAATATAAGAATATCAGCTATCCATCACAGTTCGAAGAGAAGACATCCTCGGAACATATATAACCATCCAAATCTGCGCTCCTGCAAATACTCAAGAAAAGATACACCTGGCAGCGGACCAGGTCCTCAGAGGGACGTAACAAGATACAGAAAATACGAGCCAATTTGAATACAGTAAACATGCATATGGTTTGAAAATAAATAAGTACGCTGTACCAGACAATCTATATGAATGCAAATGAGGACAACCTTTCGACGTATGGGCAAGGGTAGGCTACTCGATCTACCTCACAACTCACACACACGTCAATGGACATCAGAAATCGACATACCGCGGGGGTAGCGACCAGCGAGATTCCAGAAATTGACATACCGCGGGGGTAGCGACCAGCGCGACACACGCCCGTAGTGCGAGCTATATACTACGGTTTACCAGAGTGGTTAAAAGTCTATACGCCTAATGATTGTCCTCTATGATACTAGGTGCCATGTGTGTGTCAACATATCTAATACATAGTAATGACTGGAGAAAAACTACACATGCAAGAACTATACAGAAATGAAATAAATGAACAGAAATATAAATAGCATGCAAAGTACTGTAAACAATTTGGCAAGGTATCTTGCCTGGGGTCCTGCTGCTGGTATGAATCAGAGTCCAAGTCACAGTCCAAATAGCCTATGTATTACAAATTTATCACGTCAAAAGATAATTTATTTTAATTTATTTAATTCTGGAATAATTACTCTAAAATCCTATTTTAATCTTATTATTCTGATTTTTATGTTAATTCCTAAATTTTGTCCAAAGAAACTGAATTTTATCAACTCGAGACTCATGGCACGCAAATCGAGACGATCTGTTGACCAAAAAGTCAACCGACACAAACTCAACTTTCATGCATGATTTCCTATAGATTTCAGCATCAAAAACATGCTGGAATTTATAGCTCGTCCGAATTCAAATTCATTTGGGAATTATGGCACATACAAATTTTGTATTGTGCACCGATGGTTAAATTCTAACCTAGAAGTTCTACAGAATTAACAGTATATAAATATTTCGAAATAAATTCTGGGAAAAATTTATATCGATTATCTCGACATTAGCTTTCCGACACTTTAAACGGTTCATGATTTCGATTCCTGGTTCTCCCAAAATCGCGAATACATCAAAATACGTCTATTTTTGGACATGCTGTGCTCTACGAATTTTTTAGAATTTAATACTACTAATTTAGAAAAACAATTTATATAATCAGAAATCTAACCTCATTATCGTTCTAACAAAAAAAACTGGAGCGCGTTTGAAGTCCGGAGCTAGGAGATATCGTCTTTTTAATTCGTCATAACTAGTAGAAAATGAGGCTGAATTTATGACGAATTTTGACTATTTTTGGACGAAAAAGAGAGGAATTTGGGGAAGAAAAATATGAAGGATGAGGTATTTATAATGGTGGACACTACTTAATTAAATACGACTAGGATTGGTTAATTTAGATAGGATTATGATGAATTTAAATAAGGATAGGATATGCATGAAGTTGATTTCCTTGTAGGTTCAGGATTTGAATTAATTTAATATAGAGTTTGAATTTATCTCAATAATTTATAATCTTAAATATAATTAAAGATAATACAAATAATTTATAAAATCTTATTAATATCTATTAACACTAAATTAGCATCTATCTAATATTAAGACTATATATATCCAAATAAATTCTAAATAATTTTAAAATCTAAATAAATTTCTTAAAATTCTAAATAAATTTCTTACAATTCTAAATAAATTACAAAAAAATATAATTAAATATTTTAAACTAAAATAAATATTTGGTAGGAACGACATGCAAGTATGGTCGTATAGTAAATCATAGAAGTCCTAGAAATTTATGTTTTCTAAGTTTTAATTACCAAAAATTCTAGAAAAATCTCCAAAAATCTAAAATAACCTAAAATAATTCTAAATGAATATTTATATAAGTAAATATATCAAGAAATTTATTTTTTAATTAACTAAGAGCATATTCTAAATAAATTTAACATATATAATAAATATAATAATATAAAATATACACAAATACCTATTTTGGGTGAGGGAGTTTACAATCTACCCAACTTAAAACAATTTCGTCCTCGAAATTAAAATAAAGCATAATTTTTTAAATCCTTCACATTCATACATAAGGTACGTCAATCGCAATCTCTTCCAAAATTTAAATAACAAAATCTATTCAAATCTATCGCGATCACTTCAAAATTAAGATAACCACTGTTTAAATCAAAATTCAACCTGTCGTAATCTCTTCTCTATTTTTAAATAATCAACATCCAAATCTAACTCAAGTCTATACGACATCCCACATCAAAATTTATATCATAATTTTCAACTATCATAATCTCCTCTAGACTTTGAACAATAAATAATTCTAATCAAATCTTATTCCTATTCTCAAATTAAGAATTTTGTACTCTTCAAATATTTAAACTCAATTTACATCCTCAATATTTCAAATAGATGACCCAACAATCAAAATTAAACTTTTAATTCAGATCATCAAATTGTAAAATTTAAATCTAATTCACCAGTTGTTCAAGTCTAAAATTCTATATTTATCCAAAAAAATTTAAATCGATGATTCATCCTTCAATATTCAAAATTTAAATTATGTGCTCAAAGTATAAATATTGGGTACTCAATTTTAAGATTTTTAAAATTTATTAAATCCTCATTATCTTAATCCTTCTTTTAAAATTCTTCACATTTAAAAGGACTTAATCTCTCAATCTAATCCTGCTTGATCACAATCTAAAAGAATTCTCCTCAAGTTTAATAATGCAATTTCTACCAAACTTAGAATTTATCCATCTATCACATAAGGCTCTTACACTTAAAAAAAATATTCCTCAATTTATTTTCTCATGTCATTCAATCCTCAAAATTTTAACACCAACTATATCATATGTGATATGCCCTTAATCAATTATGAAAGATAGTCACCAAATAATGTGATTGGCCTATGGGGTATATCTTGTACTATCCGTGTATCACTTATATCCAAGCACGAGATTTCGTCTTTCCGAGACAAGGGAAGACGGAAAGCAACGGAAAAGAGTTCAAGGAGGGGTAATAGAATGGAAGTATGAGAATCAAAGCGTTTAAGGAATTCAAATGGGAATTGTCAAGACAGTTGTGGATTGAAATCTTAATTTGGTAATTTCCTATTCGCATGCTCACATCGGTGCAGTTATGTACTTGATATGATATGCTTTATCGTATCTAGAGGGTAAGTATATTTGTCTACTGGTCCACTATACATCTCAATCCACGTAAAATACTATTACGAAGGACGAATCAAGCGCATTATGGCTAACTAGACCATAATACACTGATTCTGATTAGACAATTTGTATTAGTGTGGTTGATCAGGCCCCAATAACACATATGTTATGAACAAGCTCGATATAAGATTAAGCTTGCAAAAACTAGGCTATAATAGCAGCATAATTCAAGGTAGCACAGAAAATATAACGCTAGATTATGATGTGAGAAGTTACAAAATAATTCAAGTTCGCAAAAGCAAAAATAACATAAGCAATAATAATAAAAGACTCTACAATCTTCACAGTTATCATACAACCTCCTTATCTAAGTCGCTAGTCGACCAAATAGGGCAAGGACCTCTAAATTCTATGGTTTGAATAAACACTGTCGTCTTTTGCTAGAATGCGATAAATATCATTCGGTTACACTTCAATTAATAGGTCAAAAGACTATGTGATACTAGGTGTCAAACATTATGGTAAAACTTCTAACTAACTCTAGTAGTGTCTATACTACTCTCAAGTCTTCTTAATATATCAAGGGGTAATGGTATAACAATCTAAAGATAAGGAATTCTAGGTTCACTAGATATTCTAAACTTAGTGGTGTGTCTATATTCTCGTTGTATTCTTAATAGGTGTGCTACTCTAATTATCATCCTAATAATAGGGTTCCTATATTCTAGCAGAAGACTATACTCAAGGAACTATTAGGGAAGCACATGAATCAAGCAGGATACAATTGTTCAAAATAGAACAGATAGGAGGAGATGAATCACAGTCAATTGTGGATGAGATCCTATACTCTAGTCCTAGGTGCAGGCTTGTTCGGTACAGTAACGTAACCGAGACAATATGCTCTCGACCTGCATGGGCCACCACAAAAACATGTCACGCCCCAGTCCCAAAAATACCTAGGACTAGGACACGTAAGCATGCCAGCCGCATGGATATGGCAACTCCAATGTATGGAAACCAAATCCACACGTACGCTGTAATATGAATATCAAATCCACAAGTGGTATAAAACATATGTCACAAGTCACAGGGTATAATCTAAATCTCATCCACAAAAATCATATAGAAATAAATGACCAGTATTTATGAAACTAGATCTCAATAAGAAGTATCTAAGGATGATAGTTGGATGGAAATAAATCCACTACCAACTCGAATATAAGAGAAAATATAATATGAGTACAACACCACAACACAATATAAGAATATCAGCTATCCATCACAGTTCGAAGAGAAGACATCCTCGGAACATATATAACCATCCAAATCTGCGCTCCTGTAAATACTCAAGAAAAGATACACCTGGCAGCGGACCAGGTCCTCAGAGGGACGTAACAAGATACAGAAAATACGAGCCAATTTGAATACAGTAAACATGCATATGGTTTGAAAATAAATAAGTATGCTGTACCAGACAATCTATATGAATGCAAATGAGGACAACCTTTCGACGTATGGGCAAGGGTAGGCTACTCGATCTACCTCACAACTCACACACACGTCAATGGACATCAGAAATCGACATACCGCGGGGGTAGCGACCAGCGAGATTCCAGAAATTGACATACCGCGGGGGTAGCGACCAGCGCGACACACGCCCGTAGTGCGAGCTATATACTACGGTTTACCAGAGTGGTTAAAAGTCTATACGCCTAATGATTGTCCTCTATGATACTAGGTGCCATGTGTGTGTCAACATATCTAATACATAGTAATGACTGGAGAAAAACTACACATGCAAGAACTATACAGAAATGAAATAAATGAACAGAAATATAAATAGCATGCAAAGTACTGTAAACAATTTGGCAAGGTATCTTGCCTGGGGTCCTGCTGCTGGTATGAATCAGAGTCCAAGTCACAGTCCAAATAGCCTATGTATTACAAATTTATCACGTCAAAAGATAATTTATTTTAATTTATTTAATTCTGGAATAATTACTCTAAAATCCTATTTTAATCTTATTATTCTGATTTTTATGTTAATTCCTAAATTTTGTCCAAAGAAACTGAATTTTATCAACTCGAGACTCATGGCACGCAAATCGAGACGATCTGTTGACCAAAAAGTCAACCGACACAAACTCAACTTTCATGCATGATTTCCTATAGATTTCAGCATCAAAAACATGCTGGAATTTATAGCTCGTCCGAATTCAAATTCATTTGGGAATTATGGCACATACAAATTTTGTATTGTGCACCGATGGTTAAATTCTAACCTAGAAGTTCTACAGAATTAACAGTATATAAATATTTCGAAATAAATTCTGGGAAAAATTTATATCGATTATCTCGACATTAGCTTTCCGACACTTTAAACGGTTCATGATTTCGATTCCTGGTTCTCCCAAAATCGCGAATACATCAAAATACGTCTATTTTCGGACATGCTGTGCTCTACGAATTTTTTAGAATTTAATACTACTAATTTAGAAAAACAATTTATATAATCAGAAATCTAACCTCATTATCGTTCTAACAAAAAAAACTGGAGCGCGTTTGAAGTCCGGAGCTAGGAGATATCGTCTTTTTAATTCGTCATAACTAGTAGAAAATGAGGCTGAATTTATGACGAATTTTGACTATTTTTGGACGAAAAAGAGAGGAATTTGGGGAAGAAAAATATGAAGGATGAGGTATTTATAATGGTGGACACTACTTAATTAAATACGACTAGGATTGGTTAATTTAGATAGGATTATGATGAATTTAAATAAGGATAGGATATGCATGAAGTTGATTTCCTTGTAGGTTCAGGATTTGAATTAATTTAATATAGAGTTTGAATTTATCTCAATAATTTATAATCTTAAATATAATTAAAGATAATACAAATAATTTATAAAATCTTATTAATATCTATTAACACTAAATTAGCATCTATCTAATATTAAGACTATATATATCCAAATAAATTCTAAATAATTTTAAAATC
This sequence comes from Iris macrosiphon, assembly GCA_036927795.1. Lineage (NCBI taxonomy): Eukaryota > Viridiplantae > Streptophyta > Magnoliopsida > Asparagales > Iridaceae > Iris > Iris macrosiphon. The sequence continues at coordinate 142,084,024 of JAYESA010000005.1, forward strand.
TAAATAAATTTCTTAAAATTCTAAATAAATTTCTTACAATTCTAAATAAATTACAAAAAAATATAATTAAATATTTTAAACTAAAATAAATATTTGGTAGGAACGACATGCAAGTATGGTCGTATAGTAAATCATAGAAGTCCTAGAAATTTATGTTTTCTAAGTTTTAATTACCAAAAATTCTAGAAAAATCTCCAAAAATCTAAAATAACCTAAAATAATTCTAAATGAATATTTATATAAGTAAATATATCAAGAAATTTATTTTTTAATTAACTAAGAGCATATTCTAAATAAATTTAACATATATAATAAATATAATAATATAAAATATACACAAATACCTATTTTGGGTGAGGGAGTTTACAATCTACCCAACTTAAAACAATTTCGTCCTCGAAATTAAAATAAAGCATAATTTTTTAAATCCTTCACATTCATACATAAGGTACGTCAATCGCAATCTCTTCCAAAATTTAAATAACAAAATCTATTCAAATCTATCGCGATCACTTCAAAATTAAGATAACCACTGTTTAAATCAAAATTCAACCTGTCGTAATCTCTTCTCTATTTTTAAATAATCAACATCCAAATCTAACTCAAGTCTATACGACATCCCACATCAAAATTTATATCATAATTTTCAACTATCATAATCTCCTCTAGACTTTGAACAATAAATAATTCTAATCAAATCTTATTCCTATTCTCAAATTAAGAATTTTGTACTCTTCAAATATTTAAACTCAATTTACATCCTCAATATTTCAAATAGGTGACCCAACAATCAAAATTAAACTTTTAATTCAGATCATCAAATTGTAAAATTTAAATCTAATTCACCAGTTGTTCAAGTCTAAAATTCTATATTTATCCAAAAAAATTTAAATCGATGATTCATCCTTCAATATTCAAAATTTAAATTATGTGCTCAAAGTATAAATATTGGGTACTCAATTTTAAGATTTTTAAAATTTATTAAATCCTCATTATCTTAATCCTTCTTTTAAAATTCTTCACATTTAAAAGGACTTAATCTCTCAATCTAATCCTGCTTGATCACAATCTAAAAAAATTCTCCTCAAGTTTAATAATGCAATTTCTACCAAACTTAGAATTTATCCATCTATCACATAAGGCTCTTACACTTAAAAAAAATATTCCTCAATTTATTTTCTCATGTCATTCAATCCTCAAAATTTTAACACCAACTATATCATATGTGATATGCCCTTAATCAATTATGAAAGATAGTCACCAAATAATGTGATTGGCCTATGGGGTATATCTTGTACTATCCGTGTATCACTTATATCCAAGCACGAGATTTCGTCTTTCCGAGACAAGGGAAGACGGAAAGCAACGGAAAAGAGTTCAAGGAGGGGTAATAGAATGGAAGTATGAGAATCAAAGCGTTTAAGGAATTCAAATGGGAATTGTCAAGACAGTTGTGGATTGAAATCTTAATTTGGTAATTTCCTATTCGCATGCTCACATCGGTGCAGTTATGTACTTGATATGATATGCTTTATCGTATCTAGAGGGTAAGTATATTTGTCTACTGGTCCACTATACATCTCAATCCACGTAAAATACTATTACGAAGGACGAATCAAGCGCATTATGGCTAACTAGACCATAATACACTGATTCTGATTAGACAATTTGTATTAGTGTGGTTGATCAGGCCCCAATAACACATATGTTATGAACAAGCTCGATATAAGATTAAGCTTGCAAAAACTAGGCTATAATAGCAGCATAATTCAAGGTAGCACAGAAAATATAACGCTAGATTATGATGTGAGAAGTTACAAAATAATTCAAGTTCGCAAAAGCAAAAATAACATAAGCAATAATAATAAAAGACTCTACAATCTTCACAGTTATCATACAACCTCCTTATCTAAGTCGCTAGTCGACCAAATAGGGCAAGGACCTCTAAATTCTATGGTTTGAATAAACACTGTCGTCTTTTGCTAGAATGCGATAAATATCATTCGGTTACACTTCAATTAATAGGTCAAAAGACTATGTGATACTAGGTGTCAAACATTATGGTAAAACTTCTAACTAACTCTAGTAGTGTCTATACTACTCTCAAGTCTTCTTAATATATCAAGGGGTAATGGTATAACAATCTAAAGATAAGGAATTCTAGGTTCACTAGATATTCTAAACTTAGTGGTGTGTCTATATTCTCGTTGTATTCTTAATAGGTGTGCTACTCTAATTATCATCCTAATAATAGGGTTCCTATATTCTAGCAGAAGACTATACTCAAGGAACTATTAGGGAAGCACATGAATCAAGCAGGATACAATTGTTCAAAATAGAACAGATAGGAGGAGATGAATCACAGTCAATTGTGGATGAGATCCTATACTCTAGTCCTAGGTGCAGGCTTGTTCGGTACAGTAACGTAACCGAGACAATATGCTCTCGACCTGCATGGGCCACCACAAAAACATGTCACGCCCCAGTCCCAAAAATACCTAGGACTAGGACACGTAAGCATGCCAGCCGCATGGATATGGCAACTCCAATGTATGGAAACCAAATCCACACGTACGCTGTAATATGAATATCAAATCCACAAGTGGTATAAAACATATGTCACAAGTCACAGGGTATAATCTAAATCTCATCCACAAAAATCATATAGAAATAAATGACCAGTATCTATGAAACTAGATCTCAATAAGAAGTATCTAAGGATGATAGTTGGATGGAAACAAATCCACTACCAACTCGAATATAAGAGAAAATACAATATGAGTACAACACCACAACACAATATAAGAATATCAGCTATCCATCACAGTTCGAAGAGAAGACATCCTCGGAACATATATAACCATCCAAATCTGCGCTCCTGCAAATACTCAAGAAAAGATACACCTGGCAGCGGACCAGGTCCTCAGAGGGACGTAACAAGATACAGAAAATATGAGCCAATTTGAATACAGTAAACATGCATATGGTTTGAAAATAAATAAGTACGCTGTACCAGACAATCTATATGAATGCAAATGAGGACAACCTTTCGACGTATGGGCAAGGGTAGGCTACTCGATCTACCTCACAACTCACACACACGTCAATGGACATCAGAAATCGATATACCGCGGGGGTAGCGACCAGCGAGATTCCAGAAATCGACATACCGCGGGGGTAGCGACCAGCGCGACACACGCCCGTAGTGCGAGCTATATACTACGGTTTACCAGAGTGGTTAAAAGTCCATACGCCTAATGATTGTCCTCTATGATACTAGGTGCCATGTGTGTGTCAACATATCTAATACATAGTAATGACTGGAGAAAAACTACACATGCAAGAACTATACAGAAATGAAATAAATAAACAGAAATATAAATAGCATGCAAAGTACTGTAAACAATTTGGCAAGGTATCTTGCCTGGGGTCCTGCTGCTGGTATGAATCAGAGTCCAAGTCACAGTCCAAATAGCCTATGTATTACAAACTTATCACGTCAAAAGATAATTTATTTTAATTTATTTAATTCTGGAATAATTACTCTAAAATCCTATTTTAATCTTATTATTCTGATTTTTATGTTAATTCCTAAATTTTGTCCAAAGAAACTGAATTTTATCAACTCGAGACTCATGGCACGCAAATCGAGACGATCTGTTGACCAAAAAGTCAACCGACACAAACTCAACTTTCATGCATGATTTCCTATAGATTTCAGCATCAAAAACATGCTGGAATTTATAGCTCGTCCGAATTCAAATTCGTTTGGGAATTATGGCACATACAAATTTTGTATTGTGCACCGATGGTTAAATTCTAACCTAGAAGTTCTACAGAATTAACAGTATATAAATATTTCGAAATAAATTCTGGGAAAAATATATATCGATTATCTCGACATTAGCTTTCCGAAACTTTAAACGGTTCATGATTCCGATTCCTGGTTCTCCCAAAATCGCGAATACATCAAAATACGTCTATTTTCGGACATACTGTGCTCTACGAATTTTTCAGAATTTAATACTACTAATTTAAAAAAACAATTTATATAATCAGAAATCTAACCTCATTATCGTTCTAACAAAAAAAACTGGAGCGCGTTTGAAGTCCGGAGCTATGAGATATCGTCTTTTTAATTCGTCATAACTAGTAGAAAATGAGGCTGAATTTATGACGAATTTTGACTATTTTTGGACGAAAAAGAGAGGAATTTGGGGAAGAAAAATATGAAGGATGAGGTATTTATAATGGTGGACACTACTTAATTAAATACGACTAGGATTGGTTAATCTAGATAGGATTATGATGAATTTAAATAAGGATAGGATATGCATGAAGTTGATTTCCTTGTAGGTTCAGGATTTGAATTAATTTAAAATAGAGTTTGAATTTATCTCAATAATTTATAATCTTAAATATAATTAAAGATAATACAAATAATTTATAAAATCTTATTAATATCTATTAACACTAAATTAGCATCTATCTAATATTAAGACTATATATATCCAAATAAATTCTAAATAATTTTAAAATCTAAATAAATTTCTTAAAATTCTAAATAAATTTCTTACAATTCTAAATAAATTACAAAAAATATAATTAAATATTTTAAACTAAAATAAATATTTGGTAGGAACGACATGCAAGTATGGTCGTATAGTAAATCATAGAAGTCCTAGAAATTTATGTTTTCTAAGTTTTAATTACCAAAAATTCTAGAAAAATCTCCAAAAATCTAAAATAACCTAAAATAATTCTAAATGAATATTTATATAAGTAAATATATCAAGAAATTTATTTTTTAATTAACTAAGAGCATATTCTAAATAAATTTAACATATATAATAAATATAATAATATAAAATATACACAAATACCTATTTTGGGTGAGGGAGTTTACAGTATGTGTATACGTATTAGTTGTTAGTGATTAGTTTGGTAGTTGGTATTTAATATTCATATTAGTATATACTAGAAGTTAAATTGGATTGATATATACATGTATTAGTATATATAGTTAGTGAGGTAGTTAACTATATGCTAGAGTGACATTACTTTGAGATAACAAGGTAAGTGTCAAGGTATTGAGGATATTCAAGGTATTTGGGTTTGAGTATCAAGATGTGGGTTTAGTGGTGCGATACCACGTTGGTTCAAAGCAAATGAATCCACTTAGCACTAAATTAGTTAGAATATTATATTGTTGATAATTATATATGCATATTATGATATTCATATATCTCTTGTTTGCGTATCCTGAGATACGGTATTTTACTCTATTCTTAGTGTATCTTAGATTTAACTAGTGTGACCTAGTTTTTTAGTGTATGGACCCAATATCCTAAAGATATACTCATGCAACCTAGAAATAGGTAGTTTGACCAAGTTTGACCGGTTTGACGTAGAGTTGACCTAGTTTGACTGTTTTGACTTAGAAATGGTTTTATGACCTAGAAGTTGATTAGTTTAACTTATTTTTATTTTGAAATCTTGTATTGATATTATATTGCATATCTAGGTCTTCGAGGCACCATACCAGACATCTATGATACTATTTACCAGACTATAGGGGAGTACATTCCCTGATAGTTTCTTATTTATAATATCCTCTATGTTTATTGTATCTAGTGTAGATATCCTTGATTTCTGGACACGATGGTTACACGGATTGGT